>CM066032.1:435969910-436320619 GCA_033557465.1 Ichthyophis bannanicus
AATTTCCAATTAGGCAAGCTATGTGTCGCAGTGGCGCATAGCCTATCTACTGATCCCCTTATCCTGGATTTTCACTTCTGCCACTGCAGAAGTGAAAATCCGGGTTTGTCTGGATGTGCTGGCAGCTGCCAAGGCTAAACGGGTAGCAGCAATTTTCATTTGCTCATGTACAGCCAGGCGCTACCATCAGGCAAACTAGATGATCACCTAGATTAATCTGCCATCATGCTCTCATCCCAGAATCCTTGGTAACGTTTTCTATGGCCTGAATGTCTTGGTGAAACCTCTCACCCTGTTCATCACTCACTTCACCCAAGTTTGGTAGAAAAAAGTGATGTGAGTGCATGAAGTTCATTTTCAATGACATGCGGCAACCAAGTTTATGATATGTGTCAAGTAACCTCTGTGCTCCATCAACATAATCTGGCAATTTGTGATTACCCAGAAAGTTTTCACAGATCCACTTAAAGGCTTGCCACTCTTCAAGTTCCAAAGCATCCAGGTGTTTTTCAAATCCTTCATCCTCCATCACCTATGTTATTTGTGGCCCCACAAAAATGCTTTCTTTCAGTTTTGCAGCAGTGATCTTTGGAAATTTAGAAACAAGGTATCAAAATCCTTTTGAATTTGTTTGTGCTAATGTTTTCAATAAATTTATCAAGAAACCAGTTTTATATGTAAAAGAGGAAGCAAAATGTTTGCTGGATCGACTAATGGAACAGGACTAACACAGCTGATTCCTGGATTATAGGCAGTTATTAAAGGTCATTTGCGAATAGCAAAATGATCTTTGACAGCACAACTGTCCCAGAGGCAGAGAAAACAGCAGAAATTTGGAAATCCACCTTGCATGCCCATCAGCATGGTGATAACCTTAAGATCCCCACAAATCTTCCACTGGTATTTGTCATAGCATATAGACTGGAGCAATATCTGCAGGTTATTAAATGTCTCCTTGAGGTGGACAGAGTGTACAATGGGACAAGATGGCTTTCCATTGCTGTTATGAATAGGAATGGTCTTGAGGCTTTTTGTTGAAGGATCGATGGATTAGCCCCATTCTGGCAGTCTATGTAACTGTGAGAGCTTTAAAAAGTCTGTCGATATCATTGCAATAACACATTGGACCGTCTACTTTAAAGAATGTCGCTAAATTACGATTGCAAGTCCGTAACCGGGTAGCCGGACCCGCGCTCACCCTTCCTCAGTCCAGGCCCCCCACCCCCCCATTCTTCCTTTTCCTCCTATCCATAAAATTCACTGACAGCCATTTTGGTAAGAACTGGTCGCAGCTTTATTCCAAAACCACATCTTGAACATATACAGTAATACTGGTCAAGCCAACCCCCCCCCCCCAGCGGAGCCACATGTCACCAGCCATGCAATTAGCAAAGCAACCGCTCGAGCCATGGTCACCTGACCAGCAAAGTTCCTACCACCCCTATCCGACTTCACCATATTACTAGCAAAAGTCTTCCAGGGGTTGTCCGGTTCGAGGGCACCCGCCCTCGCCCCAAGTCGCCTAAGGCTCCAGATCCCGGAAACCTCTGGGATCCCGCCACCGGCACAGGTCCCCCGCCTTACCTGTGCCGCCCCCCCCCCCACTGGAAGCTGCGACCAGCGTGTCTAACTCCTAACCACCCTCTCCACTGCTTCCTGCCAATCGTTCAGGAGCAGATCCATACCCACGGGAGAAAGATGCACACCATCTTCTCTATACAACTCGGCACAGGCCACCTCGACCCAAACATGCTGCACTTGATACTCCCCCTGCTCACATACCCACCTCCCGATCTGCCGATTAATTTTTGTTAAACCCCGAGACCATCTCCTCTGCCCCCAGCATGCAGGCCATGGGATAATATCCGACCATATTAACACAACACTCTCAAACATACCGAGAACTGCAGCAAAGTCCTTTTTAGCCGCTCTGATTATCTGCTTACATGACCAAGCAGCCAAATCATTGCCTCCCATATGCAGCAGCAACACAACAGGAGGCTTCCGGATGCGCCTGTGGTGATGAAGCAAAGGCAGCAACTGATTCCATCACAGACCACGCTCGCCCAGCCATGAAATTGTCATCACTGATGATTCCAGTCGCAAATTCCGCCCAATAGGCCTCTCTGCCGCTCGTCACCCAGCCCAGAACATGAAGGAATGTTCAAACATCCAGCATTCCCACTGACATGGCCCCTTATCTGAAAAAGAAACACATCATTAATAATATCCCCCCCTCGGGCCTCAACAAGGCGCCTCATAACCAGACATAGCCCATAAATGCCGTCAACTGCCATCGGCCTATACCCTGAATCTGCTCACCGGTCAAACCCACGGCCGCAGCACTGGTCGCTGCCCCGATGCAAAACGAGTGCGTGGAAAAAAGCCGTGGATCTTCGCCCATCTGCTGTAACACCAACCGCAAAACCACTGTAACTTGAAAACACGTAACCGCACGGGAATCCCTATGTACAACCCCCCTCCCCCTTTATTCGAACTCCCACATACTCCCTGAGAGTGGAGACCGGGCATGTACGCCCACCAATCTCTCTCAAAACTACCCACAACCCCTTACCCGAATGGTCCGTCTTGGATTTTGCCAACAGCACACGTACCAGACTCTTTTCAATCCAAACATGCTGCCAGAGCAAACAATTACCCAAGCAAGCTCTTCCGAACTCGACGGCCAATTTGCCAACCCGAAAGGCCCCAAAAAACGCAAGACAAAAAACCGCCCGAAAAAGAACTGCCTCATACTGCGACGTCGCAACTCCTGGCAGCTCCTGGCACAAACCCAACAGTAACTCATGCGTAATCGGCCACTGCTGGTCCCGCGGTAATGGCTGGGAATGTGCCCACCCTTGCAGCAGACGCCACACCAAGGACCCCCGGCCAGCAACTTCCAAACCCGCCGCTCTAGCAAAAAATCTGAACCCAAGCAAATGACTCCGCACAGCTGATCTTGTTACCTCCCGTTCCTTCGCCCAACCAACATACCTCCCCAACAGGTGTTCAGAAACCGCCCCGCTCTCCCAACCACCAACATGCAGAAATTCCAGCACCCTCTCACAACCACACCGATATTCCTCCCAAGTATGCTCCGCCACCGACTTCCGCAGTAGTGTCCTCATCTCGACAGGCCACTGCTCCACAAGCTCCAAGGAACCCCGAGTCCTTTCTCATCTGCCTCCGGCGCCAACTTCTGAAACCGCTCCCACTGCAAACGGGAAAGAGCATCAGCAATTGCATTAGTATGCCCGGGTATATGACGTGCCTTCAGGTCAACATTCAAACGCAAACACACCAATACAATCCGCCACATCAGAGACGCCACCAGACCGCAATGAGGAGAATAACGATTAATGACATGCACACAGCCTCATTATCGCACCACCACACCACCCTGCGATTGCCCAACTTATCCGGCCATAATGCCAATGCCACCCACATGGGAAATAGCTTCAAGAAAGTAATATTCTGCACTAGCCCGTCATCCACCACGCTTGCGGCCATGTGTCCGCACACCAGGCACCATTGAAGTAAATTCCCAACCCTGACCCCCAGCGGCGTCCGTGTGCAGCTGCAAATCCTCATTTGAAATCTCCGCCTCACGCAAAAGAGAAGACCTGTTAAAGTCTCGCAAAAAGACATCCCAAACCCACAAGTCCTCGCGCATCCCACTCGACACGCGAATGTGGTGATGAGGCTTCCTCACCTTAGATGTCGATGCAGCCAACCGCCGAATGAACACCCGCCCCATCGGAATGACCTTGCATGCAAAATTGAGCGATCCCAGAAGAGCCTGCATTTCCTTCAATGTTAGCTTAGACGAGGCCAAGACATTAGCCACCAAAACGTGCAGCTTCACCACCTTCTCCCCCGGCAGCCGTGCCTCCATGCTTTGCGAATCCAATTTGACTCCCAAGAAAGTAAGCCTTGTTGCCGGGACCATTGTCTTGCCCTCAGCCAAGGGCACCCCCAATTTGCTAGCCAAGTCCTCGAAACCCTCCAGAAACCGGCTGCAACCCGCCGACGCAGCCTTTCCAGCGAAAAAGAAATTGTCCAAATAATGCACCACATCCAAGCTTCCGACTCTCTGCACCAACATCCAATGCAAGAAAGTGCTAAATTTCTCGAAGTACGCACAAGATATGGCTCAACCCATGGGCATGCACTTATCATAATAGTATTCTCCCTCAAACTGAAAATCCAACAACCTGAAGGCCGATAGGTGCACTGGCAACAAGCGAAAAGCCGATTCAATATCCACCTTCACCATCAATGCCCCAGGACCCGCCCCTTTGACTAACTGCACCGCTCTGTCAAAAGATGCATACCGAACCGTACACCACTCACACGGGATAAAGTCATTTACCGAGGATCCAAATGGCGAAGACAAATTATGGATCAGCTGAAACTTCCCCGGCTCCTTCTTAGGTATGATCCCTAACGGAGACACAACAAAATCGCTACAAGGAGGGTACCTGAATGGACCCGCAATCCTCCCCAACTGCAGCTCCCCATCTAACTTGTCCTTGGCAACCGATGCCCAGCGCCACACACTTGGGGAATTCCATGGCGCTATACCCTCCACCCCACCCTGAACTGGAATAATAAAACCGTACTGAAAACTAAACTGCAACATTAACCTATCCTTTATCTTCGGGTACCTAAGAAGCCAGCTACACAACACAGGCACCCGTATTGGCGAAGGGGCCAAATCACCCAGACCATCATTTAGTTCCCGGCCCTGCCGGTGCCCCAGCTGCTTTCTTGACACATTTTGTTGCTGAATGGGGCCCCCCGCAGACCGAGCACGCGTGCTGAAATTTACAGTCCGGGAAGGGACACACTGACCTATTAAACCGCCAACACACGTCACTGCCCGCACCAAGAGCCGGCCTCGTCTGCACTGGGGAGACTCCGCCACGAAGGAAACGACCCGCCGCTGATGTCACCACCGGCCCCACCTTTCCCCCGCCCCCACCCCCTGCCCCAACCTTAACCGACATCTGAGTTAACCACAGGTTTATGTCCTGCGTACCCCAAGTTAAGTGCTTGTTCTCCTCCATCTTATCCCGGAACGTCTCGTCATAATTCAGCCACGACCAGCCTTCGTGTGCTTGTGATGCTTCCAGGATTGAATCAGCGTAAGACAGCAACATCCCATACTGCCCTGGAAAATGCTGACCCCACACTCTCACCAGATGCAAGAATGATCTTATCCAATTTATCACATTGTGGGAGACCTTTCAAATACTACCGGCCTTCTCATCCTCCTTACGCTTTTTCCTACTGTCACCCGAACGCTTCTGACCCTCAAGCAAGCGAAAAATATCAATATACTTCCTCTTCAAAATTTTTCTTCGCAACTTCTTGGGCACCCCTTCCCATAATTCTGAAAAGGCCGAGACAGAAGCTGAATCTGCACTTGCCTGCCCTCCGGTAGCGCACATCCCTAGCACCGACTCCTGACTCACATCCTCTCCGTCGGAGGACACCGACAATTCAGAGGACAAAGAGGAGGATGACCGAGAAGTATGTTGACGCCGACATGCATGCTTACACTTCTGACACGCCTTCCCCGACCTCCTGGCCCACCCCCACTCTCAACGCCATCCGTGACCACCACCGCCTGCAACTCACCCGTCTGTTCTCCTGCAGCCCTACTGTCCGCCGAAAGCGGAACTCCTGGAGAAGGATCAACCCTCGGCTGCTGCCCACGTGCTCTCCTAGCCCTGTTTGTTGGAGTGGGGTGGAACAGGTCATTTAGAGAGGTGGAGGATATTTTGTTAATGGCCTTGAAGGTCATCAGGACCACCTTATAAGTGAGGCGGCAGTAAATTGGTAGCCAGTGCAGGTCTTTTAGGATTAGTGTGATGTGCTCTCTCTTAGGGGCTCCATGAAGGAAGCGTGCGTCTGTGTTCATTGCAAGTTGTAGTGGGTTTAACGTGTTTTTGGGTAGGCCATGGAGGATCATGTTAGCATAGTCAAAGTGAGGGGTTATCATTGCCTGGAAAACTGATCTAAAATCCTTTGACTGCAGTAGGGGTCAGAGGTGTCACAGTATCCGTAGTTTGTGGTAAATTTGTTAGGTAGTGTTGCTGATATGTGTTTTGAATTTGAGCTGCTGATCTAATGTAACGCCTAGGTAGTGGATACATGGTTTGGTTGGGAGTTCAGCATCTCTTGTCTTTAAAGTCAATGGTGGTGAGAAGGATTGATTTCTGGATATGAACAGGACATCCGTCTTAGTGAAATTTATTTTGAGGCTCTGTGAGAGGAGCCAGTCAGTTACAGCCTCGAAGCATTTTACTAGTGGGGAGTGCCGTTGGTCAATGTGGTGGTTTTGCAGTGGTACTGAATTGTTCAGGTGGATGTGTTTAAGTGGGGGGGGGGGTCCCGGGTATCGGGCCACTGCCTAAGGGCCACGATAGGTTGTTAGGTTGTTGTTGTTGTTAAGTGTCGTCAAGTCGGAGTCGACTCATGGCGACCGTCTGGATAGCTATCCTAAATTCTGTTCGGTCTTGAGTCAGGCGGCTCATTGTTGACAGACTGGTACCCGTAGCTGCTGTTAGGTTAGGTTATTCTTCCTCAATTTGTAGAACATAGTTTTAGAATTCTAATTCTTTGTAAATGGATCTTGTCTTAGAATACCCACAAAGAATCTGCTTGAATAATTTGTATAGCTTAAACATGAATAATTTGTATAGCTTAAACCTAAATTATATATTTATGTAGCTGCTCTTCTGTATCCTTACAATGTAAAATGGACCACTCCACCTGTTCCCACGGCTTTACTCAACCAGGTGCAGATCTGGTTGGCTCAGGTCCCATGATGACAGGACTCACTCAAAAAATGACTCCAGCAAAGAACTGATATTTCTACTAATAAAAAGTTTACCAAATAAAAACTGGTTCAATAACTTGACATAAACTACAATATTTGGAGATGTATCTATAGTTTATTAAAGTTACAAGTCCCCAACACAATCTTCTATAGGTTTCTCCCAGGCAGAGATATTTTGGGAATTTGATCATTTCCTGTGCTCTGTTATATGCCTTTTGCACTTGAATATCCAACATACGGTACTGACTTGCCTGATTCTCCTTACTTCTCCTTTTCTTCACTTGTCTTTGTCTCCTCGCGGCTAGTACTAGATGGACACTTTCTCTTTACTCCTCTTTGGTTGCAGTACATGGTGGGTGCCATCATATTAACAGGATTAATTTCCGTAAAACTCCTCTGCACAATGTTTAGTTCTATAGACTATTGCAATTTACCAATCAGATTTCCAGAGAACCCAATTCAAAAAAATAGTGCACATGGTTTGCCTCTTTTTACACAAAACCAAAGAAGGGTGAAAAAGGAGAAACTCACCATTCCTAAAAAGACATAAGAACACAAAGCCTGCAGCGTCTTTCCTACTATGGCAAACTACCTTTCCAGTGCACCCATAGCTAGCAAATTGTAATGCTAGTCCTGTAGCTCATGAATGAAAGAGAAAAGAAAATTCCTTCTCCCATTATTACTCCATATCTGCTCTCTCTATCACTTATTTAGATCTTTGTAGGGGGTCACTGTACTGAATACAGAAATGCACCAATGGGGTGCCACCCATGTGAGTGCTTAAACAAATAGGGCCCACTTCTGAGCCACGAATAGCAGGAATGGACATCCCAAAGGTTGTGCAGGGAAGTTAGTCGGGGAAGGGGTGGCCCACGGGTGGAGAGTGGGTGGGCAGTAGGCAGTCGCTGGCCCTGGACATACAGGACCAATTCTAATGTTGAACTTGTATGTCCAGGGTCAGCGTAGTGCCGGGGAAGTTATTCTACCTCCATAGTAGAATAAATTCCCTGGACATTTTTTTTTGTTCACTCTGGGGTACAAAAGGGGCTGGGGAGGCCAGGGTTTATTCCCTGCAGCTTGACCCTAGCCTTAGGAGACCAGATCGAGGGTTGGGCTGCAGGGAATAAACCTTTTTCTGTGGCGGCCGGCATCGCGTTTTTTAAATGGAGCCATGGTGCCGTGGTTCCATTTAAAAGCCTGAGTGAGCTGTCCGGGCAGTGCCTGAACATGCAGGCCTGATCACGATTCTGATCCCGCGGAGCTAGATGTTCCCCAAGGGATCAGAATCACAATCCCCTTTGTATGTCCAGCTCAGACCGGATGTACAAAGGGGATGTACGTGCGGGACAGAATAAGGCTGATAGTATATTCACATGTCTTTTCTTCAAAAGCCATATTTCCCTGGAATCCTCTCATTGGTGACCTAAATGCTTTGTGCAGTGCATGAGAGATAGAGTTATGCATCTCTGCTCTACAGCATCAGAGCTATATTCCTCTTTCTTTTCTGCTCTTTCCTCCTCCTCTCTGCCTCTGAATTTTACTGTTAGTCTGATCAGAAAACTTGTAGATTTACTTATCTTGTTACAGATCAGACTCACCAACTGTTTCTATGGGAAATGTTAAATGTACTCTGTTAAATGTTGCAGGTTGATTAAGAGCAATCAGTCTTTCATAAAGGTCAAGAACTTCCTAGGACATGATTAATATAATTGCATTCATCTGGTTTCTAAAGGATGAAATACCGTTTCAAATGATGTAGTAAACACTGGTTCTGCCTTCAGTTACAGGATTTAGCTAATATCACTTCGGATAGCCAGAAGGAGTCCCATTAACACAGCAAGAGAAGCAATCACATTTGTAGGTTGGACTCTTTTAAACCAATTTTTAGATTAGTTTGAGGATTAACAAAAATGTTCAAGTAGAAAGTTTACACCTGTTTCAGAATCAAAGAGGTATCATTTTTGCTATTAGAAGTCAAGAAGATGTAGAATTTTATTAACGTTGTTAATGGAAAACAGTATTACATTACAGAGATTAAGAAAGGGGGAAAAACAGTATGAACTTTTATTACATTAAAAGAAAAATGTTTCACTTAGGAATGATTTTATCAAGATTTTCAACAGTATGAATACTTTATGAACATTTTCTATTAGGATGTGCACAGGACAAAAATTGGTTCATTTTCAATTCGTTTGGTTTATTTTCCAATTTTGGGGAGTTTTTCAGTTCATTTTACACATTCATTTTAATCAAAAGTTCTAACATGCATTAACTTTTTATTTAACACATACCGATTGTAAATTTATAAGTTAATGGGCATTTATTCATAAGTTAATGTGCGTCAAATTGATCTTGAATACACTACATTTTTTAAGGCACACTAATTAACCAAATGCATGCTACTAAATACACATTCTGAGTTTCCTATTATCTCTGGACCATCTTCATAAACTATCCTCAGATGTGAGAATGATTTGATTCTGCCCTCTTTAATAAGACTTCCAGACTTCCCTTGGTTCACCACTCTACCTGGGTACATGGATTTGAACATTGGCCTTCTCAGCCAGTGCTCATATATTACCTAAAGTTTGTCAAGAGAATAGCCAAACTAAATTTAACGTTTACTATTATTTACAAAAATCAGTTAAACATTTACTAAAACTGGTTAAGGTCTGTGTAATATTCCCATCTATACACAGGGTGGCCCAAAGAAAGTGAGAACATCTCGTAAATTAAAAGCTTAAATAGTTTACTTATATACCTTTTTTAGCTATATAGCATCTTAATTTCAACAATTTCCGGTCGCCATCTTTTTTTTTAAAATTTGTCAATCGTTTCATCTGTCTTTTTGAATTTTTAAATAACTTATATGCTACGAGATGTTCTCACATTTTTTGGGCCACCCTGTATATGTAAGAGTATGCAAGAGTAAAATAAAAATGCATTTCTTTAAAGACATGCTGAGAGTGTTTTACATCTGAACTCTGTGTTCAAAGATTCCATTTGCAAATGGGCTGTCAAACATGAACATTGGACTGAATAATGTAAGTACAAGAACATGATCACAAGGATGTTGTGTCAAAGATTTTGTTAAAATAATGTTATTAGATAGTTAAACTTTGATTCAGTTCATTTGGCCACAAGGTGCCCAGTGAAAGAAATCACAGGCAATATTTATCTTTTACATTAGTGTTGGGGCACTAATTTTATATTTGATATCATATGTCATTTCCCTTGTGGTCTTACTGAAAATAAATCAAAGCAGTATTCACTTCAGGATATAACTGGCCATTCCTATTTCAAGGTTCTCAGTTCCCTGCGTATATGAAACTGTGTATCAGAAAATGTAAAATATCCATTGCAGTAAACTCAGTGGCAAACACTATGGGGTATGTTTACTAAAACCCCGATAATGTGCGGGCCACGCTAGTGTGCGGGTGCCATATAAGGAGTGGGCTTTTCTTTCTGAAAAAGAAAAAACGGGATTTAAATATGCGCTAAGGTGCGCGGCGCCCATGTGCGCCCTGCACATTAGCGCATGAGAAAGCTGCGCGGGAGGCATAAGTGGCACGCTGATGTGCAAGCATAAGAGCAGAGCCATAGCACAATGGTTAAGACACTGGCAAATGGTGAAGTGATCAGTGGTTCAATCCCCCACACTGCCCAATGAAGACAGCTGGCTGAGGCATTACTTTAGGAGCCAGTTTAATATTGGGCTGCATAAGGCAGGGTGCTATTGCTTTAGGAGGCATTTGAATATTGAGAGGCATAAGGCGGTGCGCTGATGTGCAAGCATAGAAACAGAACCACAGCCCAATGGTTAAGACACAGACCAATTGTGCAGGGGTCAGGTGTTCAATCCCCCACAGTACCCAATGAACAAGGCTGGTTGAGGCATTATGTATTATGAGGAAGATTGCTTTAGGAGGCATTTT
This sequence comes from Ichthyophis bannanicus, assembly GCA_033557465.1. NCBI lineage: Eukaryota > Metazoa > Chordata > Amphibia > Gymnophiona > Ichthyophiidae > Ichthyophis > Ichthyophis bannanicus. The sequence goes on from CM066032.1 coordinate 435,980,696, forward strand.
ATTTTTATTTTTATTTTAATTATCACTACTAGCAAACGCACTCTCAATGCATGTTAACATAAGGCGCCCCATAAGGCACATTTTAAAGTGCACTGTCTGCCAAGGCACCCTAGAATGTTTATTTATTTATTTATTACAGTTTCTTATATACCGCGCTATTTAGCATCAGTGCGGTTTACATTATAACTTAACGACCATAACAACAAGCTGTCAGGTTTACATCGAACAGGAGTATAAACATGGAAAACAGGGTCAACTATATACATAATCTATTTACATTGGAAGGATAGATAAAAGTGCTTATAGGGCGCTTTATAGGGTGCCGTATGAGGTACTGCAAGGTCAGAGTACTGGTTTTGATGGCAGCACTGTGCAGTTTAAGGAATTAAAAGCATAAGTAGGTGCGCTGACATGCAAAGAGGAGCAGCAGTGGAGCACAATGGTTAAGGCACTGACTGCTGATACATGGGTCATGAGTTTGCTCCCCAGGGTGCCTAATGTGTAAGGCTGGCTGAGGCATTAGCTTTGCAATGTATGTTTTGTTTCCTGCAGCACTTTATTTTTATTTTATTAATTGCTGCCAGCAAACACGCCCTCACGTGCCGTAATTGAAAATGCCATATAAGGCACCCTATAAGGCACTCCATAGAGCACATTATAAAGTGCACTGTCCGACACGGCACCCTAAAATGTCCCCTATAGGGCACCCTATAAGTTGTGTCACAGGATAATGTATAGTGCACCTTATATGGACGGGAACCATAAGGTGCCCTATAGGGCGCCCTCAGAGGCACCTTATGGGTACAGTATGCTGAAGGTGTTTTTGCTGGCAGCAAAAATGTACATTAAAAAGTGATAATGCTTTGGGCAGCCCTATCAAATAACCCCACTGTGGGTTTGAACCCATGACCTCTGGTTTCACAGGCAGTGAAGTAACCATTGGGCTACAGCTGCTAGCAAACCCCTGGCTGGCTGCAGAGAGCCTGCATGTCACCACACAGACAGTCTGCTGTGGTCACCAGGATAGGGTTAGCCCACCCGTACCCATGATGCACTGCACATGCAAATCAGCTGTCCACAGATAAACACAAGATGGGGTATGCACCCCCACAGCACCTCGGCCTGGTAGGGGGTACAGACCGTGTGTTTTACTGGCACAGAGTAGCTACACACCGTCACATTGTGCGGGTACTGTGCACACCCGGAGGGTGCGGTGAGACGCCCAGCACCAGGTCCACAGCACCTTCCATGGCTGAAAAAAGCCATGCTGGAGTCAAAAGCAGTGTTAATGTGTGAGATAGGTAGTTTCTGCAGGGTCTCCCATCAAAAGATCCACATTATACCTCCCTGCAATGGTGGCAGTAGAGGGGACCATCAACCCCAGTCCTGCTGGGAAAAAGACACCCTTCAGGGCAGTCAATGCAGCTCTGTACATAACCATAACACAATAGCAGACAGACATTAGGCCTGTATATGCTAAGCTGCACCCCACCACTATCTGATATTCTCCTGCAGCAAGCCTTCAGCCACTGCACCCTGCAAGGTGCTCCGTCAAGACACATACCAGCTGCAAACAGTCTGCTAGTTAGTCCATAATGCATGTTCTTGGTGGAAATGCATGCACCCAGAACTGGGATGGCAGCACACACAACAAGCAGATAAGTCAGTGACTGGGCCCCAAAAGGAAACCCATATATATCACATAAGAAAAATACTATATAGCACTATGGGGGTGCCTAGCCATGCTGTCATCACTGCACAGTCAGGGTGAGAGTGATCTCCCAGCAGGACATACTGAGGTCACCCTGTCTGTGTAGGTGGTGGCCGGGCACTAAAATGTCCCAGTCAGTGCCCTATGCCGTGTGCAGATGTACCCTGGCCAGGCCACCCTGTCCGGGCTATACCCATGGTACCTTGCTCCTCATTATGCACATTGGCAGCCCAATACTGGCAACAGTGCTGGCAGTGTGGGCTGTGGAAGGTGTTTGCAGCCACCACACACTGTATAGACAGACACACACTCCGACACCTATGCCAGCATTGTGCTACTAAAGAGGAGTTCAGCAGCCATGCCCACCACACCAGTCCTGGGCACAGTACAGGCATGGATATGCTACGCAATACTGTTGGGGGTCACTCCCCAGGGTGGTAAACACTGTCAGAGACCAGACCTGAAGCACACACCGCAGACATCAGAATGATTGTTATGATGGAGCTCAATCAGCAAACTGTGCTTAACGTAGGAATTTCTATCTGCCAGTACTCATAGCAGACATTTGAGAGCTGTGTACCGTATACCCAGGTGTAGGGTTGCTTTGCTAAGGTATGCAACTGCTAGTATTGGGAGATGCACGCAGGGCCCAATGTCCTGCCTCTCCAGGAGGCATTGGCCAATGGGGCCTGTGGGTGTGGGTGTGGGTGTGTCTGCCCCTGTTGGCTACTGCTTTATGGCAGAGGTTCCCAACTCCAGTCCTGGTCTGCCAAACACTGTAAGGGTTTTCATGCTGTCCCTCATGAATATGCATGAGCTATATCTGCATACCATGGGGGTGGTGCATCGATATGCAGCACAGGCATCTTTATTAGAGGCAGCATGGAACCTGAATAGTGTGCGGCCCGCCAGGACTGCATTTGGGAGACTCTGCTCTAGGTAATGTGCCTGTTTATGGTGTCTGTGCTCGGTGGGGTAAAATATAGGCGTATTAACCATGCGTATGTTCTCAGCAATAAAGGTTTGTTCTTACTATCACGGTTTAGTTGTGGGAAAAATATGTGGATTGGATAGGCTTGGCAGTAGCCCCAGCTGGGCTTTGAACCAGTGACCTTCTGTTCTTGTATACACTGTCTGTGTGCACTGCACCACCGTGTTGCCACAGATGTGCTGCATTCCCTGGGGAGTCCATGACTGTGCATCTGACAGAGCCTGTCTGTTGCAGTGGATGGTGCCAGCCTGCACAGGGCTAGGCCACTGTCTGCTGTGGGTAGCAGCCACTGCCCTCCCCCCACCACCACCTGCACCCTCCTGCCAACATGCTGACATGTCCTTATCTTGGAAACAGCATATGACCTGATTGAGTTGTGGCACTCCAGGACTGCATTTGGGGGACTCGGCTGTAGGTAATGCCCATTGTTATGGTGTGTGTGCAGTGTAGGGTAAAATATAGGTGTTTGAACCATGCTTATGTTCTCTGCAATAAATGAGTGTCTTTACTATCTCTGTTTGGTGGTGGGTAAAATATGGGGACTGGGTTGGCAGGAGCCTCAGCTGGGATTTGAACCTATGACCATCTGGTCTTATAGGTGTTGGTTGTGTCTGCTGCACTGCACTGTGGCCACTATGACAGTGCAGTCCCTGGAGATAGGAAACCTGGCTGAACGGGTCAGAAACCCTGCTGTGCACAATTTTACTGTGGGCTCATTCACCTTGTATGGAGACAAAAGGGCAAATAAACCTCAAAAAATGACCTAGAAAAAAGGGGAAAAAAACACATAACCAAGCTGGGCAACAGTGATATCAATGGGCAACATTAAAAAAAACACTCCCAGGAAAGCTCCAAAAAAAGAAATGATTTTTGGAAGGGTCTACGGAGCGTAGACCCTTCCAAAAATCATTTCTTTTTTTTGGAGCTTTCCTTTCAAATCAATGTAATGTTACTACGAAATTTCTGTCTTGATTTGGCAATTTTCAATCTGTAATCAAACCGCTGCTGATCGCTGGAAGCTGCGGTATACAAATGTATTCTAAATAAATAAATTAATTAATTAGCGCACGCTCAAGTGCGCGGTTTAGTAAACATACCCCTATAGTTGACATAAGGCTTTTTTTTTTTTTAGGATAGGTTGTCCTGTTTCTGCCCCACCTGTATGGACTTGAAGTTCTGACATCCCTGTTGATTTTTCTAAGAATAATATGACTATTAGTATGTGCAGGGAATGGAAACCAGGACTGGATCAACTTGACCTGAAAATTTGGAACCAGTGGCAAATCTATTGGGCAGTTGTTATATTTCTAATAAAAGCTTTATATGACATTTAAATTCTCTCACACTTTTCTAGGATGGGGGCTATATTATAAGACCTACTGTTGCTGTGGTAACCTCCCTACAGCAAAGTATGTCAGCGTGACATGCCTCTGGCAACTGTATGCTTTTTCCAAATGACAAAGGGGCCCACCAATGAGTCTCTGTGGGCTACTTGAGAAGAATACAGGTAATTAGCCAAAATAATTCTGACTCTTCATGAAAATACCATGTAAGTGGCAGCATTCCTCAGAACAGTCTATAAAGACTTCTGTGATTAGCAATATGTACTACGTAATATGCAGAACGACAATGCAGCCTTTAAAATTAAAGGCAAATATTCAAAGAGCTTTTTCGTGTTTGTAATACTGAGTACTATGGAAGCAGGGGCCAATTTCAGTAAGCTGGCTAGCAGCAAAGCACGTGGGCATCTTTGCTACCTTACTCTTAGCACTGAAACCAAACTATCAGCAAAGTTTCTCTTTACATATCTGCTTAACAGGGTGGTAGAAAAGATCTTATTAGAGTACCCTATAAAAAATAATCCATAAGGAATCAGCATTGGTTCCCTATGGCTAAATGTTAGGGACCCTCAAAATAAGAGCATTCAGCAGTGCAAACAGCACTAATACATGCTCAAAAGCAACACCATTGGTCCCACAAAATGTGCATTATGAACATACATTAGTGCTGTTTTTACTGTTGACTACCTTTATTCTGAGCGTCTTTTATTGACAGGGATATGTTTTGACACTTAGCTATAGTGAACTCTCTCTGATTTTGACTACCTAATCATACTGACACCTGGTGATGCTGCAGTCATCCATATGGTCCAGGTACTGGCCAGGCTTTCATGTCCCCCCTGCAATGCAGATGAGCACACCAGATTACGGGCACCCCTCAAAACACACACACACATACACACTCTCATTTTCTGTCACAACAACATAATTCTACCAAAAAGATGCCCTGAACCTATACATAACAGATATGACATAACATATTAACATAGGGTACTAGGACTAAATATATGGGACCTGATTTTCATCTAGGCAGGCTATGCACTGTGTCAGCACATAGCCTGCCTGCCTGCCCCCTTAACCAGGATTTTCACTTCCGTGGTGATCGAAGTAAAAATCCGGGTTTGGCTAGATACACTAACCTCTTAGTCCCTGCACCTTAAAGATAGGTACGGAAAAATCTCACCTATCTTTAAGGCACAGAGGACTAAGCGGGTAGCATTGAAAATTCCTGCTATCCGTTTATCCTGGAACGCCCCAACATGCCCCGATACTAACCACATAGCATTTGGGTGTGTTAGGGACTTATCCAGAATTTCTACTACTCGTGTAGATGCCTTTGGAAAATCCCAGAGAAGGCATTTACATGGATAAATAAGGGAGTTACTCATGCAAATGCCTTTGAAAATGCCACCTATGATTTCTGTTTCTCACCCAAACAAGAATCCTTTCCCTATTTATGCCCATACTATCCCTACATCAGTAGACTCATTTTTCAGAACATGGGAATTGTTACGGTCCCCTAGATTGGCTCCTTTAGCACAAACAGCATATTTAAGCATAGCCAGAGTAAACACTATTGTTCTTCTTAATATTTGTGTAAGGGTGTTTATGAATGTGTCCATACCTTACAACATTCCCTCACCTCTGCTCTCTGTACCAGACTGCAGTCACACCAGTTCAAAACATGCTTTCACAACCATTCTTCAATATTGCAGAGAAGAGCAGAATTGTTTCCAAGTCCTTACCTTATTCCACGTTTCATCAGGAATAACATGGATGCTTTTGGGAAACACTTAATATGTATGTGGACCTTTCCTGAATATGTTTTATATATTGCCATGACTGACCATGCCCCTGTTCTGCTCCTTCTGGGCACTTTCTGAGATCCCCATGCTAGAATACAATTGAGGACGCACATAAATGTCCCCGCCACACATACAAATCCCTTATTTGTGTTCTGGAATGACCCCCATAAGGATCAATTTGTAACCTGTCTGCCTGGTGAAAATGTGGTGGACCTAACGTGTTACCTAGATAAGATTTTAGCAAATGATAGGAAGAAGCCTGATGTCTTGGTACATACGGGTACCAGTGGCATATGAATATGGAGGAGTTGAAATTCAGAACTTACAAAGGAGTATTCTCAGAAATACTGTGTGTTTCATATGAAGGACCCAAAAGGCAGGTAGAGCTGCAGAGTTTCAATGTGTAGATGAGACCGGTGGTATAGAAAAGAGAGATTTATAGTAGATGTGTTAAGATCTAGGCAACATTCTAGAAAAGAAAGAACCTTTTCCAAAGAGCTGAAATATAATTATCCTTGTCAACTGCTAAATATAAATAGAAATCATTTTTTTTTTTTTAGTTGCAGTGAAGTTAAGGCTGACTCCTGGTGACCCAGCAACCCCTGGGTTTTCTTGACAAGGTATGACTGGAAGTAGATTGCCAGGCCTTTTCTTCAGTGGCAATGTAGGTTGAGGTGACTTGCACAAGATCACAAGGAGTACCAGCGGGACTCTAAGGGGTATGTTTACTAAAATGCGTTAAACATGAATAACGCGCGTTGTATGACGTTAACGACCGCAAGTGCAGTATAATGCGCGTAAGCACGCGCTAACGACCGGTAACGTCGTACTATGCGCGTTAACCGCGCTTAACGATCGTAAAGCCCCACGGCGCGTTAAAACAGCGCAGAAGGTGGAGAGTGGGCGGAGAGAAGGGGTCAATGGGCAGAGAGGGGGCGGGGAGAGGCTCCCCCTCACTAACGCGCTGTAATTCTGAGCTCAATTCCAACGCGAATGAAAACCTGCCGTTAAAGGCATTTAAAGGTAAGAGAAACCATTTCCATCAGCAATGTACAGAGAAACCTGGGAAACACACAAAACGTGAGCAGTGTGATACATGTGCACAGAACAAAATGTCACAGAAAACGTTAAAAATGACCACAGGAAACCTTTTTAAAAGCATAATTCAGCTGGGCAACAGTGATAGCAATGGTCCACAAGGAACAACACTCCCTGGAAAGCACCAAATAAAAAACAAATGATATGTGGAAGGGTCTACGCTCCGCAGACCCTTTTAAAGAGCAATTCATTGTAATGGAGCTGCCCTGGGAGTGTTGTGTAATGTCTCCCAATGATATCATTGTTGCCCAGCTTGGATATGGGTGTGTGTCCCTTTTGTGAGGTCTTCTCAGAGGTATATGTGCACCGTTGTCTGCATACAAGGTAAATGAGGCCACAGTAAACCTGTTGCAGAGCAGAGTTTCTGACTCGTCAGGCCGGTTTAACTAACTCCAGGGACTGCACTGTCTCTGTGGCCCCAGTGTGGTGCAACAGACACAGCCAGTGCCTGTAAGACCAGAGGGTCACAGGTTCAAATACCAGCTGGGGCTCCCGCCAACACAGTCCCCATAGTCCTACCCACCACCAAACAGTGATAGTAAAGACACTCCTTAAATGCAGAGAACATACACATGGCCCATATTTTACCACACCAAACACAGACACCAGAAACAGGCACATTACCTAAAGCTGACGCCCGCAAATGCAGTCCTAGAGGGCCCCACACCATTCCGGTCTCATGCTGGCTCTAATAAAGATGCCTGTGCTGCATAGCTATGCACCACCCCCATGGTATGCAGATGTAGCTCATGCATATGTATGAGGGGCAGCATGAAAACCCGAACAGTGTTTGGAGCACCAGGACTGGATGTGGGGAACTCTGCCGTAAAGCAGCAGCCAACAGGGCCACACACCCACCCACAGGCCCCATTGGCCAATGCAACTTGAAGAGGCAAGACATTGGGCCCTGCCGGTATCTCCCAATACTAGCAGGTGCATACCTTAGCAATGCCACCCTACACCTGGGTATATGGTACACAGCTATCAAACGTTTCCTATGATAACTGGCAGATCTCAATTCCTACGTAAAGCACATTGTGCTCATTGAGCTCCACCACAACAATCAGTCTGATGTCTGTGGTGTGTGCTGCAGGCCTGGTCTCTGACAGTATTTACCACCCTGGGGAGTGACCCCCAAGAGTATTGCGTACCATATCCATGCATGTACCGTGCCCAGGACTGGTGTGGTGGGTATGGCTGCAGAACCCCTCTATAGTAGCACAATGCTGGTATAGGTGGGGGGGGGGCTGTCTGTCTATCCAGTGTGTGGTGGCTGCAAACACCTCCCACAGTCCACGCTGCCAGCAATGTTGCCGCTATTGGGCTGCCCATGTGCATAATGAGGAGCAAAGTACCATGGGTATAGGCCGGACAGGGTGGCCTGGCCAGGGTGTATCTGCACAGGGTATAGGGCAGTGACAGGCAAATTGTAGTGGCCGGTCACCACCTAGCCAGACAGGGTGACCTCAGTATATCCTGCTGAAAGCTCACTCTCACCCTGACTGTGCAGTGACCACAGCATGGCTAGGCACTACCATGGTGCTATCTAGCATTTCTCTCATGTGATAAATATGGGTTTCCTTTTGGGGCCCAGTCACTGATGTATCTGCTTGCTGTGTATGCTGATATCCCAGTTCTGGGTGCAGGCATCTCCACTGGGCACTAGCAGACTGTTTGCAGCTGATAGGTGTTGTGATGGAGTGGCTTGCAGGGTGCAGTGGCTGATGGCTTGCACCAGGGGAGTATCAGATAGTGGTGGGGTGCAGCATACCATATCCAGGCCTAATGTCTGTCTGCTATTGTGTTATGGATGTGTACAGAGCTGCATTGACTGCCCTGTGGGGTGTGTGCCCCTCAGCAGGACTAGGGTTAATGTTCCCCTCCACTGCCACCTTTGCAGGGAGGTAGAATGTGCATCTTTTGATAGGTGACCCTGTGTGACACCCTGGAGGAGGTGGTGCATGGGGGCTACACCTGCCTGAAACAGACAGAGATGTCCAAGGTGGTCCTGCAGAATATACCTATGTCACACAGTAACACTGCTTTGGACCCACGCCATGGACGTTGCTGTGGACCTAGTGCTGGATGCCCCACCGCAACCTCAGGGTGAGCACAGTACCCGCACAATGTGACGGTGTCCAGCTACTCTGTGCCAGTACAACACATGGTAAGTACCTCCTATCAGGCCAAGATGCCGCGGGGGTGCACATGGTCAGTTCCCCCTACCAGGCCCAGCTGCTGTGGGGGTGCATTCCACATGGTGTGTATGTGTGGACAGCTGATTTGCATGTGCAGTGCATCATGGGTGTGACTGTCACATTCCAACCCTCTGAAACCACAGCACGAGCTCACAACCTCTGATAAACTATGGCACATCACACGTACATCTGGTAGCATAATGCATAGGTGCAAGACACCCTACAGAGTCTGTAGTATATGAAATGCCCACACTGGTAAAACCCACACGTACCCAGGCACGATGCTACGCGCGCCGGTACGTACGTACCAACGTACGCGGCTAGGCTCCCATACGGAATTTACCTGAAATAAAAAGCCTCCTCATTCCCCCTGTAATTTACAGGCTAATGCCCGGGACAGCTGTGTACGTTACACACACTGGGCACTCAAACCCATGCTGCCCGTATCAGCAGTCACTGCAGTAACCTTTGTGCTACAGCTCTGTATGGGTCAGGTATGTATGCTAGCAACCCTACAACACATACATGACATATACATGCCCCCACACTCACTATATAATGTGTGGATGTGTTTACTTGCACCCCAAAGGGAAAGTGAACATAGACATGCCCCCTCACTCACTGGATAATGTGTGGGTGTGTTTGCTTGCACCCCTACAACACAGACGCAACATATACATGCCCCCTCACTCACTATATAATGTGTGGGTGTGTTTGCTTGCGCCCCTAAAGGTAAATTGACATATACCTGCCCCCTCACTCACTATCTAATGTGTGGGTGTGTTTGCTTGCACCCCTCAAAAAGGAAACAAATAAGTGCCCCCTCCCTCACCGTATCATGTACAGGATGCTGCATCAGTCAGCCTTCTGCATCTGGCACCCTGGGGACTCGAACCCATGCTGCCCATATCAGCAGTCACTGCAGTAACCATTGTGCTACAGCTCTGTATGGGTCAGGTATGTCTAAGTGGCTTCTTATGCTTAATGCGCGGTGACTACTCTAACGCGCCACGTATCGCTCGTTAGTTCTGTAACGCGCGTTAGATCTTCCGCTGTCCCGCCCATCTCCTTATTTGGGGGTTTGTCTTATTAACGCGGATACTAACACGAACTGCACTAACGCGATTTAGTAAACATCCCCCTAAATCCTGGTTTTTTTGGGCTATTCAGCTGTTCTTTAACCACTAGGCTACTCCTCCACTCCTAGAATCCTAAGAACTAAGATGGGAGATTTAAAATATAAAACCACGAATGAACACTTTATGCTCCAAAACTTTGGAATTCAATCCCACCTAACTTACATGCCATAAAGAATTTACTAACTTTTCGAAGAGCTCTAAAGACATATCTATTTTCATCCTACTTTACTGTAGAGAACATGTGACTTAACTTGATTTAACCTTTGTAATTTTCTATCCCCACCATGTTTCTTCTTTCATCCCACTCTTCTACCCTCTTGAGTTTGCTGCATTGTTAAAATGTAACAAGTTATGTTTAATGTAAACCATTTTGTCCTCTAAGATAAAGCGATATAAAAAAAAACACACTGTTAAATAAATAAACAAATAAATAAATAAATATATAAACATCTCAGAAGACTGATTTTAGGAGGATAACCAATGGAACACTGTGATACCAGGTTGCAAATTGTACAGTGATGATAGAGTAGATTAAATTAGTGGCGGTGTAGCACTCTATGTTAAATGGGACAGTCAGGCAAACAGAATAAAAGTTTTACAGGAAAAAAAAATGCACCTTGGAATCTTTATTGATAGAATAAATATAGAAACAAAGAAAAATGATGGCAGATAAGGACCATATGGCCTATCCAATCTGCCCTCCCATGCCATTGACTAATCTTTACAGTCCTTTTTTTTTTCCCCCTGGAGATCCTCTGTGTTTGTCCCATACTTTCTTGAAATCAGAACAGACTTTGTCTCTACCACCTCCACTGGGAAGCTATTCCATACATTTATCACTCTTTCCATAAAGAAATATTTCTTTTGATTACTCAAGAGTCTACTCTCTTTCACCTTCATCCTATGTTCTTCATTGCAAAGCTTTCTTTCAATTGAAAGAGGCTCTCTTCCTGTGCATTTACAGTATGCTATGAAGGTATTTTAATGTCTCTATCATATCTCCCCTCCGCTGTCTTTCTTCCAAAGTATATCTATTAGACCAAAGTATATCTATTATAGACCACTGACCATTTTTATATTCACTCTGCATCAACCCTTTTCTGGTTATATCCTTTGGAAGGCATGGTCTCCAGACTTGCACACAGTATACCAAATAAGTACTGTGAAGGGAAAGAGAATAGTGGTGGGAATGAACAGCCAGATGATGAAATGTGGGAGGCTAACATATTTGGCAACATAATAATATTTGGTGATTTTAATACCCAAATAGGGCCCAATTCTCCCTCCACCTATCCCCTCAAGGTAAGAGCAGCAGGATAGGGAGAGCAGGTAGGGGGTGGGAGAGAGCGGAGTTAGGGCGGAGCATGGGTGGGCCAAGGCGGCAGGATGTACAGGGTCTATTCAGGAGGAATATGCTGATTATTCCACCTTGAAGGTAGAATAATCAGCATGGACCTGGCAACCGGGCTGGACATCTCCTGGATCATGGCAGATGTCCCTATTGCCCGATCCAGGCCCTGGCTGGCCAGCCAAGGGTTGGGCGGTGGAGAAGAGGGAGGTTCAGGGCTGTGAGAGCTAGGGGAGCCTGCGGGTAGGACGTCTCTGCAAGCATGCAAGTGCATGCCAGGCCATCCTCGGGCCCAATTCTGTATGCCAGGGGAAACCTTTGCTCCCATGGTACAGAATTGAGTCCTAATGGGCCCATCCTGCTCGGGGCTGTCCAGATGGCCCAGGTATGCCCCTTTCAGAATCAGGCTCAGACTGTCTAGATAAATGTCACATCAAAAGGTTCTAGGGAGAATAAGTTCCTAGATATAAATAACTACATCATCAAGAAGCTGGTTCAGAAGAAAAAGGAAAGGGTGCTATTGTGGTCTTTTTCTGTCGTCATTTTTCTATGTTTCTATGTTGTTGATATGGAAGGACACAGTCCAATCTGTATGATAAGCTCTACTTTTCACCTTCAAGATGATATATGTCAAAGGATTTCCTTGTGTTACAACACATCCATAGCTTCATATAAATATGCAACTGGGTCTCAGAACCAGAATGGGGCGACTTACTGAACACATATATTCATATGGAAGCAGCGCCCAAACTTCACATCAATGACCCAACTTGTTGCTTATTTATTAATCAAACGCTAAAAAGGATGTAATATTATTCAAAAATCATTTTTTGAGGATGCTTATCTGAAACATGGTGAGTGTACTCCCAACACCTGAATCATAGCACCGTAGCGTTTCACAATCCAACGTTTCATCAGGGGATGCTCATCATAAATGCTCAAACTTAGCATTGGTCCTCATTTATTTACATTCTCTTATATACTGTGCTATTCTGCATCAGTGCAGTTTACATTGAACAAACTGAAATTACATTGAACAGGGCATTATAACTTTAAGATAACTATTTTACAGGGAACATGGGCTATGGAGGGTTAAGTGGCTTGCCCAAGACCACAAGGAGCACCTGTGGGACTAGAAACCCCAGTCCTTCCAGCCCAAGGTTGCTGTCCTCTAGTGGGATTTGAACCACCAACCTTCTGGCCTGGAGTACCTTGCCCCAACCACTAGGCCACTCCTCCACTCCACTCATTATCTGTAATGTTGAAACAACACTGAATATTATTATATGCATCATCTTCTTTTTTGGTTGCTTTCAATGCATAATTAAAACTTAGTTGACTAGCACTCACCCCATGCCGTCTGTTGCATCGTTTATCAAAAAACGCCATGAATGCGGACTGCGACTTACTAGAGATTTTTTAATGGCTAAGCAAAAACCCATTTGATTAACTACCTGGTTTTTGATTCGTCAATAACATATGCCCCACTCTATTTATGAATTCAAGCCCTTCGGATGCACAGTGTCCAAAGTGAAAATCCATTTTTGCTCTCTTCGGGACAACGTGAGATCTTTAGATTTTCCCTCACAACCTCGCTCAATTAGATCAATGCAAAAGAATTTCAATGTGTCAAAACTGTTTTAAATCTAAACAGTGTTGAACTATAGGAGCTTGTGTATAGCCACATTTAAGTTTACTTCTATGCTCCCTCATGCGTGTCAATCTTATCACGAAACATTCCCCGTATAGCCACAACATAATAAAAATATTGAAGAGACATGAGAATGTTTTTCATAGTATACCTGGATTGGAAAATCATTACACGCGTTGTGTCTGGCAAAGACAAAGAAATATGAAAGAGCTCCTAAGTCCAACTGTTTTACGCTCTGAACCAGTGAGTTCAGCATGAGAAACGTTTGGCCATCATAAGTGTGGTTCCTGTGGCATTTGTCCTTTAACTTTGGAATTAGACGTTTTTGAATACAAACAGAGAAAATTTTGCTTACGACATTCTACATCTTGCTTACGACATTCTACATCTTGCAGTTCCACTTATGTGGTGTATTGCATTTTATGCCCTTGTCAGCTAGCTTATATTGGCAAAACTACACGTCCGTTTCGAGTACGCATGAGGGAGCCGAGGAAGGCCTAGTGCCAGCACTTTTTCAAGTTGGGTCCTTAATAAAGGTTTTTTAAGTTTTCTCCCAGTGTGGCATTGTCCTTCTTCTATGTGAATAAACAGGTAGACAAAGGTGAGTCAGTTGATATAGTGTATCTGGACTTTCAGAAAGCCTTTGACAAAGTCCCTCATCAGAGACTTTTGGCAAAATTAAAAGGTCATGGGATAGGAGGCAGTGTAATATTGTGGATCAGGAACTGGTTAAAAGAATGCAGAGGGTAGGGCTAAATGGTCAATTTTCCCAATGGAGAAAGGTGAATAGTGGAGTACCCCAGGGATCTGTGCTGGGTCCGCTGCTTTTTAACATATTCATAAATGACCTGGAAATGGGAATAATGAGTGAGGTTATCACATTTGCAGATGACACAAAACTATTCAAAGTTGTTAAAACCAATGAGGATTGTGGAAAATTGCCAGAGGATCTTGATAAATTGGAAGACTGGGCATCCAAATGGCAGATGAAATTTAACGTGGGCAAGTTCAAAGTTATGCACCTAGAAAAAAAAAAACCTATGGTTATGCAATGCAAGGTTCCACATTAAGAACCACCACCCAGAAAAAAGATATAGGCGTCATTGTGGACATGTTAAAACCCTACGCCCAGTGTGCAGCGGCGGCCAAGAGAGCAAATAGAATGCTAGGTATCATATGGAAAGGAATGAAAAATAAAACAAAGGATTTTGTAATGCCTCTGTATTGTTCCATGGTGCGATCGCACCTAGAACATTGTGTGCAATTCTGGTCGCCGTATCTTTAAAAGGATATAGCGTTATTAGATAAGGTACAGAGAAGAGCCACCAAAATAGTAAAGGTGATGAAAGGATACTCCTATGAAGAGAGGCTAAAAATGTTAGGGCTCTTCAGCGTCGAAAAGAGATGGCTGAGGGAAGATATGATTCAGGTCTATAGATTAATGAATGGAGTGGAATGGGTAAACATAGATCAATTGTTTACACCATCAAATATAGAAAGACTAGGGGACATGCAATGAAGCTAAAGGGTAACATATTTAAGACTAATAAGAGAAAATATTTTTTTCACTCAATGTGTAATCAAACTCTGGAATTTCCTACTGGAGGATGTAGTAAAAGCTGTTAGTGTAACTCGGTTTAAAAAAGGTTTGGACAAGTTCCTGGAAGAAAGCTCCATAAACCATTATTAAAGTGGACCTGGAATATCCACCGCTTGACCCAATACAAGCATTGTGGAACCTGTGTCTTTTGGGGAAACTGCTAGGTATTTTTGACCTAGATTGGCCACTGTTGGAAACAGGATACTTGGCTTGATGGACCTTGGTGTGACCCAGTATGGCATATCTTATGTTCTTATGGTCTTGTCTTACTAATCTATTATAATTTTTTGAAGGCATGAATAAACAGGTAGACAAAGGTGAGCAGTCAATATAGTGGAACTGGATTTTCAGAAAGCCTTTGACAAGGTCCCTCAAGAGAGACTTGTGAAATAAAAAGTAATGGGATAGGAGGCAGTGTACTATTGTGGATTAGGAACTTGTTGAAAGATAGAAAGCAAAGGGTTACAGCTGAATGGCCAATTTTCCCAATGGAGAAATGGGAATAATGGAGTATCCCAGGGATTTGTGCTGGTTCCTCTGCTTTTAAACATACAGTATTTGCAAATGACCTTGAAATGGGAATAACGAGTGAGTTAGTCAAATTTGCAGATCACACAAAATTATTCAAAGTTTTTAAAACCCAAGAGGATTGTGAAAATTGCAAGAGGACCTTGATAAATTGGAAGTCTGGATGTTCAAATGGCAGATGAAATTTAATGTGGACAAGTGCAAAGTTATGCACCTAGGAAATAACAACCCAAACTATGGTTACATGATGCAAGGTTCCACATTAGGAACCACCACCCAGGAAAAAGATTTAGGCATCACCATGAATAACACATAGAAACCCTCCACCCAGTATGCAAGAATGCAAATAGAATCTTAATAATCATAAAGAAAGGAATGGAGAAATAAATAAAGGATATTATAATGCCTCTCTATCGTTCCATGGTGCGACTGCACCTTGAATATTGTTTGAGATTCTGGTCACCGTATCTTAAAAATGATATAGCGGAATTAGAAAAGGTACAGAGGTAAAAGGGAATGGAAGGATACCCCTATGAGAAGAGGCTTAAATGTTTAGGGCTCTTTAACCTGGAAAATAGATGGCTGAGGGGAGATATGATAGAGGTCTATAAATTAATGAATGGAGTAGAACAGGTAAACGCAGACCAATTCTTTATGCTATCAAAAAGTAGAAAGACTAGGGGACATGCAATGAAGCTATAGTGTAACCTGTTTAAGACTAATTGGAGACAATATTTTTTCACTCAATGTGTTATCAAACTCTGAAATTCATTACAGGAGGATGTAGTAAAAAACTGTTAGTGTAACTGAATTTAAAAAAAGGTTTGGACAAGTTCCTGGAGGAAAGGTCCATAAACCATTATTTAAGAGAACCCAGGCAATCCACTTTTTCCCCAATACAAACATTGTGGAACCTGTGTGTCTTTTTGGAAAACTGCTAATGTAGGGGGCCTACTGGGCCTCAAGGGACACTATCTCACCCTACATGAAGGAAGTTCACAGAGACCAAATTCTCAGCAATTCTCACAAAATCTTTATTATAGGATCTCCTTTTCTCAGCATAAATTCTTCACACACAAATTCTACTTACAGGTACCAGGTATCTAATGAATAGGTAATAGACAGAAGAGAAAGGTTAATGGGGCAATTCAGCACAGTCACCTCTGTGGCAGGGCTCAATAAACTCCCCAGTTTCTGTTCTGTCCTGGTCTGTTTTTTTATACAATTTTTCTCTCTCTTTCTACAGCTGGGTTTCTCTTGATACTTTTTCTGCACAGGATATTGGCATAATTTCATTTTCTCAAGGTTCAAGTTTGCATAAAAACATGATGTCACCTTCCCAAGGCCAGTGTCTAGTCCCTGGTTCCCCATCACATCTCTTGTTTTATTTTGTGCTATCTGGTTTCCTTAGCAAAGCACATTGGATTAGTAAGATTTCATTTCACTTTCAGGATTTTCTCATGCTGTCAGCAATTCACCCTTTTCCCCTGATTCTTCCATTGGCCTAATGGTCAAAGATCCAAAGCAGGCCTGCGGCCTGTATCTAGACCTGCCTCACAGGCCTAGCTACATAAACACTGTCCTGCCTGTCCCAGCTCGGGTCCAATTCCCTACAACAACTTCCCCCTCCTCCTTCAGAGTTGAGTAGTGGGGACGTCTCAACACCAACTACCTACTTCCGGCCAGGGTGGGACTCTAGGGTAAAAACATGTGCAGAGTGATTGATCGGATGCATCTCCACGTACTTCGAGGTATCCAGGCATGGTGCATTGCTATTGACAATCAGGATGCAGGTAACTGATTTTTTACAGAGAGACAGAGAGCAGGAACATAGGAAATAAAACACAACAACAATAAGGAGTAGGGATAAAAGTACAAATAACAGATTTTTTTACCCATGAACTAAGGCTTGTTAATCATGAGAAAAGATTACTAAGCCGATTGTCAATAGACTGATCAACTCCATTCTCAGCATTACATTCTAGCTGAAAGAGGATTTAATTGTTCAATAATGAAGGATAAATTGCCTGCTGCTCCAGAATTGGGGTATATAGGTACAGCATGCCTTAAGTTCTCTAAACCAACTCTGTCACCTGGATTGGCCACTGCTAGAAACAGGATACTGGGCTTGATGGATCTTGGTCTGACCCAGTATGGTATTTCTTATGTTCTTATGTTCTAATGTCTTGATATACACAATTTGGCAGTATTTTTTAAAAGGATCTGCTCAGTGTTGAGCATGTTCTAAAATAATGCAGCAGTGCATACATATTTGCCAATATACGGGGCCTAGGGACCCATTTTGCAGAATTACACATGGGAAAATTTGGCAGGGGGAACTCAACAATTTCTGTGTGTAGGTACTGTCACTTACATGTGCAAGTTGGTATTTCACAACTTACAAAGGTAAGTGTTGGCAGTTATACATATATGTTGGGCATTTTGCAAACCTACACATGCTGCTTTCTTTATCAAATTTCAAATTAGAGGGGGAAATAAACATTGGGAAATAAAGGATAAAATGAAGACTTTTTAAAAACCTAAATGTGCCAGGGAGCAACTGTAAATCCCGATGTGGACAACCTCCATCATACTCATTCATTCCCTATAGAAAATGGGGGAATACATGTGTTGATTTTTGACCTGCCATGCTTCTGACATATTTCTTTTCATTTCCTATGGAGTAAGGCAATCCAGGTAAATTCACTGCTTCTTAAAATTGCTGTTTCCAGGTAGATGCCATTTCCAGATGCAAAGGTCTGATTTTCCATGTGGAAATTGCAAATAAAGCTTCTAAAATAACCCCATAGGTATTTTGGTCATTGAATATTCTTGAGCAAGGCATTTCTACCAGAGATATTAATAATTCATGCCAAACTTGTAATTTTTGTGACGTATTCTCAGAAAATTTAGGGATATTGTTTTCATACAAATATTTTAAGTCCCTTTGTATATGGATTATTAAATATTTAACTTTTCTGTTTCCCACTTCAGAGGAAAACATTCTGGGTAATTATTGGTTTTAATGTCAAACTGAAATGTGGAACATCCAAGTCAGAACGTCCAAAATTCTTTGGGAGAGGCAGTAGTGACAGCGGGCATATGTGAGGGCCTTTTAAAATTGTCCTTGCTTTTTCCTAAAAGATAAACATTTCTATCAAAATATATCAACATGGGGATGTGCCAAAGAATGGGCCAGAGACATACAAGTTATTGCTCAGTTTTAGAAACCTGCACGTGCCAAATATGGACAAAGGAATTGCAGAAAGGGTGTGTGTCTGATGCCACATATATGTCTCTGCCTTCCATTTTATAAGTGGAGACATTATATGACCACAACATGCATATCAATCCCAGCAAAACAGAAGTCCTAATCATCTCCAAACATCCATCCTTCACCTCACCATTTACCATCAAGCTGGCCAACCTCACCCTACAGGTCAAACAATTTGTAAAATACCCAGGCATCACTCTGGACTATCACCTCAACTTCCAATACTACATTAAACAAGTTACCAAGGCATCATACTTTAAAATGAGAACTCTATGACACCTCCATCCACTTCTGGACCCAACAATTTCAGAAGAGCACAGAAACACCGAAAAGACATTACAGCAACAACGGGAAACACCACGATCCACTACAGCGGTGAAAACACAGCAACGGCAACTAAAGGCCTCACTGCTCCATGCAATCAACACCGAAACCCAGCCTGGTCCCCAAACACCAGGTACCCTCGCCGATTATGCCACCCTTCTTAGCCCCCATCTACCTCCTCACCCCCCTCTTAACCCTCTACCCCCCCTCCAAGCACACTCAATAATCTACTCTGGCCTACCTACCCTGCAGCTCAACCCACACTCACTCACAAACTGAAACAAACTCACTCCCAATCACAGCATACATCAACCCACATCACCAACCCCCCATCCCATCACCACATCACCATCTCTCTAATCAATGCACGCTCTGTTAGAAATAAATACCACATGCTCCGTGACCTAATCACAATTGAGCAGATAGACCTCCTATGCATAACGGAAACCTGGCTGACCGACACTGACACAGTACTAAGGAACCAACTAGCCCCAGAAGGATACACCCTCCATCACTGCTCCCAGGCGCACACCAAAGGAGGTGGTGTTGCCATCATAGCAAGAACCAACCTCCACCTCAGGATCCTTTCCTCGGAGACTACCACTGAAGCGGATCTCCTCACCCTCACCAATAAACACCTCTCAATATGTCTAATCTACCGTGCATCTACCGCAACCACTGACCTACCAAGATTACTACAGCACATATCAGAAAGCACCAGCTCGGCTAAGGAACAAATCATCCTAGGAGACTTCAACCTCCCATCCCTTCAAGAAGAACAAGCAGCAACCTTCCGCACCGCTATGACAGCAATGGATCTGGTACAGATCATACAAGAACCCACCCATGAAAAAGGCAATACACTAGACCTCATATTCCTCAACTCCTCAACCACCGCCTCAGAAAAGATCCCACAGATCTCGCCCGTACCTTGGTCTGACCACCACCTCGTCACCATATCCTACACCTACCAACATAAGAACAACAATGATAATGGACCCCAAGTAAGACAATTTAAACCATTCAACAAAGAAGACTTCCTAGAACAAAATCTACCCAAATTACAAATGAACTCCAGTGACATCAATGACCTCATACACAACTGGAATACTATGATCTCCACAGCATCTGAAGCATCAATAAACAAAGCCATCACCAGACCCCCTTCCTCAAAGGCCAGATGGTATACTCCCGGTCTCCGAAAGCTAAAAACAAAACTCAGAAGAACTGAAAGAAAATGGAGAAAAACCAATGACGAAAATGACAAAATGAAATACCTACATGAACTCAACGCATATCACTACGAGACTGACAAAGCTAAGAAAATCTACCACATGAAAATCATCAATACCTCCATAAACAAACCTCGTGAACTCTTTCAAATAATAAAAAAACTGACAAAAGCGCCCCATAACTCTGACCAATTACCGCAGATTCCACCGGAGCTACTGGCCCGTTAATACAAACAACTACAACGACCACAAAACCCACAGCCAAATCCACAGACAACTGCAGAGAACCTCCACCCCAACTTACACAGTGACTGGACCACCTTCAAAGAAACATCAACAGACGAAATCTCCACCACCATCTCCTGCCTCCACACCACCACCTCCCCGCTGGACCCATGCCCCACTGACTGGATAAAGAAATCAAAAGACGAACTGAGCACGCCATTAGCCCATATCGTCAATGAATCTTTCTCCAGAGGACATATGCCAGACGCCCTCAAAACTACGATCATCCGACCTTCCTTGAAAAAGCAAAACCTGGATCCTCTAGACCCAGCATCCTACAGACCCATAGCTAGCCTACCTTTCACTGCCAAAATAATAGAGAAGATTGTCCAGCAGCAGCTTCAGGAACACCTGGATATTAACAACATACTGGACCCACAACAACACGGCTTCCACCCTCTACATGGAGTTGAGACCCTCATGACCATACTGATGAACACCCTCCTCACAGGAATTCAAGAAAAACACTCTGGATATGCCATGATCTTCCTCGATATATCTGCAGCCTTTGACACCATCTCCCACAACATCCTCATACACAGACTACAGACTATTGGGATCAAGGACACTGTACTGAAGTGGTTTCAATCCTACCTAACCAACAGACAGCAACTAATCCGCAACAGCACCTCAACCTCCCCCCCATTCCAACAACACCAGGCAGTACCTCAAGGATCCACACTGTCAGCCATGCTCTTCAATATCTACCTCCAGCCACTCTGCACAGTCATACACACTCACAACATCAGCTTCCACATATATGCTGATGATATCATGCTCTACACCCCCATTACGACCACAAGCCAGCAAACTCCAACCTCTCAGCATGCTTCACAGCCGTGTCTGACTGGTTACAAGCAAACAACCTATCCATCAATATAAAGAAAACTGAAGCTCTCATAGTAACAAAGGACCCAGACTTCACACCACCTACACACCTCAACATGGGAACAACAAGCATCAAAATACAACTGCAGATAAGATACCTGGGCATTATTATTGACCAAGCCCTCACCTTAAAGCAACAGATCACAAAAACCTCCGGAACTATATTCCACAAGGCAAGAACAGTGCAGCGTCTCAGACCTCTTTTAGAACATAAAGATTTCCGAACCGTGATGCAAGCCATGACACTCCCACATCTAGACTACTGCAACATAATCTACCACGGCCTCCCATCCACACAGACCAACCCCCTCCGAACAGCATTGAACACCACTGCAAGAATCATTCAGAGGGCAAAGAAAACCGACCACATCACCCCAATTCTGAAAGAACTGCACATTCTTCCCCTTGAAGCAAGGACTAAATACAAAGTCATCCTGCTCACCCACAAAGGCATCCATCAAACACAGAACACCCAGCTTCACACCCTACTGGCCCGCCCAACTCATGGCAGAACTACTAGACAAGCCTCCAGCGTTTCCCTTACCTTCCCTCACAAAAGAACCAAATACTCGCAACGGACCTGCAATCGAGCCTTTGAACTTTATGCTCCATCCTTATGGAACTCACTACCGAGCTGTCTCAGAAACAATACCAACCTACCATCTTTCAGAAAACAGCTAAAAAACATTCTTTTCCAGGAATGCTTCAACACGAATCTCACCGAAAAACCCACAAACCCCTGATCCCGCTCATAATGAACCTCTGACTCAAAGCTATACTAACCTGTCTATGTCTAAAGTCTGTCCTATCCCAAAATCATTAATGTTGCCTCCTCGGTGTTGGCCCTACCCATTACTTAATCTCCCCACCCCTTTATGTAACCCCGCTTTGACCCGGTGAAAAGCGGTATATTGCAGCTAAATAAATAAATAAATAAATAAGTGTAAGCCAAGTCCTCATCACTCCCATCCTGGACTATGAAAACACAAGGCCTCCTTAAAGTCATGTTATTACCCTTACAGCTTGCCCAAAACTCCACAGCCAGAATAATCACTGGCACAGACACCGAGAGCACATCACTCCCACTCTGAAAGCCCTACACTGGCTCCTCTTCCAAGTGAGAATCAAATACAAAGTAGCTCTAACCATATTCAAGATCATCCACCAACTCTCTGCAAACATCTTCGGCAAACATCCTCTCTTCAACAACCATTCAACAAGAAATCTACACATTCCGCCAATAACAACCTCCTCTCTGTTCCAGCTACTTTTACTCAATCCAACAATACAACTTCCAACAGAGACTTCGCATTCTATGCCCCTCTCATCTGGAATGACTTCACTCCAGAAATACGGGCCTTCGCAGACCTCACTGAATTCCAGCGTAAGTTAAAAACCACCATCTTTTTGTAACACTTCAGCACAGACTCTGAACTACCCCTACCCATCAGATCCACACCAAAAACCTCCGTAGCACCAATGTAACTCTTCATATACTCATGCCACAGTCATTTAAGTTTGATGTAAATAGTTATGATGTGTTCAGTTAATTTAACCTTTAACAAATATTAAATGTAAAATGTTTAGTTTATTTTCTACGTAAACTGCCGTGGCTTGTAGATACGGCAGCATAAAATTGCTAATAAATAAATAAATGCAGCAGTGTGGCAACAAGGAAAAAGGTCTTTTCATTTACCTGTAGTTTTTTTTTTTTCCAAAGCGCGAAAAGTACTGGAGAAATGTGATTGCTTTCTCCTCTTCTGTTGACAGGTATTGGAATGCTAAAACGAGCACTTTTTGGTGCCCGTTTTCAAGGGCGGCTCAAGGCAATCTGCTGTCTGAGGCGAGGGGTGAGATAGCACCCCCTCATAGTGGGGGGGGGGGGGGAGGCTTTCTCAAAACTCCAAGCAGGGACTGAACCAAACCAATAAGCCGATTAGATTATATGGAGGAAATGCAGGATGTTTGCACACCAAGGAACTTAAAGAAAGAGTGAGAACCACAGCCCAGTAATTATAACTCATTTTTATTTTGTTGTTATAAACTGCATTATGGTTCTTGATTTTTCTTTTTGAACATATATTTTGCATCCACAGAATCACCTTCCACAACAGTGGGTTCAGAGCAGAACCAGTACATTCGCCCACAGAACTCAGTATCTTAAAAAAAAATCTGATTCTGATCATCTCACTAACATAAACAACAAACATTCTCCAGTACCAGGCATTCTCTTAACTAATGCAAAAGCCTACAACAAAGTCACCGAGTATCTTTAGAGCAAATCTACCATGTCATATCAGCACCAACTTCCAAAACTCACATAAGGAGCCCATTAAAAAAAGCATCACTGTAAATAGCATGATGAAGAAATTTACCACTGATTTTTGCAGAGTTAAACGTGTAGTAATGGATTTTTCACTTTGAATATTTTAGAAATTCAGTTCTAATCCCATTGGCTCCGTGGTCTTATTGTGCTATGATATAAGGTATTTGATCAGTTTGGAAAGATCCATATCTTTAAGGAAGACCATTTTGAGGAAGGACAGAGCCTGAGTTTGGAGCTGCTGACTATGTGCTATCTGTGCAAGGCAAGATTTCCCACCTGTTCTCTGACTCCATGCAGTGCAAGAGACCTGTGCCGAGAGTGAAGCTCTGCCCCTCTTGGGGGCATCATTAGCAACCACTCAGGACCCTATAAGACCTGAAGTGGTGCGTGACCAATGGAGGTTGCCCCTTTGGTGCCCAAACGTACTGGGGAGAGGAAGGGGAAGGATAAAAAGCCTGCCTCAGGGACATCCACTCCTAAGGTAGTATTAGGAGCTATGGACTGTCATTTAAAATATGGGGCTACTTTAGTTGTTGATATGTCATCTGTTCCTCTGTCCTCTTCCCTGTCAGGGGTTCTTTAAGTACAATAGCTAGGACTCCGACTCCTCCTCTTCAGTAGAACTTGACAAAAAGGGTGGAGGTGAATACTGCTCCCAACCTGACCCCACCACAAGATACTAAAGTTGCTTCTAATCTGCCCCTTCTTATTAAGGTTTCTGAAATGTTTGTTTCTAGAAATTCACCCCCCTGAGGAGTCCTTTGATATTTGGAATATGGTATCTCAGATCAACAACCCTCTAATGGGTTTTATGGGACAAACAACACAGTTTTCTGTTCTAGCGGTTAAAAAAGTGCAAGTTCAGGATAAAAGATTCTTAATTTAAGTCAGGGGTCTCTAAACCTGTCCTGGAGGGCTGAAATCCTGCAGGTTTTCGGGATATTCCCAATGAATATGCATGAGATCAGGGCCGGCCCAAGGATTTCTGCCGCCCTAGGCAGAAACTCTGGCTTTGCCACCCCCCTGCTGACATCACCCCACCAACTGATGCCACCCCCCTTCCCGCTGCAGTCACCGCCGTCCCGCTAAGGTGCCGCCGATTCCATCTCGGAAGGGGGTGGCAGACAGTGGCAGCATTACCAAAAGCGGTGGCTTTTTGCTGCCGTTTTGGGAAATACTGTGCTGCACGCCTCCACCCCCAAATGGTGGAGCTGGAGGGCTGGTATGGCCATGTATGCTGCCACCCACCCATGCTGCCACTCCTAAGGTAGTGCTGTTGCCACCCGACCATGCTGCTGCCGCCACCCACCCAAGTCAGCCACCCTAGGCAGCCGCCTAGCTCACCTAGTGGATGGGACGGCCCTGCGTGAGATATATTTGCATGCACTGCTCCCTTTGTATTTTAAAGTATCTCATGCGTGTTTATTAGGGGTATTCTGAAAACCTGACTGGTTTGCAGCCCTCCATGACTGGATTTGGAGACCCCTGATTTACAGTAAGTAAAAAGGTGGAAAAGTTGGAGACTTCGATCATTGTAGTTAGCTAGTTCCTCTAGTATTAAAGTCAGCTTGATCCTCCATAGACAATTTGAATCTTTGCATAACCCTTTTCGATCTAGGAACCTTAGGTTTTTAAACTTTCCAAAAACACAATTACTTTCTCCTAGTTATCTTTTGAGGAAATATCTTAGAGAATTATTGCTTTTGCAAGTTGCTGATACTTTGGTCATATTTAATTTGTATTATTTACCCATCAGGAATCTCATGCAGAGTGAAGCTGAGGTAGCTCAGGTAGAGGTGGAAACAGAATTGAAAGTAACTAATTTCTTGGAGGCTTCAGTTGATGAGATCCCCTCTGGATCTACCTTAATTGCCTCTTTCTCTACTGGGCCTGGGTAAAATTAACATTTTGTCATAAGACAGCTTATTTTGCAGTCATAAACGTATGCTTTTTTCCAGATGTATACTCAAGTACATAAGATAAACTTTCTTCAGCTTAAACAAGGTGTTGACAGCTGGAAGCATATTCTTCCTCCACTTTCCTTGTAAATGTCTGATTGTATGAAGGTATGTGATATGTCTTTGTTGAACTGCTTCAACTGGAACATTTTCTTTTGGGTAAATAGGTCTTGGATGTTCATGTGCTTCCTAATATTTTTCCTTGTTGACTTGTTTCTAGTGATTTGATTCTAAAGGGTATGTTTACTACAGGGCATTAAGATAGCAGTGATCATCTAGCGTTAACAGCAGCGATAAGGGGTTTCCATGGCAAAAAGGCTCTGGGTGAGTAGGAGGCGTTCAGGTGGTAA
Source organism: Ichthyophis bannanicus (assembly GCA_033557465.1). Lineage (NCBI taxonomy): Eukaryota > Metazoa > Chordata > Amphibia > Gymnophiona > Ichthyophiidae > Ichthyophis > Ichthyophis bannanicus. The sequence continues at coordinate 436,006,742 of CM066032.1, forward strand.
GGGCACAATGGGCCACTTAATGTGCACTATCAGGACACTGGGCATTAATGTGGCAAGTGTGCAGCTTAACACCTGAAAACAGCTGTCACTGTAACGCTGGATAACAGAGCACCAGCAAAAGGCAATGTAATGGTGATGGATGGAAGGACATGTGGTAGCTGATGAACCTAACAGATCTCTGGGCACTCAATGTGGCAGCCAGTAAGTGGGGTGAGCATCTGGGAGGCAGCTGTACTGATGTACTGGGGTGTGCCCAAGAAAAATGTCATAATTTCAGTGAGTGGTATAGGATGGGGAAGACGTGTCCCAATGTGTATATCAAAAGGATGACAGAGCAGGAGAGGTGACATGCAGATCAGGCACAGGAAAGACATGCATGGGAAGTTGAAATGCAAAGAAGAGTACCTGTGTGGGCCATAGAGTAGCAGCTTGTAGGAGAATACATGACTGTGCATAGCTGGCAGAGGTGATGGATGGGCTGAAGGAAGGATGGCGGAAGATGGGAGGGTGGTATGGGCATGCAGCACTGATGTACCTAAGGTGCCATCCCCTATGCATTTATGCTGTGTGGGAAAAATGTGTGCCAGTGACACGCGGAAGGTCAGATACCAGACATGTTTGTTTCACACCTCTCCCAGCCACCCAACCACCATACAACATCTGAACAGGAGTCACTCAAACTGGCCAAATGGGGCACATAAGGACATGAGGAGTGGAGGAGTAGCCTAGTGGTTGGGGCAAGGTACTTCAGGCTGGAAGGTCGGGGGTTCAAATCCCACTAGAGGACAGCAACCTTGGGCCGGAAGGACTGGGGTTTCTAGTCCCACAGGTGCTCCTTGTGGTCTTGGGCAAGCCACTTAACCCTCCATAGCCCATGTTCCCTGTAAAAGAGTTATCTCCAAGTTATAATGCCCTGTTCGATGTAATTTCAGTTTGTTCAATGTAAACCGCACTGATGCAGAATAGCGCGGTATATAAGAGAATGTAAATAAAATAAATAAATAAATGAGATGATCCCTGCAGGTGGCCATTCAAGTGATAAGGTGTGTCTGCATATAATGCAGAAAAGTGATGGAGCAAAAGCTGTATAGTCACAGTCATGATGTGATATCTGAATCTGTATGTATTTAACTGTCATTTATTACACCGCTGTTATCAGTGTAGTCAAAGTATTGTACCAAAAGCCTAGTAATGTATGATTAACAACAGGTACTGTGAGAAACAGTGGTCTGCTGAGACAATGAAGGGTTAAGTGACCTGTCTAAGGTCACCCTATGAAGGATGTGCCATACAGAAATAGCCTCAGTGAAATGTTGCAACCAGTCACAGAAGGAGTGCTAGTAAGAATTGAACCTTGGTACCTTAGTTCCCAAGCCAGTGCCCTGACCATTAGGCTATACATCTGCGGACAGCTGCAGGGTGAATATGCCTAACCCCCTGCAAAGAGCTGAAGCAGAGCCAATAAAGCCATGCTCTCAGAAGGGCATTAAGGTGAAATGTGGACAGAACACATAACAAAGCATAAGCATGTGTATCAACCAGTCACAGCAGACCTCGGACTGTTGCAGGCATGAAAATGAATTGAGAAGCACCCAGAGAATGAGCAAGAATCAAACCTTTGTCCTTTGCTTATGGAAGAAGGGCTCTAACCATTAGACAATACCCTCACACCTTTTTTACATGGCAATGTTCGGAATCCAGGTGACTACAGGTCCCTGCCTGCACTGGGTGACTTCCAGGACATGAAACAACGTGGCTGGCACATTCTGAGACAGTAGTACATTACACTTAGGTGCTGGCTCCATCAGTGCACATGCAGTATGTAATGCCCATGGCACGCAGTACTGTAGCAGCACCACAGACACAGAGGCGGCCCAAGGGGGGTGTGGGGCCATGTGCGGAGACTCGGCAGGGCCTCATTTGCATAAGGGGCCTCATTTGCATAAATATTTGCATAATGTTACCATATACTAACTTTTAGCAAACATGCCTCTTAATGAATGTATGGATAAAGAAAGACTAAAAGATTTCTACATTACTATAATCCAGTGCCAACTGCCAGGCACATTAGGAACTACTACAAACACTGCCCATTTAGAACCCATAGCAAACCCGCTATATCGTAACAGCACTACCAGGACTCACAAAGCACCATACTCTACCTATCAAAAGGCAACACTGCAAATATTAAACCAATACATTTCAGAGAATAACAATACATGACCTACTGGGGAGAGAGAACACGTGGCAATGTCAAATAGGAATTACATAAACAGAATACCTCAGCTCAGTTACACATGCAGAACATAGACCATCATCAAACAAGGAATCACAATTTAGAAACAGGAAGACAATAATTAAACTGGGAACCCCAAAAGCCAAACTTGGAATGTACAACAACACTGTAAAAATAAAACTATAAATGAATTTCCTCTTGTACTAAACAAAGCACAGACGTTAATAATGCACATTTCCCAGAGCTGACATATTCCAGTTAATAAATTCAAAATAGATATGTTTCTACCTTTTGTGCATTTTGTTTAAGTTGCATTTGCTCCAGCCACTTTCTTCTGGTTTCTTTGTGTATTCTGCTAACTCTCCATTGTCTGCTGTCCATTTGTCCTTTCTTATCTCTTCTAGGTTTTTTTTTCCATTCTAACGCTACATCTGCTTGAAGGCCTACTTTAAATTTTTAATCCACATTCTGCATCCGGGTTAATTTTTGCATATTTCAGGAAAATTGTACCCGTCTTATTCAATATGTTCTAATAGTGATTTTCCTTCTGCTATGGTCATGTATTATATACCATTTGATAGGAATATTTAGTTAGAAATTTGGATCCCAAAAGTTTGCGGCTCGGCCTGGAAAGGGTTAACATACTAATCTTCCTCCTTTTGCTCTTTCCTTATTCCTATTTCATCCACTCACATTTTAACCCTCCATCCTCAATCCCCACTTACTCTCCCAATAACCGGACAATTGTAGATTTGTCTTCCCTCCCACACAAAATATATTTCCCCTCTCCATTTCACTCTCCCAGCTCCATCCCATTCTAATCCTCCCCCAACATCAGCTCCCTTCTAGTTCCAGCCCCACCCAGCATCCGCTCCCTTCTAGTCCCTGCATCAGCCCATTTCCAGTCCTAGCCCCCCATCAGCCCATTTCCAATCCTATCCTAGCCACACCATCAGTCCATTCCAGTCCTAGCTCCCCCATCCATTTCCAGTCCTATCCGTGTCCCTCCATCAGCTCATTTCCAATCCCAGCCCCCCTCAGCCAATTTCTAGTCCTTTCCTAGCCCCACCATCAGCCCATGTCAAATCCTAGCTGCCCTCCACTCAGCCCATTTCCAATCAAAGCCCCCCATGAGCCTACTTCCAGTTCTAGCCTCTCCATTCCATTTCAATCCAAACCCCCACCACAGGCCATTTTCAATCTTAGCACTCCCCAACAGCCCATTTTCAGTCCTATCCTAGCCCCTACATCAGCCTATTTCCTGTCCTAGCTCCCCCCCCACTCAGCCCATTTCCATTCCAAGCCCACCTCCCCATCAGCTATTTACAGTTCAAGCCCCCTTCCACTCAGCCTATTTCCAGTTCTAGCAACCCCCCCACCCATTACCAGTCCTAGCCCCCCCATAGCCCATTACCAGTCCTAAGCCCCCCATCAGCCCACTTCCAGTCCTAACCCCCATCACCCCATTTTCAGTCTTAGCCCCCCCATAGCCCATTACCAGTCCTAACCCCCCATCAGCCCACTTCCAGTCCTAAGCCCTCCATCGCCCCATTTTCAGTCTTAGCCCCTCATAGCTCATTACCAGTCCTAACCCCTCATCAGCCCACTTCAAGTCCTAACCCCCCCATCAGCCCACCTCCAGTCCTAACCCCCCATCAGCCCATTTCCAGTCCTAGCCCCCCCCCCATAGCCCATTAACAGTCCTACACCCCTCCCTTCATCAGCCCAGGTAAATTAAAAGAAAAAAAACTGGCTGCTGCTGCTGCCTTGGCAGAATCAAGTGTTCTGCGGGCCCCCCCCCCCCCTGCCTGGCAGAGCCCTCCCTGCAGCATCAGCTCCCAAAGTGTGGGCTTTTCAGAGCCGTGAAGGGAGAGTTTCCCTTTCTTGTGGCTCTGTTAAGCCCGCTGGGGCTGATGAGAAACAGGAAATGCCTGTTTCCCATCAGCCATGGTGGGCTTAACAGAGCCAAGAGAGAGAAACTCTCCCTTTGTGACTCTGAAAGCCGCTGCTGAGGGAGCTGATGCTGCAGGGAGGGCTCTGCTGAGCAAGGGATCCCAGTGGGACACTTGATTCTGCTGCTGCTACAGTGGAAGCAGCAGCCAGTTTGTTTGTTTGTTTTTTTTAATCTTCCTGGGTGGATACAGAATGTTGTTTGTGTGGGGCCTCCTGAAATGTGGGACCCTGTGCAAACAACATTCTTGCTCAATGGATGGGCTGGCCCTGCACAAACACACTGCTGCAGACTACCTCCCTTGTGCAAAGTCCAGGCAAAGATGCCCATCACTGCACTGTACCCCCAACTGGGCAAACCACTCTGTTTCAGGCCATACCCACAATCCTCTGCTATCATAAGCATTTCCAGACTAACACTAGGAACAGCTTATGCAATACAATGCACTATATATACAGACACACATGGCATTCCTGCCTGCCACTTTGGTCACTCTATCTGCACAAGCATTGTTAACACCTGCTCTGTGTGCTGATGCTATCATCCTGCTCTCTTCCATCCAACTGTGGGTAGTGGAGCCTGTTCATGTGGCTGATGGATGTGTGTGAATCCTTGCTGGATGATATTTTCGGGGTTGCACATGGTGGTGCTGTGCCTGCAATGTAGGATAAGGCTTACCCACAGGGGTATGCAATACATGATCCACAAACAGGTCTTGAACCTGTGACCCTCCACACATATACACACTGGCCTTGTATGTTGAGCCACAGAGCTGCTGCAACATGGGTTTAGCACTCCATGGGTATAGCTGTGGTCAATGTCTGGGTGAATGCAGGCATGCGTAGGGGTTTGCCTATGTCTGCTAATATCTCTGCATGCTCTGTGCCACACCTGTCTGACAAAGTGTGCTTGGCGGGTGTGGGAGGGATATGTGCTCACAGTTTCTTATGGTGCAAAGGCTATTTATACTGCTGGGGCAACGGATATTCCTGTCTTACACATGGGATATGTCCACTCAATGGGACATCCCATAAGACAGGCACACACCCATCTCATGCCATGGCAGGACTAGCAGAATGGCCATGGTCCTCCATACCTGATGTGTGCTTGTAGTGCAGTCATGGCATGACCTCACATCTTGCAGCCCCACTTGCCTGATATGGATTCATATGTGCCTCGGATGGTTGTTGATGTCTGTGTTTTTATATTTGGAGCGTGCCCTGGTTCACATAGAGCCCCATGCTCTCTCAACACACCACAGTGTTGTCCACTCTATGGTTACCTCTCATCTTGCCATTGCATCTTCCTTCCTGCTGGTCTCCCTCAGAGTCATCTCTCTCCCCTTCCAACTCTAAGGAACTCTGCTGCATGGCTGATCCCTTGCCAGCCCCGATTCCCTATTCATTTCCATATCCGTCTCACACATGTGATGTGTGCTAACTTATAGATGCATCTCCTCTACTGCCCCTCATTACCTTTCCTCTCTCCACTCTCCCTACACATCTTTCCTTGGACTCCACTCCTCCTCTGGCTACCTCCTCTCTATGCCCTGTTCTTCTACTTCCATCTCTAGACCCCAATTAGTTCACCTTGCTGCTCCTTATGCTTGGCATAAGTGTCCTCTAGCCATATGCCCCGTATCAGCTCTCTCCCTCTTCAAATCCATGCAGACAGCATACTTTACAGACAATTGAATAGACTCTTTCCCCTAAAAATAGACCCTTTCTGCGAGGTTTTTACTTGGCATTAGGGTTCTCTGTGATGAGGGCTCTAATGCGCAATTGTGCAATCAGTGATAAGGGAGAGTCTGCTGTCAATGCCCACTATCCATCCCGTTAATATCCACTATCCACCTCCTTTTCCCTTAATGCTGTGGGACACTGTAACACTACTACTACTACTAAGAATTTGTATAGCGCTACAAGACATATACAGAGCTGCACATACATGTAAGAAACAGTCCCTGCTCATCGGAGTTTACAATATTGTCAAGACAGACAACACAGTAGGTATAGACAGGGATACATCAAGAAGGAATGGTAAGGAAACACAAAGGAGGCAAACACAAAGGAAACACAAAGGAGATCAAGTGAGTCAAGATCCAATAACGGCAGCGAAGAGGTAAGTTTTCAGCCTGGATTTGAAAAGGGCCAGAGAAGGCGCCTGATGTACAGACTCAGGTAGTTTGTTCCAGGCAGGCATAAGGAGCAGGGTGAAAGAAGCAAAGTCTGGAGTTAGCAATAGAAGATAATGATGTTATTACAGCGTTATCGGCCCTTTCTGCAGTGTTAAGGGTGCAAGGGTGTAGATAACAGGCGTTAATGAGACACTTGATCTCTTAATACCCTTTAGTAAACATACCCCTTAGAGGAGGAGTATATTATCTTAACATAGTGGTTCTCAACCTTTTTTGTACCGTGACCCCTTTTACCATTAGTGAACTTGTGATAACCCCCAATGATAAAATCAAATGCGTCTCTCTTCCTTTACCGTTAACGCATTGTCGCTATAATCATTTGTTGAATTATTAATATATTATAGGCCTTTGCATTATGTTTTTATTTATAAAATTTGCTTATTTAAACCACAATAATTAATCCCAATAACAAGTGACAATATTTGATTTCAAAATTATTATGATTTTGTAGTCAAATCACTAAAATCAAATAAAAATATTTTTTCTACCTTTGTTGTCTGACCAATTTATTCTCTGATCATGCTGGTCCCAATCTGAGGCGTCTGCTTTCCTGTCTTCTCTTAGCTCTCTTTCTGTGGTCTATGGTCCATCTGCCATTTCTTATCTCTTCTTTCATTTTCTTCACTTCTTTCCATTAGCCTATTTCCAATCCCAGTAACTCTCCCCAGTATCAGCCCCTTTCCAATCCTCACTCCCAGTACCTTCCAATGTCAACTTGCATTCCCATGAAAACCACTGGTGTCCATTCCCTTCCAGTCCCCCTCTTTCCCCACTGACCAGTCCCGTCTAGTACAAATACCATGGCAGCCCCTCTCAGATCCACTCCCTTCCAGTTCCATTCTCCCATCCCCTCGTATCAGCCCATTTGTAGCCTTAGCCCCCAGTTTTCTTCCAGGGCCAGCAACTCTATCCTCCCCTCCCCACAATCAGCCCATTCCCAGTCGAAGCCCCCCAATCAGCTCACTTCCAGTGCTAGTCCCCCCTCTACCCCATTACCAGTGCTAGCCTCCCCTAATCAACTCAATACCAGTCCTACCCCCCATCAGCTCATTACCAGTCCTACCCCCATCAGCTCATTACCAGTCCTAGCCTCCACTAATCAGCCCATTTCCAGTCATAGCCCCCCCAATCAGCTCATTTCCAATGCTAGCCTCCCATCAGTCTATTACCAGTCCTACCCCACCCCATCAGCCCATTACCAGTCCTCGCCTCCCCTAATCAGCTCCTTTCCAGTGCTAGTCCCCCTCAACCCCATTACCAGTGCTAGGCTCCCCTAATCAGCCCATTACCAGTCCTACCCCCCCCCCCATCAGCCCGTTACCAGTCCTAGCCTCCTCTAATCAGCCCATTTCCAGTCCTAAACTCACCGATCAGCTCATTTCCAATGCTAGCCCCCCATCAATCCATTACCAGTCCTATCCCCACCTTGATCAGTCCATTCCCAGTCCTAGCCTTCCCTAATCAACCCATTAGCAGTCCTAGCCCCCACATCTACCCATTACCAGTGCTAGCTCCCCTATCAGCCCATTATAATCCTAACCTGCACTGTCTCTCTCCTCTGTCCAGCATTTATCCCCTGTCTGTCCAGTATGTCCCCTGTCTCTCCCCTTTGTCCATGTCAGCCCCCTTTCCTCCCTCTCTCCATGTCAGCCCCCCTCTGTCCATATCTTCCCCCCTGTCCATGTCAGCCCCCTTCCTCCCTCCATGTCATCCCCCTCCGTCCATGTCAGCCCCCCCCTCCATCCATATCAGCCCCCTCTGTCCATGTCAGCACCCTCTCTCCATCCATGTCAGCCCCCATCTGTCCATGTCAGCCCCCTCCCTCTATGTCAGCCCCCTCCCTCCCTCCCTCCCTCCCTCCCTCCATGTCAGCCCCATCTGTCCATGTCAGCCCCCCTCCCTCCATGTTAGCCCTCCCTCCATGTCAGCCCCCCCTCTGTCCATGTCAGCCCCCCTCCTCCCTCCCCATATCAGTCCCATTGCAGGTTCCCTGCCCCTTCCTCCCCTCTCCCCATGTCTGCCTCCTTCTTCTGAAACCGCGGCTCCCTGTCTCTTAGGGAACCGCGGTGTACCTGTGAAGCCACTGCGGAGCCTTTCTGTCTCTAAACGGGCTCCATGCAGCATTGTCCCACCTTCAAAGGAAGTGGCTTTGGAGGTGGGACAATGCTACACGGAGCCCGTCAAGAGACAGGAAGGCTACGCAACGGTTTTACAGGCATAACCCCATCATGGCCTTCTGAGAGCATAGCTTTATTGACTCTATTGCAGCCCATTGCAGGGGGGTCAGACATTCACACGACAGATATCAGGTCCCTGCTTCGAGGCATGTCGTGATGGTCATGGCAATCACTTTGGGGGGGGGGCAAGATACCAGGGTTTGAGGCCCACTATCACTGCTTATGTGGCATTTCGGAATGTGTTTCTGTCACATTGTATGTCTGCCACAACCTTCATGGACTGATAAAACCTCCTTATGACCTTGAGCTGTTCACGTAATCCACCAATGGCTCAGCTACTACAGGTCTGTACAGTCCCTGTTTATCAGACATTACCAATTGATGGTAAGAAGTATCCAGATGTGACTGCACTGCTACAGTGTTATAGTAACAGCCAGCTTCATGCATACCGCTGCAACTGACTTGGGCAACATGAGTCATGTATGACATCATTACTGTTACTGTACAACTTTGGCTCCATTATAGCTCTGCAGTACATGCGAACACATCCTACCCCTTGGATAACCACCTGCAGGTATCACCTCATATCCGTACGTGCCCTATTTGCCCAGTTTGGATGACAGCTGTGCAGTTGTTATCTGTACAATTGTCTGAGCTGTTGCATGGTGGCTGTGTGGCTGGGACAGATGTGAGTCCCACATGTCTGGTATCAGGTCTTCTAAGTGGTACTGGCGCACATTTTCATGCACAGTACAAATACGATGAGGATGGCACCTACGGCACATCCATATCATCCTCTCCTCAGACACCATCCTTCCTTCAGCTCGTCCCTCTGCCTCTGTCAGCTGTGTGCAGTCATGTCTTCTTGTGCAAGCTGCTGCATCATGACCTACACTGGTACTCTTTTCCACATTTTGGCTCTTCATGCACACCTTACCTGTGCCTGATCTGCACATCACCATGTCTACTCTGTCCTCCTGTTGCTGCATACATCCTGCCACTTCTGGCTCTGCTGGGAGACACATCTTCCCCATCCTATGCCACACACTGACATTCACCATTTTACAATGGCACCCCCTGTGCATCGGTACAGCTGCCTCCCACATGCTTGTCCACTTTACTGGCTGCCACAGAGGGTGCCCATGTATATGGCAGGTCTATCAGCTCTCACCTGTTATTGACTTTCTTTGTTGCTCCTTTATCCAGCATTACAGTTACAGCCATTTTCAGATGTTAAGGTGCATGCTTGACACCTTAACGTTCAATGTCCTGTTAACACACATTAATTGGCCCATAGCGTCCTTTAAGCCGGAATGCCTCCTACCCGCCCAGTGCCCTTTATGCATGTAACACCCCTTATCGCTGTCGTTAACCTGTTACCTTAACACCCTTTAGTAAACATACCCCTAGGACTTTAAATATGCTCTCTGCCACTTTTGCTACTATATTAAATAGATAAGTTGGCATCTAATTGTTTTTCTAAAATAGGCTTAATTTTGGTGTGTTAAAAAAACACCTTTTATGTTCTTGTGTAAGAAATTCTATGAAACCGTGTTTAAGTATATCAGAGACATTTACTGTACTAAGCCTACTCAAGAGTACTACTTAGACAGCGGGGATCTGGATTAGGCTTGGTAAATGTCCCTGATAATATACAGATTTCTGGAACAAGAACAAGGCATAAAAAAAAAGACTTTGGAATAAGCCTCTAGAGAAGAAATCAATAGATTCAAAAGACAAAAAATCCAGGAAGGGTTTTTCCACAGAGCTCAAGAACAATCGAGCTTTGAGACAGTCAGAAAACAGGAACAAAGATCACCAGAAACATAAGACATTGTTAAGAGTAGGCTAGCTTGAACCCACTTTCTAGGAAACATAATATCTTGGAAAACAACAGTTTTCTAACCCAAAAGTCATTGATATGAAGCTATACCCTAATACAAAAGTAAACAAAATACATTTCTTTTTTATTTGCCTGGAAATCTCTAATAATTTTTCAGCTTTTTTTCTGTTTGGGCAGCAGCCACAGCCACTGCTTAATTAACAAAATTACCCTGAAAAGAAAATATATAAAAACAAAATGAAACAAAATGAAAAAAAAATAAAAAGCCTCCAAATGACACAGGAAATTAAACAAAATTATTATTATTATTATTATTATTATTTTTGCACATTTCTCTTGCCATGACTTCTCCAAACCATAGGTCCAAATGAACAGTTAACTGATGGCTTGGAGTAGGTGGGAATGTCCACAGGGAAATTTATTTCAGTATTGGTATACTTCCTTTACAAAAGAGGAAATGCACATATACTTTTAAGATCCATCCAAACCACACTCTGAACAAGCATTCTTCAAATATATGCATTTCAGATGCATCTATGTATAAGTAGTTGCTCTTCTAAAATTGCTATGATCTTCATATGTGTAAACCAACTAAAATTACCTCCTCTATGTCATTATTTATTTCTCATTTAAGTAAATACTGACCAATATTCTGAGAGTAAATGTGAAATGTTCAATATTCTTTTCAAATACACTTATTTTTAATTATTTCTTTAATGGTTTCTTGAACATATAATGGAAACTTGTTTCATAACTCATCATAGCTGTGCTCCTTATTAAAGATATTATCCAGGTTCTTCTCCTTCTCATGCTGATGTTTTAGAAGATGAATGTAGGAATGAAAACAAAAGAATGAAAAACAACAAAAACATCTTTATCGCTTGATTGTTCTTTCAGGGACTCTGGCATTTTCTCCTTCAGCGTCTACTCAATTTCCATTTCCATTCAACTGCATAATAATTGCCTTTTGTTACGAAGGAATGTGTTTTTTATCTATATTCCATCAGATTACCAATTTTCTAAGTTTTCGTTTACATGAAAAAAAGCCTAAGAGTTTTGAAGATTCTCTTCTAAAACAAAATTCACAGTAAACATTCAGTGGTTATCTATAGAATATTTGAGCAATTTGAATGGGAATGTATTTAATAGCAGAGAAGTGCCGAAGGGATCTGTGCTGTAGATTTTCATCAATGATCTGGAAAAGGAAGTAATAACTGATGAAATTTTCAAATGACCCAAACATATTTGAAGTAGAAGAAAAGGAGACTGTGAGAAACTGCAGAAGAATCTTGCTAGACTGGAGAAAAAGGCATCAAATTCTCAGATGAAATTTAAAGTAAAATGTAATGAAGATTATGGAGATGTGCATTCATTTTTTTAGTTTAAATCTATTTATTTCAATATCTACCTATCAATATACAAAATGCAACAATTATGGAATACTGCTATATTACACAAATCTAGCAGAATTGAGATTCTCAACTTTTCTTTTTTTCCAGATCCTCTTACCCCTCCTCAACCCCCCTCCTCCCTCCATTAATTTAACACCCAGTCTATCATTCAGGCATACAATTCATGCAATTAAGAGGCCACAACTTCTTATTTAAACCTTTTCAATCCAGGGGCTACACTGCTGAGCTACAGGCACAGATAAAGGCACATTTTACAAAGGACATCTAAGTGCAATCTGGGACATCCAAGCCTGAATGTCTGAAAAAACAACAACAACACAGGTACGTGCAAGTTCGGGCACGATTTCACAAACATGGATATCCCCATGATGAATGTCTATGGAAACGTCTACATAGAGATTCCCTAGAATAACATTTCAGAATAGGGATATCTAATTTTCTTAATGGTTAGAGTAATGGGTTAAAACCAGAATGGTCAGGGTTCAAGTGCTGCTCTTTGTGATCTTAGGCTAGTCATTGAACTCTCTATCTTCTCTATACCCTTTGGATATTTTAAGGGCAAAACAAACACTTTCGTAATGACTGTTTGTGCCTGGAGCAGATTTAAATATGGATGTGGTTGCTGATGTTTCTGAAATTGAACAGGGATGTCTATATTCATTGCACCTCCCCAGACACATCTCTACAGCCTGCCTCCTGGGACGTCCTGACACTGGAAACATCTTTAAAAGTCATTTGTAAAATGGTTCAGGAGATGTCTTGATGATTTCGAAGTCCACATCTTCAGACGTCTCAATCACAACTAATGAGCATGTTTACTAATGTTAACGTGCATTAAATGCTTCCATTGCCCATTCATTTCTATGGGCTCTTGCAGCACGTAATGCGCATTAACTTTACTTAACATACGATAACCTTTAGTAAACATGCCACTAAAACTTTTAAAATGATTCCCATAGTGATCTGACAGAGGGGATCCCCTGGTATTAACCGAAAACTGTTTCCCATATACTGTAGCTAAGAGCATTGGTTTTTGCCTAGGTACCCCTCTGGCATCTTGGACTTCCAACATCATGAGATCATGCAAAGCATTCCTCAAATGTCAAAGGATCGCATCCTGGAACAACACTATCAGCACCATTGCACTACAACCAGTACAGGACACCAACCTAAAGAAAAGAAAATCCTCTCCTTGGTTCTCCCCTGACCTACGAGCCTCCCTCACACACCTAAGAAAATTGGAGAAACGATGGCGTCGCTCACACTCTTCTGAAGACCATGCAGCCTATAGAGTACACCTATCTTTGCACAGAGAGTCAGTCATGACCAAGATGAGACAATTCCATACTGACACGCTGAAAAGATCGCTAAATAAACCACGTGATCTTTTCAACCTAGTCAAAATCTTATCTAAAGAACCTTCACCAGAACATCCTGAACCCATTCATCCTCAAGCCTTCGCCGATTACCTGCAATCCAAGCTGCTTCAAACCAACAACATTGCAACAATTCCTTCTCAAGTCACCGTATGTATATCAAACTTATCCATGTTCTCCACACCATCCAGAAAACATATTGAAGTCACCATCGCTGCTCTTAACACTACCACCGCACAAACTGACCCTTGCCCAGCCCACTGGATAAAGGAACTACGCCAAGATCTCAGCCCCATCATCACTAAAATGATGAATTTATCCTTTACAACTGGTTCCTTCCCATCAGTCCTCAAGAGAACATCCATCAGACCCCTCTTGAAAAACCACAAACTCGACCCACAAAAGGTTGAATCTTATAGACCCATAGCTAGCATTCCCCTGCTAGCTAAAATAATTGAAAAGGAAGCTCAAAGACAAATACAGGACCACATCGACATTGCCTCCCCTCTTGACCAATGCCAACATGGCTTCAGAGAGTTCCACGGTGTTGAAACCCTCCTAACCACTCTATGCAACAACATCATCACAGGCATTGATAACATCCGCCAAGGCTTTGCTCTTATCTTCTTAGACATTGCCGCGGCTTTTGACTCTGTTCATCATGATCTTTTAATAGGGCGACTAAAAGAAAAAGGCATCAATAACACTGCCCTGGAGTGGTGTAAATCATACCTTGATCAGAGATGGCAGTACGTTACCTCAGGAACCGCAACATCCACACCTTACCACCAAAAACAAGGCGTACCACAAGGATCATCCCTATCTTCACTCTTCTTCAATATATACATACAGCCTGTTTGCAATATCATTAAGTCCTTCAATGTTGAATGCTTGATATACGCTGACGACATCCTTCTATACATGCCTTTCTCCACAGCCCATATGGACCTCTCCCCGCTAGCCAAATGTTTTGATGCAGTATCTGAATGGCTTCAATCCCAGAACCTCCGAATTCAACACAAAAAAACCGAGGTTCTTTTCATCACTAGAGACCCACTTTTCACCCCCCATCCCATATAAAGGTCAAAGAAGCTGAGCTCCAATCCAAACCTTCCATTCGTTACCTTGGAGTCACTTTGGACCAGCGCATGGATTTTAAACTACATATAACCAACGTAGTCAGAGCCATCTACCTCAAGATCCGGACACTCCGCCATCTTCGCCCCCTGCTTGATCCTGATGACTTCCGGACGATATTTCAAGCCTTAACCCTACCACACCTTGACTATGCTAATGCCATTCTCCAAGGCCTCCCACACTCCACATTAAACCCATTGCAACTCGCCATGAATACCGCTGCTAGAGTCCTCTACGGAGCATCAAGAAGGGACCATATAACACCCATCCTAGAGCAACTCCACTGGCTCCCCATACATGGCAGAATATTGTTCAAAACATTACTACTAACTTTCAAGGCCACTAAAATCATCACCTCTTCCTCCCTAGTAGACCTCGTTCAGACTGTTCCACCCAATAGATCCAGGAGAACGATATCAACAAATGCACTAGTTATCCCTAAAGCAGCGACAAAATGCCTATCAACGACATCTAACAGGGCCTTCAGATTCTATGCCCCCAAGTGCTGGAATGCCCTACCCCCAGAGATTCGTGCTATCACTGATCTATCCCTTTTTAGAAAGGCTCTCAAATCCCACCTTTTCCCCCAATATTACTTGACCAGCTAACCAATCTCGATCCTTACCCTATAACTAATAACAACTTCTGTTGTGTATACTTGTAAATACTCATGTAAATAGTTGCAGAAATGCCGTCCCATGTTTTATCCAAGTTCTCTGACCTTGTTCTCTGTAAAACCAAACAGTTTGTTGTTCTGGTCTGTTGTTATATTGTGAACCGCGCTGATGCTGAATAGAGCGGTATATAAGAGCTTGTAATAAATAAATAAAAATAAATATAAATCAGTGATTCTAATTGCATCCAATATTGAAGATAACCTTTTGCTTACTAAGACTGCTTTACAAACAAGATGGCATAATGACATTTAACTCCAAGATCTCCAGGGACATCAAATAGCCTTCATCTCAATAATGCTTTGTGCCTCACTGCATTTACACTTTTGACAAAGAGGAGTAGACATAATTCCTGCATGAAATGCCTGAACTTGAGAAAAATATCCCCAATATTGACATCACTCAAACACAGATCACAGACCAGATTGGGGTTTAATGCAAACCCATTTAGGAAATGAACCATTTCCACCCTCATAAGTCCAATCCCTTTGCCTAGTTGACCTGTAATGCTTGAAAAGTGGTCTGCCGCTCCTAACTCCATATTAACATGTGTAAGAAGGATGCTGTCACCTGAATGTCTTCTTCTAGTTGAAACAATAGATGAAGGTAATCATAAAAGTCCTTTCACAGAGCATCCCCATCCAGTGGTCTCAAGTACAGTAGTGGCCAAAAAATTAAGGCAGAGTCCAAAATATCAGAATTTTATTAGAAAAGTACGTGTTATTGTCACTTTCATGGTCAAAAGCTTTAAGAACCAAAGATAGATATGTCATTTTCAAAGTTTTATTCAGGAAACAATATATGTGTCAATATCTGATAGGGTGTTCATGATTTTTCAGCACAGCCTGGATTCTTGTAGGCATACTGTTAACTAGAGTTTTATAGTATGCCAGAGTGATTTCATTGACCCATACATGTTTGAGTATGTCCTTTAAATCTGCTTCTGAAGTTGGACAGTGTGCTGCCATCTTTTTCTTCATAAGATTCCAACAGTTTTCAATTACATTGAGATCCGGTGAGTTTGATGGCCAACTTGGTAGCAGTTCGATCTTGTCCACGAACCATTTTTTGACTGTTTTTGCAGTGTGGCACGGTGCCGAGTCCTGCTGAAATTTAATCTGTGCCAGAAACATTCATGTGTATTTTAACTTTACTATTCAGCACGGATATGTATTTTGCAGCATTTACTCTTTCACCTTTCTCAAAAATGTGCAGGCCACATTGTCCATTCGCCAAGATACCACCCCATACCATGACCGATAGCGGGTGTTTAACAGTCTTGATCGTGTGCTTTGGATTTAGTCTCTCACCTGCTGGTCGATGGATGTAGTTGTAACCATTCCCACGTACTTGTTGAAATGTACTTTCATCTGTGAACATTACTCTCTCCCACTATTCAGCAGATTTGTCTTTCTCGTAAAAAGGTGACCTTTGAGATTTCTTCGGAGGATACTGGTGATAGAATTTTTCAAAGATGAACCAGAACCTGAACTAACAGAAGACAACATGATTTTCGGTTAGTTCATTCTCAAGGTCGCACAGCGCGAAGACTCGGTCAAACCAAACATTGGGATCCTCCAAACACCAGACAGCGGACCAAGCAATCACACAATCTTTAGTGGTAAATTTGACTGGACATCCCTTGGATCAATCTTTGGAATGGTTGCTTAATTTAGGGCTGTCCTTCATACCTATGGCTATGTATGATGCTTTCCGTATGTGAGCTGCCTTGCATAAATTTTTCAGGAAATTACAAGTCATTCATTTTTTTGGTGATAAAACATCCTGCTCGGATGATTCTGTCGTTAGATCGAGTTCTTGGTGGTCTCCGCCTGGTACATTAGATCCGGCCATTGCAACATTTCAAACATTGGTTTTGAATGACTTGAAAAAATCCGAACAGTCTTTTCCACGTTGGATGTTAAATGCCAACAAATTGGACCGTGAGTGTTTAAACCAGATTTCGAGGGATTCTTTTTTGACCATACGGTGTGCTGATAAAGGAGGAGCCATTGTGATACAAACAATGGATGATTACATTAGAGGACTTCGGGCTCATGTGTCTGATTCTCAAATTTTTGTGAAATTGGATTGTGACTATACTCCAACATTGCAGATGGATATCCGACATCTGGTAACCACAGCACTTGCAAATGGATGGATTACTAAGAAAGAGTATCGATTTTTGATTGTGACCAATCCTAAGATCTATATGGTACCCAAGATACATAAATCTTTGCAGGCCCCACCTGAAAGACCAATAGTTTCCTGTCGTGGCTCTGTATTAGAGCCTTTGTCTAAGTTCTGCAATGTTTTTTTGAAGGAGGAAGCTTCAGGGATATGATCATTTATTAGGGATTCCACACATTTTTTGACATTTTTGAACTGGTTGTCTTTACCATCTTCTGAATTGTTCTTGGTGACTTTGGATGTCACCGCTCTATGTACGGATATTGACCAACAAGGAGCTTTAGAATTGTTACAATCCCTGTTCACTGTGGTGCCACCTAGATTGCCTAGATCATTTTTTATGGATCTAGTAACACTGGTCCTTACACAAAATTATTTTCTATTCAAAGGAAATTTTTTTCAACAGATTTGTGGCATAGCAATGGGAGCCACGGTTGCTCCCTCAATTGCCACGTTATATATGGCAGCATTGGAGGAACAATATATATATTTATCATTGTTATTCATTCACATATCCCTTTGGAAATATTTTGGATGACATCTTTTTTATATGGACATCCAATTTGGTTTCCCTTCATCAATTTATTGAATGGTTAAATTCTTTAAAGCCCAACAATAAGTTTATAGCCCGTATTGATCCTCAACAGCTGGAGTTTTTGGACATGCTTATTTATCGATCTGGATGTTCTCTGCTCACTACCCTATATCGAAAATCAGTTCAGCGAAACAGTTTACTAAATTATTGGAGTTTTCATCTGGAACCCCTCCACAGGGGTTTATCATATGGTCAGTCTCTGAGGATACATCGACTCTGCTCATCCATTATGGATTTTAAACTCATGCACATGATTTAACATTGCAATTAATATCTAGGGGTTACCCTCCAAGGATAGTGTCTTGCGTGTATCGACACGCATGTTACACTCATCGTGAATGGATACTTGATGCACCAGCACAACTTCTAATTTGACTGAAGACATGATGGTGGGTGTGTTTCCCTACATGTGTCATAGTTCAGAAGTGATGAACATCTTGAAGAAACACTGGTCTGTGTTATCCTTGCATCCTTGTTTTGATAAACCATTAAGGTTAGCTTTTTCATGAGGGTTTAATTTAAGGGATTTCCTTATAAAATCCACTGTGTCTATGGATAGATCAATTCATCCTGATTTGAATTCTCGGGGCCATTTCCCTTGTAATGAATGTGTTTATTATACTACCACTTTGTCAGGCATTACCTGGATTGATCCAAAAATGGAACGGAAGTACCATCGATGATGGTTTACCACTTGCACATCCACTTTTGTGGTATACATCTTACAGTGCACTTGCCCCATGCTTTATGTGGGGCATACAACACATTCCATGAAAGTTCAGTTGGATGACCATGCATCCAGGATACACCAACGGATGCTCTCAGCACCTATTGTTCAGCACTGCATTACCTACCAAAATTCTTTTGACCAATTATCCTGGACTATCATTGATCATTATCCTGGACTATCATTATCCTGGACTATCATTATCATTATTTTTGAGGATCTCAAGGTGGCAAAGCAGTGCGACAGGGCGGTGGCAAAAGCCAGGAGGATGTTGGTTTGCATACAAAGAGGAATTACCAGCAGAAAGGCAGAGGTACTAATGCCACTGTATAAGTCACTGGTGAGGCCTCACTTGCAATACTGTGTTCAGTTTTGGAGACCATATCTTGCAAAGGATGTAAAAACTATTCAGAGGAAGGCGACCAAAATGATTTGGAGCCTGCGTCAGAAGCCTTATGAGAAGAGACTTCAAGACCTAAATATGTACACTCTTGAGGAGAGGAGGAACAGGGGAGATATGATTCAGAACTTTAAATACTTAAAGAGAAATAATGGAGAAACAAACCTCTTCCAAAGACAGGGAAGCTGTAAAACTAGAGGGCATAACATGAAGCTGCAAGGGGGTAAATTGAAAGGCGATGTCAGGAAATTTTTACTGAAAGGTTGGTGGATGCTTGGAATACCCTCCCGATGGAAGTGGTGGGGGCAAATACAGTGACAGAATTCAAAATGGCATGGGACAGACACAGTGGATCCCTTTACAGCAACAGGATAAAATCAAAATAAACTTAACTAATTTCTCAACAAATAGGGGTGTCCTACATGGAGCACAGGGTTCACCTCTAAACAAAGACATGGGGAGGGGTGGCCTGCACAGAGCGGCAGGTGCACCTACTCTTGCCATCTTACTGGGCAGACTAGATGGACCATACTGGTCTTTATCTGCCATCATTTACTATGTTACTATGTTACTATGATCATATTTCAAAGGATCCTAGAGGGGCAATCATATAGCCCAGTTACAATGGAGTGAACGGCAATGGATTCATTTATTACAATCAGTTCACCCGGGTGGTATGAATCGTGAGATCGATTGGACCAGCTTGCTCTGATGTGATACCAGTGACTGATGGGCTTTCCCTGGGTTTGTGGGAACTCCCATTTGTATTGGTGTGTTCTAAGATGAGTGGCAGCTATTGCTTAGCCAATCATATGAATTTGAGTTCTTTACATGATTGGCTGCCTTTACCGGTGGCGTCTTGTAGCAGTTGTGAGTAGTGAACTAGCTATGAACAAGCCACGAAGCACTTGATACAGGGGTAGGAACACCACGAAATGTGCACATCATGAGATTTTCATTGGATTAAGATAAGTGATCCTGGTTTTTGAAGATTTATGGATGGGCTTGTTTTTCACAGACAACAGATGATTTAGACACAATTTATATAAGAATAAAATGGACACCGCTTGACTGGTGTGGATAGTTCTTAGTCGGGCAACTGTCCTCCCTTGACGTTGCCCGACAAAAATATTTAAATCAATCTTTTTGGGACTATCAGTGACAGTGGATGGTTTATATCTGTTATTGGTCACTGGTTTTTGGGAATTTTGTTTTTTTTGGATTATGTACGTACTGTATGTGCAAGAGACAGACCAGATGCCGCAGTTGCAGATGTTTGTGTCCAATTTCCAATGGCATATACTATGGAGAGTTTTCCAACCATTCTTTTAGATATTGGATCAAGCATGCCCAGTTATACAATTTTAAAACCAGCAGATCAATCAATCCCATTACCAATCAAAGCCGTTTTAGGTCTCTTCCCTCTCCAGCATCATTTAATCAGTAAACTCTGAAACAGGAGCAAATCCTTCTGCAATAGCCAAAGGGGAAGCAGCTGAAGAAAATATAACCTTTGAAGGAAGAGTGTCATTTTATGCCCAACAGAGACAGAGGAAAAGCTCTCCAAAGTTCAAGAGCAGTCCTTGTCTGTGCCAACAATGATGCCACATTTTTCCAAGGGTTGTCTTATATTGTCTGCAAAAATGTATCTGGAGCTAACACAAAAAGTAATGGAGAGAAAGAAGTCATCCCTGAAGTGTCCCCCCACTGAAGTACAAATGCTTCAGACAGGATGCTATTCACAATAACCATTACATTATGGTAATAGTAAAGAGCTCAAAACTCTTCACAGAAAAGCCTACAAATTCCAAATCTATCAAGTACCAAGAACAAATAAACCCAATCCACCTAACTGAATGCATTTCTGCATCATAACTTACCAACAAGAATGGATGCTCTTGGGCAAAAGCCCACGCAATAGAAGCTAAGATATGACAAATATTTCTGGTCAAATACCACCCTCAGATATACCTTGCCTGTGGCTGTGAGACCAAGCCTGAAACCACATTAGCCAAGCCATCTGCTAAGATACTGGCTGGCAACTTAAAAACAAAAGGCAACAACAAGATAGGCCTATAGGACTCTGGTTACAGAGGATCTTTCCCTGGCTTAGGAATCACTGTGAGACGGGCTAAGTTCAGTGTCGGCAGCCCTGCAGATATCATTGTACATTGAAGTCAAGGAGGGAGTGATTTTCTCACCTAATATGTGAAAAATATGTCCCAAACAGATGTTTGCAGTGGTGCTCAACTACTGCCAATAACACCACAGCAATCATGTCAATGGCCAGGGCCACCTTTAGAAGAACTGGCAGGATATTTCAGTAAGAAAATACAAGATATCTACAATGGTTTCCTGGCAACCCAAGCGACCTCGGTTGATTATCCCTCACCCACAATTTCTACCCCTATCTTGCCCACTTGAAAATCAGAGGAGACCACCTCTATCCCTCTTGGGTATAGCTGGTCTTCCTTTAATCTTGCAACCACTTCTATGTTGTCTCAAGTTATCAAGGCAGTCAAAAAAGCTACTTGTATATTAGATATTCTTCCTTTTCAGTGGTTAGCTGAACCTTCTTTGGCCTTAATAACAATAGCATTGACAATCATATATCACAGTTTGGATTCAGGAATAGTCCCCAATGTGTAGAAGAAAGCAATAATTTATCCAGTACTCAAATAGACAAAAGCAGATGTTACTGAACCTTTCAGTTATCAGCCCATTTCACATCTTGCTTTTGTGTCCAAGCTAACAGAGGAAATTGTGTTTATTCAGCTCCTGGATCACGTCAAGAAATATAATATACTACATTCCCAGCAGTTAAGCTTTAGACCTAGCAACAATATGGAAACTATTTTAGCATCTTTGCTTAGTGAGGTCCACTGTGTATTAGATCATTGCAAAATTGTACTGGCCATTTCATTAGATCTATCCTCGGACTTTCATAAAGTAAACCATCAAATTCTTTTGTCTAGACTAAAGGAGTTAGGTATTGATAGCATTGTACTTGCCTGTTCTACAAATTTTCTTTCTAAATGGTCCTTTCAATGCAAATAGGCTCATTCTCATCTACTGTATATCATATCCAGTTATATGTGGGGTACCACAAAGCTTGGTTTTGTCACCACTTTTATTTAATATTCAGAGCATGGGGATAAGTGCATGCTACTAGCAGATGATATCTTGCTATTAGCATATACAGATTCACTAGCACCTGACCTGTCAGATTTGAACCACTGTCTTCAAAGCATTGCACTCTAGCTGGATCAGAACTATCTTAAACTTAACATTGCAAAAATGTCAACAGTCTGGCTTATGGGATGATCCATGATTCCAAACCTTGTCCTCATTCTTCATAATTCACCTGTGTAGCTACAACCTTTCTTAAGGTATCTGAGTCTGTTTTTTCTTTTCTTTTTGTGCCTTTGAGTCAGTCCTGATGCCTGGCAACCCAGAAGCTCCTGGGTTTTCTTGGCAGTGTCACTGGAAGTAGATTGCCAGGCCTTTCTTCTGAAGCAATGCAGTGTTAAGTGGCTTGCCCATGGCCACAAGGAGTGTTAGTGGGAATTGAACCCTGGTTGCGATGTTACCAAGCCAGTGTTCTAACCACTAGGCTACTCCTCCACTTTGAGTCTGTATTTAGATACTAATCTTTCTTTGGAAAAAGAGATCAGTACTGTTTGCAAGAGTTCCTTTTTTGCTGTTTGACAATTTAGGGCATTATACCCTTTGCTTGATACTTCTGTTTTAAAAGCTATTGCTCTCAGCTTTATTATATCAAGATTGGATTATAGTAGTGTAATACATGCTGGTCTTCCAGCAGCAGCCCTTAGACAACTTCAAACTATCCAGAATGCATCTGTCTAGATTTTGATTCTCCTACTTATCTTGCTTGTCAGATAACCTTACACATTCCAACTAGAATACTCTGCTCTATTCATGGGACCAGACTGCATATTCCCTTGGTTGCCCAAGCGCGACTAGGAAGTGCATGTTGATCTGCTTTCTTTTTTCTTTCTTCAAGTCTATGGAACACACTACCTCTGCAGCTGCAACTTGAACCTTCTTATAAGGTTTACAAAGCTAGGTTGAAAACACACTCACTCAGTATGGCTTTCAACATGTAGTGGTGGCACTCAGATATATCTTGGAGCTAACCAGGGCCGGATTTACCTTGAGTGAGGCCCTACGCCAACAAAAATTGTGGGTCCCCAGAAAAGATAAAAATGAGCACGCCGGATCAGCTGCGCGCTGTTGGCCCTGACGTCATAATTAAACTGGGAATCCCAAAAGCCAAACTTGGAATGTACAACACTGTAGAAACAAAACTATACATTAATTTGCTCTTGTATTAAACAAAGTGCAGACGTTAATGATGCACATTTACCAGAGCTGACATATTCCAATTAATAAATTCAAAATAAAGAGAATATTTTTCTACCTTTTGTGCATTTTTTTTTCAGCTGCAATTGCTCCAGCCACTTTCTTCTGGTTTCTTCGTGTCTTCTGCTAACTCTCCATCGTCTGCTGTCCATTTATCCTTTCTTCTCTCTTCTAGTTTTTTTCCATTCTCTCTCTACATCTGCTTTAACATACTAATCTTTCTCCTTTTGCTCTTTCCTCATTCCTATTTCATCCACTCAAATTTTACCCCTCCATCCTCACTTACTCTCCCAATACCCTGACAATTGTAGATTTTTTATCCCTCCCACACAAAATATTTTTCCCTTCTCCATTTTACTCTTCCAGCCTCATCCCATTCTAATCCTCCCCCAACATCAGCTCCCTTCTAGTTCCAGCCTCACCCAGCATCCATTCCCTTCTAGTCCCTGCATCAGCCCATTTCCAGTCCTAGCAAACCCCCAACCCAATACCAGTCCTAGCCCCCCCATCAACCCACTTCCAGTCCTAACCCCCCATCACCCCATTTTCAGTTTAAGCCCCCTCTATAACCCATTACCAGTCCTAAACCCCCATCAGCCCACTTCCAGTCCTAACCCCATCAACCCATTTCCAGTCAGCACCCCATAGCCCATTGCCAGTCCTAATCCCCCCATCAGCCCACAGCCCATTACCAGTCCTAACCCCATCAGCCCACCTCAAGTCCTAACCCCTCCCCATCAGCCCATTTCCTGTCCTAGCCCCCCCCCCCCCATAGCCCATTATCAGTCCTAACCCCCCCATAGCCCATTACCAGTCCTAACCCCATCAGCCCACCTCCAGTGTTAGCCCCCCTCCATCAGCCCATTTCCAGTCCTAGCCCCCCCATAGCCCATTACCAGTCCAAACCCCCTCCCAACAGCCCACAGCCCATTACTAGTCCTAACCCCATCAGCCCACCTCCAGTCTTAACCCCCCCAGCCCATTTCCAGTCCTAGCCCCCCCCCCCATAGCCTATTACCAGACAGCCCCCATCGGCCCACAGCCCATTACCAGTTTTAACCTCCCCCATAGCCCATTACCAGTTCTAACCCCCCCAGTCCACAACCCACAGCCCATTACCAGTCCTAAACCCATTAGCCCACCTCCAGTCCTACCACCATCGGCTCAAGTAAAATTGAATAGTTAAAAAAAAAACGCTGACTGCTACCGCGGCAGCATGAACTGTCCCGTGGGGCCCCCTCTATCCGGCTGAATCCCTCCGTGCCGGCTTTTGAATAGTTTAAAAAAAAAAACGCTGGCTGCTGCCGTCCTGCGGGGCCCCCTCTGCCCGGCTGAATCCCCCCGTGCCGGCTTTGTTTGGCCCCCCCCCCCCTGTGGGCTTAACAGAGATGCGAGGGAGACACTCTCCCTTCGCGCCTCTCAAAGCCGGCACGGAGGGATTCAGCCGCGCAGAGGGGGCCCCGCGGGACGGCAGCAGCCAGCGTTTTTTTTTTTAACTATTCAAAAGCCAGCATGGAGGGATTCAGCCGGACAGAGGGGGCCCCGCTGGACAGTTCATGCTGCCGCGGTAGCAGCCAGCGTTTTTTTTAAAACTATTCAATTTTTGTGTGCCCTTGCCAGCTGTGGGCCATACGCCACGGCGTAACTGGCGTATAGGTAAATCCGGCCCTGGAGCTAACATTTGACTAAATATAGGCTTAGTTTGTAAGGCATCCCTAATTAGGTACTTGTTTGTTATGTCTATGGTTTCTTTATTACATATTTACTTTCTTGTCTTAATATTGTAGTTTCTTTCCTTTTTATCATTTTGACTGTACACTGTCTTGCCATGATACTAAAAAACAGTATATTCAGCAACATAAACCATAAAATTCAACACCAAAACCACTAGGCTCTGGTACCTTTAAACATGCAGCATCATGAATAATTCTACTACCTCCTCATCTGTCACTGGGGCATTTAGCTTGTTCTGTACTTCAGCACCTACCTGTGGATGTCATGTCCCCTCCAAGAATCAACACTCATCTGCTTGGTGTCCATCCCCTTAAAACTAGAGTTCCATGACAAATTTATGAAAACATTTACAATGACTTTTGTCAGAATTAGTTGCACACTCTTGCTATTTCACAGGGCTGAAATCAATTGCAAATCTTTTTCTCATTAAAGCAGCCATTGGCCACACCTTAACCCAAAATAGAGCAACTTTTAATCAGAGGAAGTTTGATGTATGTGAGTATTTAGGGCATCTGGGTCGGTACTAATGGGGCATTAGCTGCCTCCAAGGGGGACAGTACAAACTACTATCTTGGAGCACATTCTACTTGAGCCTTTTTCATTTCATACGTCCCTCCCCCACCACCATCACCACCACACACACACACAACTGTAGGACAGATTTAACCATCTCCCAAAACAGGGCCAGATACCCTGACAAATCATCCACTTGGAACTGCTACCACTTGGAAGATCTGAAAACAAACATTCTTGTGAAACAGAAAAATCACTCAAGTTCTTTTAGTCCCTGAAGAAGCTCCGACTACTTCCCCCACCACCATCTTTTTAACTTGGTATGTTCACTAGACATAATGTGGGACTCCTATTGTTGCTGTTAAGTGTCGTTGAGTTGGTGTCTACTCATGGCGACCCTCTGGATAGTTGTCCTAAACTGTTTTCAGTCTTCAGTCAGGCGGCTCATTGTTGACAGACTAGCACCCATAGTTGTTGTTATTGTATCGATCCATCTCATTGCTGGCCTTCCTCTTTTGTGTTAACCTTCTACCTTGCCAAGCATGATGTCTTTCTCTAATGATTTCTCTCTTTGCATGATATGTCCAAAGTATGAAAGTCAAAGTCTTGTCATCTGAGCTTCTAAAGAAAACTTAGGTTTGATATTCTCTAGTACTGACTGGTATGTTCTTCAGGCAGTCCATGGTCTACATAGTATTCATAGTGTCGTGCACCCCCCTGGTGGCCAGGGGTCGCAAGGGCAGGTGGGACACAAAATGTTATTGTTATGATAGGAGAGTCTTTTAAGAACCAAGTGGAACTTGGTCTTAGTGGTTTTTAGCTCCAATCTTTAAAGAAAACCATGAAAGCAGAGTGGTGGAATGAAAAAAAGGCATTTATTCCCTTTCCGCATGGGTTCAATATTGGGTTACAACTCAAAGCAAATGTCCTTAAATTCAGGAATGAAAGAAACTCGGTGTTTAAGAAAAACTGTTAAACTTCACAGTATTAGCAGTGCTCAAAAACAGCTTCCAGCTTGAAACCACATTTTCATTATTCTTCTGCTTAGCAAATTAAAGACACTCTGAAGATAATACAGGCAGTTCATAAGTCTAGCAAAGACTCTATGCTACTGGAAACACACAGAGAGCAATCCATCTCTTCATCTGATAACTGCTCAACCAGTTCCACTTGCATCAGCTCTGAAGAAGATATGTCTAACTCTGTGTCATCAGTTTCTTGGATAATACGTTCTGGAGGTTTATATATCTCCTGAAGCACTTGCCAGTGTCTTGGGCCTAGCCTGGGGCGTTGGCCACATGCTATATTAGGATTAGCTGTGCTTTCTCTTCTCAAAGGTTTTACACTACCTTCAAAAGAACTTTTAAAAGGTAAAGCTTTCTTCATAGGAATGTAATTAGCATACCTTGTATTGCAGCAGCATGAAGATGAGAGGTTTTCTCCTTTTGCTTGCTTCCCACACTCAGAAGCTTGGTGCCAATCTTTTCTTTGAAAGTTTGGTTTACCTTTCAGCCTTGGAATCAATTCCCCTGGTAAGCGCCTGCTTCTGCATAAGCCTAATTCCTGGCTTCCCTGCTCAGCCTGGCTCTGCTTTCCCAGCTGATTCTCCCTTGGCTCCTGCTTGCAATTAGTGTAGTGCTTTCGCCTCTGCCAGCAAACAGCTTTCTCTCCAGCTTGACCCGGTCCTCCCATAGCTTGAGCCGGTCCTTCTTTAGCTTCTGGTGGTCCTCCTTTCCAGTCTTCCTCCCTCTCCTTATAAAGCACTCCTGCCTTTGAGGATTGTGAGCTGGTTGTCAGGTGCTCTTGACCAGCTGGGCATGGCCCTTCAGTCTCTCTGAATGTACTTCTGCTCCCTCTAGCTGGTCCCTGTGAATATTGCACCTTGTGCACATCTTTTTCTTTCTGACAAACAGCTTTTTTTTTTTCATCTTGGCTTTCATCAGCCCTCGCTGCATGACAATAGCCAGATCATAATTCATAGGCATCAGTTTTCTTCCTGTCAATCTTTTTCACTGTCCAACTTTCGCATCCATATGACGTTATTGAAAATACCATAGCTTGAACAAGTCACATCTTTGTATGGAGAGAGACATATCTACTCTTGAGAATCTTATCTAGGTCCTTCATAGCCATTCTGCCAAGAGCAATGTGTTGTCTGATTTCTTGACTGCTTGTTGCTTCTTTATTGATAGTTGATTCAAGTAGATTAAAGTTGTCCACTATTTCAATTTATTCTCCATCAACGATGAACTTATTGAGTTTGCCAGTTGTCAGGTCCTTTGTTTTCTTTACAATAAGGTACAGGCCTATTTTAAGACTATCTTCCTTGATCTTGAGAAGCACATGTTTTAGATTGTCTTCACTTTTAGCCAGTACTGTGGTATCATCAGAATAGCAAAGATTGTTGATGAGTCTTCACACCTCTGTTGTCTTCATACAATCCTGCTTCTCTGATGATTTGTTCTGAATATAAATTAAACAAGAAGGGGGGAAGTATGCAGTTTTGTCATACACCTTTGCTGATTTTAAACCATTCTGTTCCTCCTTGTTCCATTTGAGCAGTTGCTTCTTCATCAATGTAAAGGTTGTGCAAGAGAACGATCAGGTGTTCTGGTATACTTATGCTTCTTAACATGGCCCAGAGTTTCTCATAGTTTACACTAAATTGACATGATGCTGTTTCAGTGTTAGCTTGATCCCTGGGGTATTTAACTATTCACCTTCCTCCATTGAGAAAATTGGCCATTTAGCCCTACTCTCTGCTTTTTTTTTCTTTTAACTAGTTCCTGATTCATAATACTACACTGCCTCCAATCCCATAGCTTTATAATTTTGCCAAGAGTATCTTATGAGGGACCTTGTCAAAGGCTTTCTGAAAATCCAGATACACTATATTGATCGGCTTTTCAGTGTTTGTTCTAGTAGATCCTCCTCTGCTGCTATCCTGCTCTCAGTTGGTGTACCCAAGGATCTGTCTTGGGTCCACTCCTTTTCTCTCTATATACCCAGTCCCCTGGTGAGCTCATCTTTGCCTTGGCTTTCAGTACCATCTTTATGCTGATGACTCCCAGATCTACCTCTCTACACCTGAAATCTCTCTGGCAATCCAGACCTGGCTCTCTGTCTGCCTTTCTGACATTGCTGCTTGGATGTCTCACCACCACTTGAAAATGAACATAGCCAAAACCAAGCTTCATATTTTTCCTCCTTTCCTCTTCCTCCTTTCTCAGTCTCTGTGGATAAGTCTCTAAGCCTCCCTGTTTCCTCAGCTCGCAACATTGGGATCGCCTTTGACTCTCTCTCCTTCTCCACACACATCCATCTGATAGCTAAGAACTGCCATTTCTTTCTATAATATCATCAAAATCTGCCCATTCCTTTCTGAACATGTTACTAAGACACTTATCTACTCATTAATCACCTCCCATCTTCACTATTGTAACCTACTCCTTGCTGATCTCCCTTTTAATCATCTCTCTCCCCTTCAATCTGATCAACACTCTGCTGCATAGCTAATCTTCCACCAGCCTCATCATGTTCATATTACCTCTCTTCTCAAGTCACTTCATTGGCTCCCTATCCATTTCCGCATCCAGTTCAAACTTCTCCTGCTGACCTATACGTGCATTCACTCACTACCTTTCCTACCTTATCTTTCCCTACACCCCCCGCTCAGGAACACCACTCTTCTGGCAAATCACTTCTATCTGTGCCTTCTTCTATTGCTAATTCCAGAGGGTAAAAGAGGAGGGCAGAACATGGCAATATGTACCTTAGCCTGTGCACATCATTATGACCACATCACACCTTTGCTTCTACATTATCATTGGCTCCCTATTTCTGAATGGATCCATTACAAGGTTTTACTTTTTACTTTCAAGTCAATCCATGATCTAGCTACGGATTATTTATCCTCTTTAGTAACCCTTTATGCCCCAGATAGAGCCTTACATTCACTGCATGATTTCTGCTTTCCCCAGCCATTTCAAATTTGAGTCTACCAGAAGTTCAGCTTTCTTTTCTGTAGCCCCAACTCTATGGAATTGTCTCCCTTCTGTGTTAATTATTACCTCTGACCTGAAGCATTTCAGGTCATCCTTAAAGACTCACCTGTTTAGTGTTGCGTTTGGGTCAGATATAGTTTGAGCTTGAGAGTGACTATGGTCATGGGATCCTGAAAGCAATCTGTGCATTTTTATTTTTTATTTGTATTTATTTATTTATTATCTCAGCACTTCTTTTAATGTGTTATCTTTTTCTGTTTTAATATGTTATTTTGTTGCACCTTTCCTGTTTACTTTGGTGTTTTTTCATTATATAACCTATGTATATTGCCATTGTAAACTGTATAGTTTTATAGATATATGGTATATCAAATAAACAGTAACATAACATAACATAGCATAACATCCACCAGAACAAACACTGAAATAGTGATGGGAGAGATAAGAAGAGAACCAGTATAATACAAGTAAAACCAAGTGAGGACAAGGTATCAAGGAGAAAGTTGTGGTCAACAGTGGCAAAAGCAGCAGAGAGGTCAAGAAGGATGACGACTAAGTAAAGACCTTTGGATATTGCTGGGAAGAAGTCACCAAAGACATTTCAGTAGAATGCAAAGGACCTAAGCCAGATTGTAAAGGATCCAGGATGACTTGAGAGGAGAGAAAGTCAAGGCAACAGCGGTGAACCACACGTTCAAGTAGTTTAGAAACAAAGGGGAGGAAGTAGATTGGTCGATGGTTAGAAGGACAAGTAGGATCAAGTGAGGGCTTCTTGAGGAGAGGTATAACTACAGAATGTTTGAAGGCCGCAGGGACAGTTGCAGTGGAGACCGATAGGTTGAGAATATGAGAGATAGAATGGACAACAGTGGAGGAGGTGGGACTTAGTAGATGGGTGGGTGGGAATAGGATCAGAGGAACATGTAGTGAGTTTGGAGCATGAATATTTCTAAAGAGGTTGTAGGAGACAGGCTGAGGTTGAGGTGGTGGGTGATGAAGAGTGAGGCTTAGTAAGTGATGGTCAGATAAGGGAAGAACTGAGATACAGAAGTTTGAGGGGAAACAGAGAAAAATACAAGAGAGGCAGTGGCCATGGTGGTGAGTGGGGGCAGTAGAGCAAAGCTGGAGGTTGAATGATGAGTTAAGGGAAAGGAGCTTTAAAGCATAAGGATCAGAGGGGTTATCAACATGGATGTTGAAACCTTGAAAGAAAATGGAAAAGAACAAGAGAAAATACAATCAAGACACAACTTTACATACTACAAAAGAAATACAATGACCTATGTAACAAGACACAAAAGGAATATATCACAAACACACTAATGGAGGGAGGAGTGGCTCAGTGGTTGGGACAGGTTACCTCAGGCCGGAGGGCCGGAGGTTCAATTCCCACATGGGGACAAGTAACCTCAGGCCGGAGGTACTGGAGTCTCTAGTACCATGGCTGCTCCTTGTGGCCTTGAGCAAGCCCCTTAACCCTCCATTGCCTCAGGTACACTTAGATTGTGAGCCCTGCAGGGACAAGGGAATAAAAAGTACCTGTTAGCATACATGTAAACCGCTCTGATGCATAAGTAAAGGGTGGTATATCAAATGCCTAAAACCATAACCATAACCATAACCATAATGAAATCACTCAGCCACCCAACTATTCTCAATTGTAACCCAAATGACCAACAACCCCAACACAACCGACACAGTAAATGAAAAAACGCAAATCAACCCACAAATTATGGCTGACTTCCTATACAACAAACAGCTAACAACAACACAACAATGCCTTATACCTCCCCAGCAAAACAAAGATACAGAAAAGAAACATCTATGGCACAACTTCAACCTCATAAATAAAAGAGAAATGCTTGCCATTATCAACAACATCAACATCACACCCTCACCCCTTGACCCATGTCTGTAACATGGATAAAAAATCTACACAACCATTTTGCCAAAACCATCCTACAGATTGTACACTCCTCCCTGACACTAGGTTACCTACCACCTGTGCTCAAGCAGGCCTCTGTAGCCCTATCTTAAAAAAGACCACGATGGATAAGACCCTCCCAAACTCATATCTCCCAATTGCGAGCATCCCATTCCTGGCCAAAATAATTGAGAAAAACATACAACATCAACTGCAAGACCATGTAGATACACACACACCCCTAGATCAATACCATCATAGCTTCCGCCCACAACACGGCATTGACACCCTACTAACAGATCTCTTTAACCGACTCATCATTGACCTAGATAAACCCCGACAGGGGTTTGTGTTACTATTCCTCGACATAAACGTAGCCTTTGAATCAGTGACTCACCCCATCATGCTAAACAGGATAAGGGACATCGGACTAACAGATAACACACTAAAATGGTTCAAATAATACCTCTCTGACAGAACCATGCAAGTGAAGGTCGGGCCTACCAACTCCAGACCATTCAAATCAGCACAAGGTATTCCTCGAGGCTCTGCCCTTTCCAGACTACTGTTCAACCTATATATATTCAACCAATCTGCGATATACTATGGAAATGGAAAATGCACTACCACCTCTATGCAGATGACATCATGTTCTATATGCCATTCAACACCAATAATCCAGACTTCTCGACTATAACAGATGTCTTCAATGCCGTGACAAACTTACGAGCTAATATAAATCTCAAAGTAAACAGAAGTAAAACTGAAGCATTACTCATATTCCGAAATTAAGAATTCAAGCCACCAAAAAAGATAATAGCAAAGGATATTGAAATTTCAATAAAACAACAAATCAAATACTTAGGCATAATCATTGACGGCAGCATCAACATGGAAGCCCACATCAAGAATGCATCTAAACTCGCCTACTGGAAGCTAAAGCTCATCAAACCCCTATGACATTTCTTGCATGAGTCTGACTTCAGATCAATATTACAAGCCTTAGTCACATCACATGTTGACTATGGAAACATCATCTACCAAAGCTTCTCAAAATCCATTATATATCCACTCCAACTAGTCCAAAATACTGTCGCCAGAATTCTCACCACTAGCTTGACAATGCTACATATAACATCAATCCTAAAAAACCTACATTGGCTCCCATAAGCACAATGAGCAAAATACAAAGCCATCACCACCACCTTCAAGGTCATTCACAGTCTATCTGCTCCCAGCATCTCTGAACTGATCACAACAATGCACACAAGACCAAGAAGAACATCCAACCAGAAGCTCCTGAACATTCCCTTGCTCAAGACCAAAACCACACAACAGACCAGCAACCGAGCATTCTCCCTGTATGCCCCATCAATATGGAACTCACTACTGGACAATGTAAGATCAGCTAAATCTATTAACGATTTAAAAAAAAAAAAAAACAATTAAAAACACATCTATTCAGAGAATACTATGGACCTGATGACAAAACCTAAACCAAACATCAACTCACTGCACAGAAGACCAGATAAGATAAGACAAACCAACCAGTCTCCCCCAGAAAAAGAAGATCAATTCTATATGTAAATAGTTTACTCCTCCACTGTTCTCCAAGTTATACTCCCTTGTTAATGTAAATCATCTCCCATGTAACTGCTATTTAATTGTTATGTTCAATGCTCAATGTAAAACAATTACCATGTAATTGACATGCTGTTAGATGTAAACCGCCTTGGATAAAGGCAGTATAGAAAAACCATTAAATAATTGAAATAAATAAAGAAATAAATAAATGCTAAAATCCCCAAGAATAAGAGTGGGGGACGAGGAATCCAGAAATAAGGAAAACAATGAGTCAAAGTCAGTGAGAAAGATAGAGGTGGACTTGTCAGGAGGTCGATAAATTGCAGCTACCTGGAGAGGTAGTGGAGTGAAAAGACGAATGGAGTGGACTTCAAAGGAGGAAAAGAAATGAGACTGAGGCAGCAGGAGTGGTTGGAATTGCAGAAAGCAAAAATTAGAAGCCTGAGACCACAGCCAGTGGGACGAAGTGTGTGGGAGAACTGATAACCGCCATGATATATAGCAGCGACCAACACTGCTCTGTTATGCAATTTTGCTTCCATGGCACACTTCTTTTCAATTTCTCTCTTTTCCTGCCTTAGCAATGCCTTGCAGCTAACTTGCCAATGTTTATGTTGTTTCAGGTGTTCATTATTAGGCTCCTTTATTCCATTTCCTGAAGTATGCTTTTTTGACAACAGTCTCTCTGACCTCGCCTTTAAATCATGCTGGCTGTTTTCTTAAAGCGTGGAATACATCAGGTCTGGGCTTTCAAGATAATACGTTTAAACAATGCCCATACTTGATGTAAATTTTTAACCTTTGCAGCTGCTCCTTTTAGTTTTTTCTTAACTATTTTCCTCATTTAGTAATAATTTTCTTTTTGAAAGTTAAAAGGTAGTACTATGGATTTTCTTGCCGTCTTTCTTCCATTTATTAAATCAAATGCAATCATGATATGATCACTATTGCCAAGTGGCCCAAAACCCCTTAGCTCTTGCACCAGATCCTGTGTTCCACTAAGGACTAGGTCCAAAATAGCTTCATCTCCAAGAAGCAGTCATTTATTTCATCTAGAAACTTCATCTCTCTAGCATGTCCTGCTGTGACATTGACCCAGTCGATACAGGGTAATTGAAATCACCCATTATTACTGTGTTGTAACTTTTATTAGCTTACCTGATTTCTTCTGGCATTTCATCATCAACCTGTTCATTATTGCCAGCCAGTCAGAAGTACACCCCTACTGCAATTGCCTTCTGCTTTTTACATGGAACTTCTATCCATAGGGATTCTTTAGTTTATTTTGTTCCCTGTAATATTTTAATCCTCTCTAACATAGAGCGCAACCCCTCTGCCAATTTGATTTACTCTATCATTGCAATATAGTTTCTACCCAGGTATCACAGTGTCCCATTGGTTGTTCTCCTTCCATCAGGTCTCTGAGATATCAATCATATCTAGCCTTTCATTTAGTGCTATATATTCTAGTTCTCCCATCTTATTTTTTAGACTTCTTTGCATTTGCATACAGGCATTTTAGAGGTTGTATTTTATTCATATTAATCTGGTTATCAGTTGATAGGTGTAATTTGGAATCTTTTGGCTCTTTACCAAAGGACATCTGTGTTACTTTTATCTTTGTTGGAACCTCTGGTCAGAATGCCCTAACTTTCCTGTTTTGCTAGTATCCTTCACGGATACATCCTTCCGAACCATGTGCTCCTGGGTTACTGTCAGCTTTCGCCTACTATCTAGTTTAAAAGCTGCATCTCGGTTAAGGTGGAGCTCATCCCTTTGAAACAGCCACTCCTTTCCACAGAATGTTGACAAGTTCCTAAAAAAAATTGAGAATCCTCTTCTTTGCATCATTGTTTCATCCATGCATTGAGACACTGGAGTTCTGCCTGCCTTTTGGGTCCTGTGCATGGAACAGGAAGCATTTCAGAGAATGCTACCACGAAAGTTCTGGATTTCAACTTCCTACCTAAATCCTAAATCTGGCCTCCAGAACCTCCCTCCCCAGCATTATGTAAAATTTTGTCTCGGTGGCGTGTGAGGTCTGTTACCTTCACACCAGGCAGGCAGGTTACCAGGCAGACCTTACATCCACCAGTCACTCAGCTATCTACATGTCTAATGATCGAATCACCAACTGTCCTAACCCTTCCCTCATGGAAACATGGCCCTGGAGAAAATTCCTCAGTGTGAGAGGGTTTTACATCTACTGGTGGATAAGTCCTAGCTACAGGATCACTTCCTGCCACACCAAGGTGATGGTCTCCTTTCATATGACCTTTCTCCTCTATGCAACTGAGAGGCTGCCAGATTAGAGGTGGGACTTCAGTATTACATCCTTGTAGGTCTTGCCTATGTACCTCTCTGTGTCTTCCTTATGTCCCCAAGCCTGCTACTCTAGCCTCCAGATATCGGACTCATTCCTTGAGGGCAAAGAACAACTTGCACCTAGGGCACATTTAAGACACCTTACCAATTGGATGAAAATCGTACATGTGACACTCAGTGCCAAAGACTGGATAGCCCTCATCTCACTGCTGGACTGCTGTCTGCATCTTAGTTTTAAGGTTTTGTTTAGTTATTTAAGTTGTTTACTAACTTAAAGTTTCTAGGATACTTGTACTGATACAACTATACCAAATGCCTTTGAGGGACTTTGTTCACCTCAAGATTAGTTATCTTCAGGGCCTTAATCTATTCCTGGTGTTATTAATCAGCTGAAACTGAAAGTGACTTTGACTACTCTTCCCCCTTTAATAGGTTTAAGAGCCTATAAAGTTAAGATTAAGCCAGGGTGGGCAGGAGTCAGGGTGGGTGGGAGTTAACTAACACTTAATATAGGCTAGCTTGCTACACAGGTCCCAGAACTGTGCTTCCAAGGTAATCTGTTAACAATTTTCTGGGTGATTCACACAGCCCTTTGACCTTTTACTTGAAATTAAACCTTTTTAAAATAAATGCAGATATCTTGCCTCTGATGTAGAAGGCCTCTTTGTAAAGGTATCTAGAAACAATTTATTTGTTTCAACTCAAGGAATATTTTACTCTATTCTTCCTTCTATGATAAGATATTCTCTTATTTTATTTAAATTAAAAGTTATCTGCTGATACTAAACCCTGACTGAGTTTTAAATTTAAACTAAAAGCTCTGTTCTGTTTTGAAATTAAACTAAAAGCTCTCTGCTGATTCTAGACCCTGATTGAGTTTTAAATTTAACCTAAAAGCTCTCTGTTGAGAATTAAATTTAAATTAACAGCTCTCTTCTTATACTAGGTCCTGACTGAGTTAACAAATATACTGGATTCTAAAATACACAGATGTATCAGTTTTACCCCAAAGAATTTCCTTTTCTCCAAGATTTAGAGAATTTCCCAGAAGTAAATACTTACAAGTGCTGATTTCTTTCCAGCAGTAGCAGTCCCTTTTGGTAGTGCATGTCGCAATATGCTCACATCGTCAATTGACTATCAGGGAGCTTGCTGAGGTTATAGATATCAGTTTCGGGTTGGTACAGTCCATTCTTACTGTCTATTTGGGGATGAGATGCGTGTCTGCAAAATTCATGCCAAAACTCCTGTTCCCTGACCAAAGAGAAGATCAGCCAGGGCGTTTTTGCAGTGTGCTGTGATATGGCAGCATGCACATCTATGCCCCTTATTCTATGAATGTGCATATATAACACATTCAAGTTTCTAAAATACAGAGACTTACTGTGTGTGTCTAGCAGATAACTCTGTGCATCCCCATTTTTGCTATTACGTTGCAAACACATGTATCTTTTAGGGTAGATTAAAGCAAATTGTAAAAGGCTCTTACATGTGCCCATCTTCTTGACTCTCCCTCCCACTGTATATTGGACATTTTGACTTGGATGTCTTTTTTTGCAGTCAGACATCCTTTCTAAAATGTGCCTTTGCATATCTGGGAAAGTTGTCCCAGCATATCAACCTCCCAGTTAGCCCAGATGTTTCTCCCACATACCATAATTGCTTATCTGCTACCTGTTCTGAAAATTTCTCCCCCCCCCCCAGTCTTTCCTTCCCCCTTCTCCCAAACCCTAATTGACATTTCCTTTGGAACCCTTTATTTTGAACTTTTGGTTCCAAACTTCTAAAATAAAAAAATTAAGAGGAAAAAAACCCTTGCCTGTTGGAGTTTAAGTGGATTGTTTACCTGAAAAGAAAGAGATATTATTTTTCTAAAGAATTTTATTGGTTTCTGTGACTGTTAAAGTAAATGTTTGGTAAAATGTCATGTTAATACTTAACTGAAATAACCTCAGAAGAACTAAAATAATTCTGCTACCACTATAATTCTCCCACAAAGAGAAATTTACCATTAGCAATATAGTACATTTGAATAACCATTGTATTATATTCTAGGAAGAGTTTTGATTTTTAAGTTATGCTTTTAATGCTTTATGCATTTATCAAAAATATTTCAATAACACATCTCATACTTAACTTTAAGCGTTTGAATAAACATTTGAACTGTAATTCATTTTCTGTGGTAAAATTCATTTCTGGTAAGAAAGGGTTTGAGGAAAAGAAAGTTTGGTACACCTCTTATTAAGCATCTATTAGAATGCAGTGCTCTTCCAGCTAATCACTGAGACAAATCCTTAATCCATTTAGTTTATTTTCCTCCTTCCTTGCAATCAGAAAGGATGAGGTTAGTTTAATCTGTTTAATTAAATCTGGGTCTAGTATCACTGCTCTGGTTAAGACCATGACTGCAATTGTTCCAGAGTAGTTGATATCTGAACCCAGGTTATCATACCAGTAGGAGCTGCTAATTGCTAGAACTTTCAGGATAATGGGAGCTGATGGCTAGGAGAAGAGGCCGTTCATGTCCTACCTCTGCTCATAGTGTCACATGATTCAAGCGTTCATTTTTATTACAAATGATAAACCATGATGAAGGAAGGGCATTGTTGGCTTTACTTAAACAAACTGAATGAGCAAGTGTCAGGCTTGAACCAAAACCTCCTTCATTATATTAGTTCTTGGCTGTAAACTGTGCCCATGTGGTGGAGAGGGACAACAGATAGAATGGAACCACTTTGGGAGAAGAAGGCAGAAGCATGAGGCACTCTATAAAAGATGTATGTATATAAATTGTACATAGTTTTCCCTGTTTTTTTCCAAGTTGTCTTCCCTGTTTGATGTAAACTCGGGAGTGCCCTGTGGTCCTCGAGTTGTTCTGTTAACTGTAAACCACACTGATAATAAAGAGCGCGGTATAAAAGAAATGTTAAATAAATAAATAAAATAAATAAATAAATAAATAAATAAATAAATGTTGAAACATTTGGACAAGCAGCCAAAGAAATCTATCCCTGCCTCTCTTTTCCCAGATCTCATGACTGAGGATGTATTTGCCATGATTTAATGAGAACTTTAGACTCTTTAAATATTAATTATATCAGTTTAAATGGAAGTGGAGTTTAAACTGAGTCAAATATGGCTGTGGTTCAAGAAGCCTAAAAAATACCGGGTCAACATTCAGCCCACGGTTGTCAGCACTGGGAAAGTGCCTTGCTGCAGCAGGCAGAAATGAAACTGGATAATCAGCACCGGAGGATATCTTGTGCCTGATGCTGAATATCTGGTTTCACCACCAACTTATTTTGCTATCCGATGATTGGGGATATTCAGTCACTAACCAAATAACAAAAAATACATAAATTAACATACAGGCCCTAACTTTATGCAATAACCTATCCATTTAGAAGGTTGAAAAGGGACACTAACCAGAAAGGTGTTGGGAATGCCCCGCCCCGCCACTGCCCCGGCAATATCAAGATTGTGCTGAGGTGATCTGTGGGGATATTCCGTGGTATTGGCCAGTAAATACTGCTGAATGTCAGGATCAGTGGAGTTCATGTGGTTTGTAGGTCCTGTAACCCACAGAAACCCTTTAAAATATTGGGCTCTGTGTCTGTTATAACAAGATACTGGAAATTTTGGCTAATATCTACATAAATTGTTCCAGATAGTAGCTGAATTGGGAGAAAGAACAAAGTCAGACATCCTTGGGCGTAGGATCCCACTTGACTCCTGAACTTTCATCCGATCATCTTTAATCGAAGGTTCAATTAATCCCTGATACTTTTCAGAAGGCAGTAACTGAGGTAGATTGGACCCGATGCTCCAGGCCCCTCTAACCATCCACCCCCCTTCCCACCACCTTTAGTTCCACACTCCTCTCCCCACAAAACACACGCACACACACAACCACTCTTGGGAAAACAACTGGTCTCAGCTTTATTAACTTTTATAACATACTGAACATTACAGTCCAAGAATAATCCTCTTAACAATACAAACAACGGAGCAATGCCTCACCAGCCATGTTATTAGCAAGGTGACTCTGCCTCCGCTTCTGCCACGGTCCTGCCAACAGCAATCTTCCTAATCCCCTTTCCCCGACCTCGCCACGTAATTAGCAAAAGTCAGCCAGGGGTTGTCCAGGTCAGGGGAACCCCACCCCCGGCCCAAGTGGAGGAGTGGCCTAGTGGTTGGGGCAAGGTACTTCAGGCCGGAAGGTCAGGGGTTCAAATCCCACTAGAG
The DNA here is from genome assembly GCA_033557465.1 of Ichthyophis bannanicus. Lineage (NCBI taxonomy): Eukaryota > Metazoa > Chordata > Amphibia > Gymnophiona > Ichthyophiidae > Ichthyophis > Ichthyophis bannanicus. Next base: position 436,046,369 of record CM066032.1, read on the forward strand.
GACAGCAATCTTGGGCTGGAAGGACTGGGGTTTCTAGTCCCACAGGTGCTCCTTGTGGTTTTGGGCAAGCCACTTAACCCTCCATAGCCCATGTTCCCTGTAAAATAGTTATCTCCAAGTTATAATGCCCTGTTCAATGTAATTTCAGTTTGTTCAATGTAAACCACACTGATGCAGAATAGCACAGTATATAAGAGAATGTAAATAAATAAATAAAGTATAGCCTAAGGCTCCAGACCCTGGAAACCTCTGGGATTCCACCACCAGCACAGAGGACATTAATGTAGGATCAAGGGCACCCCGCCCCCAGCCCCAGTACAGCCTAAAGCCCTGGACCCTGGACACCTCCAGGATCTCTCCACCAGTACCAGTGACATTAATGTCCCAAAGCCACCCCCACCACAAAGCTGCAACCAATGAGCCCCCCACCAAAGCACACATTCCAAGACCACCTGCCAGTGGTTGCTGAGTAATTTAACACCCTTTGGGGATAAGTGTCCTCCTTCCCCTGAACAACCATGCACACTTGCTCTCCACTCACAAATGCATGATTAGCTAACTGCCTTGTTCATGGACCCCAACAGCCACATAGCCGATTCCCTTTTCCTTTTTTTTTTTGCCCGCAGACCTTGAACTTATCCGACCACATCAACACCATGCCTTGAAACCTACAGAGAAGCACAGCAAGATCCCTCAGTGCCGCTCTTATCACTTGCTGGCCAATCCATGACCAGGTCGTTGCACCCCCAAATGTAACCAGATCTATGCAGGCGTGCTCCTCGATCGCTCATGATGTCCAAGCAAAGGCATTAGCTGCAGTCAACTGCAACCACGCTCGCCTAGCCATAAAACGACACCGTCCCTGGATCCCGATCCCATAAGTCCACACCAACCACACCGTTTCTCACTAACCATCCTCCACCACGATGGAATGACCCATCAGCCAATCGACCCTAGGCCTTTGTCCCGCATCTGAACTCAAACCGGTTAGCCTCCATCCATTGCTTGTCCCCTCACCTTCCCAAAGCCAAACACAGCCCGAAAACCCTAGAACACCATCTGCCGATGCTTGTAGCTCTTGCTCCAGCAACCCCGCCACGACCACACCAGTCGCTGCCACAAATCATGATGAGTGTGCTACAAACTGCCTCAGGCCATCTCCTACATGCTGCAGCACCATCCTAAGCACAGCTGAACTTACAAAACACGTCAACTTACAAAAAGCGTCCATAGCCATGCATCCTCATACATGACGATTCCCCTCCTGCGTGGGCATAACCGCCCCTAGACCCATAAGGTGTCCACTGGGCATACACTACTCCAGCAAGCCCCTTCAATACCTCCAAATCCCTTCTCTTGCAGTCCATCTCCAATTTTGCTAGGATGACCCACAACAGCTCTTCTTCTGCCCGTACCTGCTATCGCTGTATACCGCCACCCACCCCAGCTTTGCTGGAGTTCGCTACTAACCCACCAATATGTAACATGCTGAAAAATACCAGGCATAACTGCCTGGAATAGGGAGGCATCATACTGTAACATCGACCCCAGGGTAAGGCAGAGCAGCACCTCCCCTGTAACCCATGCTTAATAGGCCACCTGGAGTCAAGGGTGTTGGCCACGAACGCTCCCACCCCTGTAGCTATTAGTAATTCCCGCATATCTCCCGACCAATAGTCCATCAGTTCTGTGGGACCCCGCCTTCTTCCAGGTCCCCTTCTGGAGCCAAAGTCTGCAACCGTTCCCCTTTGGAATGGGAATGAGCATCCACCATCCCGTTAGAGAATCCTGGGATATGCTGAGACGTATCTTCCACATTCTGACACATACTTGCTAATACCACTTCCCTCCTTAAGGCTACAACCCAAATACAATGTGAAGCATACGTATTGATTACACTGACCACTGCTGCATTGTCGCCCCACCACACTACCCTGTGGTTGCGAAGCTTATCAAGCCACAACTTCCAAGCTCCTGCTGGGGAAACAACTTCCGGAAGGCTATTTGCTAGTTAGGCTGGATTCACGCCAAGCCTGCCATCAGCTGTCCACATGCCATGCTCCCCAGAAATAATTCCCGTACCCATAGACTGGTGATCCCGGCCTACAATGTCCATATGTCCCGTGGACAGTCTTTCCCCAACCATCCCAGATCCGCAAATCCAAACGCATAACCTTTGATTGCCAAATATGGTGGTGCATTTTATGCACTCCTAAAGTTGACACCGCCAACTGCTGCAGCAACCCCGCCATCAAGGAGCCTGCATTTCCATTAATGCTAATTACGAAGAAGCCAACCCGTTCGTCACCAACACCCGGCATATCGACACCTTATCAAGAGGGAGACGATCCACCATCTCCCGAAATCAAATTCCCCCCTAAATGGTAATCCTCAGCACCGGGCCTTCTGTCTTACCCAGTTCGTGCTGCAAATCCACAACACATTTTAATAGCTCCTGACACCCAACTGATGGCACTGCTCCCAAGTACCGAAATCTCAAAGTATGCACCCGCAACTGCACAGCCCATAGTCATGCCTTTTCAAACTAACTTCCCCCATCAAGGCTGAAACCAAGCAATTGCCACACCGATAGGTGTACTGGCCACCATGGAAAACTGATTCCATATCCACTGTGCCATCCGTGCCAGTGAACTGATTTGCAGACCAATTCAACCGCCCAATCAACAAGTAGAACAAACCGTACCCTGCTCCACGGGATGGGATCATTTACCTGCATGCCCACCGGAAACGACAAGTTATGAATCCGCCGGAACTTCCATGGTTCTTTTTTTTTTTTATGCTACCCATAAAGGGGGCCAGGCTTCTGCCTAAAGTCAGCTCGACCTCCTACTCGTACCTAACCATGTGTGGAAAGCACCGCAACAAAGGTGAATTTCGTGCCTAGGATGCTCCCACCTTTCCATGTACCGGAATAACCACACCCTCCTGGACCCTCTCCCCTTAATACCCCTTCATCTCTCCGCTGTGGGTCTTGCTGAAGCCAAGTCCTTAAGGCCTGAGTGCTTGGGGGCCAGCACTGAGGCCCAACTGGCCCCTTTTTTCCCACCTTTTGCTGCCAAGTGTTCTCCCCTACAGACTGAGTCCACATGTCGATATTTGCAGTTGATGAACGGGCAAGAAGACTTGCTAACCTCCAGCACAAATCACCTGCTCTGCTGCCTCCGATCTGTTGTCACTGCTGATCCTGCATAACCGGAATGACCCCACACGTCTTGCCCACTGTCCCTCCTTTAACCCCCTGAGCACGCAATACCTGCCCTGTCCGATATTTCATCGGCGCGGACTAATCCTGTGCGCCCCACGACAATAAATGGCTCTCCTCCCCATTTTCTTTTTTTTTGTTTTTTTGACATAGCTCACCTTCTCATCTTCTTTCCTCTTCTACGTAGTCTCCCTTGACCGTCTTCTGCCCTCTAGAAGGCGGAATGATCTATATAACTATACTATCTTTTATAGATGTATTCCCTTTACACAAGCATTTATTCCCAGTATACATTTTCCTCTCTCTGGTTTACATCTTATGCAACCTATTTGGTCCACTAGGTTGCCCCACTATGATGGTTGTCAGTAATCTAAGCACAAGGCACATAATGCCACATGTTTTATGCCTTATCATTCTATAAATTCTACACATATTAACCCAATCAATAAAGCTAATATCAAATATGCTCTTTTGAATGCTAGATCAGTCAGAAATAAATTAAATACGATCCGTGATATAATACTAAATAAACAATTATACATTATTTGCATTACAGAGACTTGGTTGGATGACTCTGATCAAGTCATCTTAAATCAGTTAACTCCACCTGGCTTCTCAGCATTTAATTGCATTAGAACACAGAAGAAAGGGGGAGGTGTACTCATATTAACCAGAAATGAATATAGGTTTAAACTGATTTCTTCCAGTAACTCCTTTGAATCTAGTACAATTACTATTGCAAATAAATTTCTTAGTATCTCTCTAACCTATAGACCACCAGAAGCCACAACTGAATACTTATCCTCTGTCCTCGAAACTGTATGTGCCAACACCTCTAAGCATAAGCCCCTCATTGCTTTAGATGATTACAAACTACCATCTACGTCCTCTAAAGAAGCAGCAGCATTTTTGAAAGCTATGACTTCATTAAAGTATTGCCAAATAATTACTTCTCCTACACATCAACATGGTTCTACTCCAGATTTGGTCTTCATTCCAAAGCAACTAATGAGGCACGATAAGACTGTAGCAACAGCTATCATTCCAGTCCCTTGGTTTGAGTGGAGGAGTGGCCTAGTGGTTGGGGCAAGGTACTTCAGGCCGGAAGGTCGGGGGTTCAAATCCCACTAGAGGACAGCAACCTCAGGCCGGAAGGACTGGGGTTTCTAGTCCCACAGGTGCTCCTTGTGGTCTTGGGCAAGCCACTTAACCCTCCATAGCCCATGTTCCCTGTAAAATAGTTATCTCCAAGTTATAATGCCCTGTTCAATGTAATTTCAGTTTGTTCAATGTAAACCGCACTGATGCAGAATAGCGCGGTATATAAGAGAATGTAAATAAATAAATAAATAAATAAATAATTGAGTTTTCCTTGACATTAAATAATTCATTTCAACAATTAGACTATGAGGGCACAACCAGACGCTTCAAGGCCTTTGATAGAGATACATTTATAAATGAAGTCATTCCACAATTAGAGCAAAACTTTGATACCCTTGATTCAGGTATAGACAACTGGAATTGCACTTTATCTAATGCAGCATCAGCTCTCACTCGTTCTCAACCAAAGGCACGTAGGAGATCTAATGCTCCTTGGTACTCAAGTGATATCAGGATTCTGAAACGCTTTCTCCAAAGGTTAGAAAGAAAATGGAGAAGATTTAAATCTCATGATCTACTGACCCAATACAGAGCTAGACAACTTGAATATAATGATCTTATAAATGAATGTAAGCAACTTTATCATACCAATATAATTATGAAATCTATCAATAGACCGAGGGAGCTTTTTAGCATTGTTCTAAAGCTCACAAAAGACTCTAAGCAGCATCATGCCCACCACATAGACCCACAGGTCTTTGCAAATTACCTAAAATCCAAAAATATCACTACTCAGACATGCCCCCCTTCTAAACTGATAAATGGCTATAGTTTCCACGATTCTCAACACATTTGGGAGAACTTCACTATTCCTTCATCCCAGCAAATTGAAGACATAATACAGGGACTTAATACAACAACATCACCTTCAGATCCTTGTCCAGTGTCTTGGATCAAAGCAACAAAACATCAGCTTTCACCTTACATTCATAAGATTGTTAAGAACTCTCTTCAACAAGGATACTTACCACAGTCATTAAAACAAGCCATGATTCGGCCAGTCCTTAAGAATAACACACTAGGCCTTTCTGATCCGAAATCTTACCGCCCAATTTCTAGCTTACCTTTCCTTATCAAAGTCATTGAAAAGTCAGTACAAAACCAACTTCAGGATCACTTGGACTTACATGCACCACTGGACATTCACCGGCATGGCTTTAAACCACAACACAATGTTGAAACCTTGCTGACCTCTCTTTTTGATAATCTTTTAAGAGGTATCGATAATATTAAGAATGGATTCCTGTTAGTATTCATGGATGTTTCAGCTGCTTTTGACACAATATCTCACTCTAAGCTACTGCACCGTTTGCATCATATAGGTTTACGAAATAATACTTTAAACTGGTTTAGCTCTTACTTGGAAGGTTGTATGCAACAAGTCAAATGTGACCAGAAAAAATCTTTGCAATTCCCAGTCATTCAAGGAGTGCCTCAAGGTTCAGCTTTATCTTCTGTTCTGTTCAATATTTATATCCAACCTTTATGCAATATTATTAAACTACACAAATTCCATTATCACCTTTATGCTGATGACATAATGGTATATACCCAATTGTTTTAGAATCTCTTGACTTTTCAGCAATTTCTAGTTGTCTCCAAGACCTGGTACAGCCAAAACAGATCATATCTCCCCTGTCCTACAACAGTTGCACTGGCTTCCAGTAAGTGTCAGGTCAAAATTCAAGACACTTTTAATTATCTTTAGGATTTACAATCACCTGTCAGCAGATGCTTTAGAAAATATTATAACTAGAGACATTATCAATAGACCAAGAAGAAGCAGCACCAATAATGACAACATAATTAGTACCCCTGCTGAATACTGTAGGACTAAACAAGCAACTTCAAAAAGAGCTCCTTCTTTACTGGCTTCCAAACTTTGGAACTCTCTCCTGATTACCTCAGAATTATGACTGATATCAAAGATTTTCGCAAGGCCTTGAAGACCCTGCTATTTGCTGAAACTTATAATTTGATATATAATTAATAGTTTTTAGCAATAGGTCCATTTTATTACATTAATTCATCTTAGTTTTATCTGTTAATGTCTTATCTACCCTGTTATTTGTAACCTTCCACTTGAATTATGACCACTTTGATTGAAGGATAAGGTGGGATACAAATCTTTCTAAATAAATAAATAAATATAACACCACTTCCAAATCCTCCGGCGCAAAGTCTTCGGACTCTACTCCCAAGCTTATTCTCTACTAGCCCGCTGCTTCCCGCCCCTTGCTCAGCGACATCCGCCACCCAACGACGAGGATGAATAGTCGGTGAACGAGGAGGGGGATGACTCTGAACAGTGGCGCTGCCGACACTAATGCCTCCTTTTCTTGCATGCTTTACCCCCACTCCTTCCCGCAGTCTCAGCTGCCCAACCTTCCCCTGCAAGGCCTGCAACTCACCTCCTGCTCCCATATCGGCCCCCATGCTGCCAATGGACGAAGCAGCAAGTGTCCGCCATCCTCAGTCTGCTGATACAGCCTGTCCCTACTTGCGCTGGTATCATCTTCTGACCTCTCCCGCCTCGCTGTTATTCCCCTGTCCATGCGCTTTGATCGCAGTTGGCCTTCTCCACTATACCTTGCAGTGTGCTGATTTCTTATCGCCACCTGTGGAGACATAAAAGAGAAAACAACAAAGAAAACCCCAGGGGGGCAACCACTGAAGACCCCAAAGGCTGCAAATACCCCAACCATTCCTCCCTGCATGGACCGTGACCCACCTCAAGCCTGTGCTTCCATGAAGCAGAGCTCCCTACTGGGGAATAGTCTCCTTGAAATACCGGCCAGCCCACAGGAGAACTTGTAATTTTGCCCTCTAAAGCTGGGGACCCCTCAAACCGACCTTCCCTCGCCCCCAAGCCCTATATCCCCCCTCCATCCGAAGTCCTAGAATCCCATTGCCCCTGACCCCTCCTTCCTCCTTGGAGTTTCCTATTTCATCCACCTGCCTGCTAACACCCTTTTCCACATTGTGCATCATATTAGCATCCTCCACTAACCCCCCAACCCACTCTCCGAACCCTTGGCCCACAAACAACCAGTGTGCAACCCCTTTGTACCTCTAGGTGGCCCCCAGCCCCCGAGCCCATGCCCCTCGAGCCCTCCCAGCATTCCTACCCATCCTGCTTTGAGCTATCTTCCCCACTTCGCCCCCTTAGTGGCCCTCACTGACCCCAAACCCATAGAGGACTCACCCCCTCCCCCGATTCCCTCCGTCACCCCCTTTTGGACTCATCGTGATGCCCTGCCTGGCACTTCTGCCTGGCCCTGCCGGCCCTCATGTACAGGCATCTGGCTAGACCCTTTGTTTTTAGTTATTTATTTATTCGAAATTTCCCTTTTTTTAAAAAAAAGTGGTGCCGATGCAAATTACGTTTACATAACCAGCCGAATGCACTGAGGTGCTATTGGAAAATGACCCAATCCACTCATTCGCTAACCCTCTATCTATACCCCCCAGAAGGTTCCGCAAAATGTAACCCACACCCAGCTGCCTCCCCCAGCCCTCCAAACACAATCCCAAACCTCTACACTAACTTTGCCCCCAATTATTTATTTATTTATTTTTAATTGTTAATGAATACATTATCTTTTTTTTTCCTGCCTCTTGGACAAGACTCACCTCTCCTATAGCGTGCTCGGTGTAATCCTGGAGTCGTCTGATCACGCTGGACATGAAGAGCTCCTGCTGCCCTCACTCCCTGCTCCACGGGCCCAACTATCTCCGCTCTGGCTGACCCAGCTCCTGCTGCCCTCTTCACTGCTCCACGGCCCCAGCTTTCTCCACCCCGGCTGACCCCAACAGCTCCCATCGAGGAAGAGGCTGCATCCCCCTACTCGCGGCTCCGATCTGGCGCCTACGCTCTGCGCCCTACAGCCAGCTCTCGTGTCTCGCCTCGCCACTCGAAAAAATGCCGCCGCCAGTCGCTCCACCTCGGCCCGCCTAAATGGCTACTAAGGCGGCTGAAACAGGCAAAGCAGCAAGCAGGCACCGGACCCCGAGGAGGCGCAGGAGTGAAGACAACCATTGCCGACTCCTGGCTCCTCCCCCTCAATGCCGCACCACCTTCCTCCTCCCAGACTCCACCACGCTCCTGCACGTGGGTGGAGCCAATCCTCGCCACCAGCAAACACTGCGTCATCGTGCCTCTGCCCCCCGTGACAACGACGGCCACAAGCCAGGGTCCCCACAACGGACAAATACCTGGATACGAGCGGCCGCCGGGAACCTGCCCCGCGGCCTTGCATTTGTGTATTTAAAGGCTGAAAGAACAAATAGATTTTAGATTACTAATTAAAATAGGATGTGGGGTCTCATTTTTAATGATTATGAAATGCACACACTGAATTTCCAAGATTTTTTTCATCCGTTTACGTTACTTGTCTTTTAGATCCTAAGTCAACTTCGTTACTTAAAGGTATTTTAGACACTTTGGCTCCATGGTTGTTAGGGATTATTCAGGCTTGTTTACTCCAGGGTAGCTTTCCTACTAATTGTTGTTAATTGATTGTGACACCAATATTTATTAAGGCAGGACTATGTCCTTGTGATGTTAATAATTATAGGTCAATTTCTAATCTAGCAATGTTTAGAAAACTTTTTGAAAATATAGTTTTTATCCAACTAAGAGATATTTTTGATGATCTACGCATTTTATATCAAAGACAATCTGGCTTTAGAGAATATAATAGTACTGAATCTGTTTTGGTATAAATTCCTGACAAAGCTTAATGGCATTAGGACAAGGGACAAATGACAAGATTATCTTTTTGTCCTATAGGACCTGTCCTCCATCTTCAATGTAGTCAATCATTAACTCCTGATAAGGCAATTTGAAGAGGAGGGTTTTGAAGGTGCTGTTCTAGAATGGCTTTTTCTTTCTGAAGAACAGATATTGATGAATGAGATTTATTGGATGACCTGTGATGGTGCACAAGGGTCAATATTTTTGTCCTACAGTATTTACTTTTTATGCTAGGCCATTGGTGGGTGTTATCTCTTCTCGCAAGATAATGTCATTTTTTTCACAGATGATATTCAGTTCTTGGAACCAGCTAACGATGGTCAAGAAAGGACAGTATACTATTTGAAAAGTTCTTCAGGCAGTGTATCTTTATGGTTAGAGCACATTGTTGATTCACTTAGCATCTCTTCAGGCCAGAGGGCTGGGGGTTCAAGTCCCACCTGGGGACAGCAATCTCAGGCCAGAGGGACTGGGATTTCTAGTCCTGTAGGCACTCCTTGTGGTCTTGGGCAAGCCACTTAACCCTCCATTGCCCATGTTCCCTGTAAGTATTAGTGTATGTGTCTCATATCCCCTCGTGTTAAATGTGTCCCCCAATTGACCGCTTTGACCCAGTGAAAAGCGGGATATAAATACAGCTAAACAAAATAAATAAATAAAATCTCTCCTTCAGCATCTCCCCTGTATTGGGAAATATCATTTTACAGCCCAAGCCTGTGACCTTTAACACACATTTGGGCTCTAAATTGAATAGAGAATATAGAAATACATGTATCTTGTATAAGTTGCACATTGTGTTTTTTGTCCATGAACCACTGTGCTGTAATAAATTAAAAGGTGATATAACAAATCCCTAAATAAACTAATGCACTTGCCCAAGATGAGATCATTTTTGGTCTTACCTGGAATCAGCTGATTGTGTGTAAGACTAATCTAAAAGTTGAGCAGTGAGATGAGATCCAGCACAGCCAAATTTGAATCTACTCTCACTCCGTATGATATTAAGCAGGTCATCTAATCTTCCATTGCTTCATGCAGAAATCTACCTGAATGTAGCTCACATTGAACTACTACTATAAAAATGAATAAGCAAAAAAAATAAATAAATAAACTTTCCAAACTACATTATTCATCAGAATTTAACACCAACTTTGGGCTGGTATTATTCTACCTCCTGGGAGTAGTGGGCAGCCAACATGTGACCTTAAGCTCCTGTCACCATCTTAAAGGAGCTGGTGTTAAAAAAAAAACATGAAAAAACCCTCTTCCACTCAAGCGCCCTCACCCCTCTGGACCCCTCAAAACCCTCACTCAATCCCCCCACCTGCTAAAAATCTCTCCAGATGTCTAGTCAAGACCCCCTATCTCAAAGACTCCCCCCAGAACCCCAGCCAAAACCTCAAGGCCTTGAATACCACTATGATGTACCAGGATTTTTCTGGTGATTAATGGCTGGGGGAGGAATGATCCCCAGAGCTCCTGCCCCATTGGGCTTCAGTGCAGAATGGTCTCAGTTGACCCTTAGTGGTAGTCTTGCAATATTACCACAAGAGGTCAACCGGCACCATTTTGTATCTGGGCCTTGATGGGATGGAAGCGACTAGAGATTACTTTTACCCCAGCTATTAGATACCAGGAGATTTGTATTGAACCTTTTTAACACTGGACCCTTTAAGATACCTCTGGGAATATTGTGCTATGCAGTAGTTGTCTAAGGCTCCTGGGGAGCAGAACAATGTAGCTTACGATGTTAATTGGAAGTTGCTTTATTGATATACTGTAGAGGTTTCAGACCTTTAGTAATGCATTACTATTGTTTAGGGACTCCTATAGTAAATTGAGCAGTGGCAATGTGATATTTTACTACTGCTTAGTAACTACCCCTTTGTCTACACTGACAGTTGATGTCATTCATTCCAGTGTCAAAATGCTGTCAACAATTTTAACTTTACATAGAGAGCTTAGTAGAGAAATTTGTAAACTGTAAGTCTTTTCCAACTTTGAATACTCTACTGTTTTTGATAAAAAATAACTTTATTCTCTTCATCTTGCAGTCCCAAAAGTAGATGTTGCAAAAATGCTGGCCAGTGTTGGGTGAGACAACCCAACAGCCTACAGAGAAGGCATCATGGAGGACTAGTTCATTCAAATGATATACACAAACTTTGGATTTTAGCCCTGGCATTTACATAAGAACATAACATGGGTCAGACCAAGGGTCCATCAAGACCAGTATCCTAATTCCAACAGTGACCATTCCAGGTCTCAAGTACCTGTCAGGTTCCAAAAGGTAACCAACAAACAGAAGTGGGATGTCAAAAAAATGATCTAAGTCTTTATTCAGGGGTACAGTACAGCCACACCCGACAAGGCCGTGTTTCAGCACCAGCCTTTCTCAGGGGTGTATTGCCACTACAAATAAATGATTTTGTAGAATAAAATATGCATCTTAATCAATACAATGTAGTAAAACAATAAAATAAATAAATAACATGTAAATATCAATCATAAAAAAACTTAAAACACAACAGAGGCATTAAAACAAGAAAAAAATACATAAAACATTACAGTTCAAAGTGTTGGAAGCCAGATGTAATTTTTAAAACATTTTTTTTTGTGTCATCAAGACAGTGTTGACCCATAGTGACCCAGCTACCTTTGGGTTTTCTTGGCAATGTATCACCAGAAGCAGATTACCAGCCTTTTCTTCAGAGGCAATGGAGGGTAAAGTAACATAGAAACATAGAAACATGATGACAGAAAAAGACCACAAGGCCCATCTAGTCTGTCCTTCCATAACAACTACAACAGTCCACTTTTTACCATTAGAGATCCTCTGTGTTGGTCCCATGCTTTTTTGAATTCAGTTACTGTCCTCATCTCTACCACCTCCACTGGGAGACTATTCCACGGATCCACTACTCTTTCTGTAAAGAAATATTTCCGCATATCACTCCTGAATCTATCTCCCTTCACCCTCATCCCATGTCCCCTCATAGCAGAACTTGCTTTCAATTGAAAGAGGCTCTCTCCCTGAACATTTATGCCACGGAGGTATTTAAACATCTCAATCATATCACCTCTATCCCGCCTTTCCTCTAAGGTGTACATTTTAAGATCCTTAAGTCTGTCCTCATATGCTTTATAATGAAGCCCATTAATCATTTTAGTAGCAACCCTCTGCACCGACTCCATCCTGTTCACATCCTTTTGAAGGTGCGGTCTCCAGAATTGCACACCATACTCCAAATGAGGTCGCACCAAAGACTTATACAGAGGCATTATCACCTCCTTTTTTCTGCTAGCCATTCCTCTCCGTATGCACCCAAGCATCCTTCTAGCTTTTGCCATCACCTTTTCTACCTGTTTAGCTACTTTAAGATCATCAGACACAACCACGCCTAGGTCCCGCTCTTCTTTAGTGGACAAAAGTACTTCACCTCCTATACTGTATTGCTCCCTTGGATTGCTGCAGCCCAAATGCATGACCTTACATTTTTTAACATTAAATCCCAGCTGCCAAATTCTAGACCATTCTTCAAGCTTAGCGAGATCCCTCCTCATGTTATCTACACCTTCCTGGGTGTCTACTCTATTGCAGATTTTGGTATCATCCGCAAAGAGGCAAACCTTACCCGACAGCCCTTCCGCTATGTCACTAACAAAGATGTTAAAAAGAATCGGACCAAGGACAGATCCCTGGGGCACACCACTGGTAACATCCTTCTCCTCAGAGTGAGCTCCATTTACTTGTACTCTTTGTCGCCTCCCACCCAACCAATTTCTAACCCAAGCAGTAACTTTAGGGTCCATCCCTAGGGTGCTCAGTTTGTTTATAAGTCGCCTGTGAGGAACAGTGTCAAAGGCTTTACTGAAATCTAAATACACCACATCTAGAGCTCTCCCTTGGTCCAACTCCCTGGTCACCCAGTCAAAGAAATCAATCAGATTTGTCTGACAAGACCTGCCTCTGGTGAATCCATGCTGCCTCGGATCCTGTAATCCGCCGGACTCCAAAAACCTCACTATTTTCTCTTTCAGAAGCGTTTCCAATAATTTACTCACCACCGAAGTTAAACTAACCGGCCTGTAGTTTTCAACCACATCCTTACTTCTGCTTTTGTGTAACTTGCCCAAGGTCACAAGTAGTGCCAGTGGGAATTGAACAGTTGAACCTCTGGGTATTAGGCAATTGCTTGAACCACTAGGCTACTCCTCCATCAATCTTCAAAACCTACAAATGTTTTTGGTTTTTTTTAATTGTTATTTAAGTTTTCAGAAAAAATTGCAACAGAAAAACCAAACAAGGATACAGTTGAAATAATGCATCCCTTTGAACATAAGAAAAAAAAAACCTTAACAGCCCACTCCAACACCAGTCCTTCCTTCCCCCCTATTCAGGCAGACATCCTAGAAAGGGACAAGAAGTAACAATAAAAGAGACTTGCAAGGACTATGATACTGTATATTACAGAGACAGCCCTATACCATGTGTAAACATGATTGATTGATTACCCCCTAAGTCACAGCATATTGTGCTTTCAATATATAATCATATAGGGGTTTCCATTTGAGCAAGGTAGAAGGCATAGGAATTGAACCATATCATGGCATCTGCTCATATTTGTAACATAAACATAATCAATTCCACCATGTGTGCCAACTGAGATCAACCGTGTGTTTCCAATTGGCAATTACGAGATGCAGCATCACTCCCATCATAAACTCAAACAGGAAATTTCATTCCCTCTGTAACGACGAGATGTCAGTTGCTGAATGGAAAACAATAATAGATGAAGAGAGAGTGGCCCTGCATTCCATGAAATCTTGGATTTGGTTCTAAATCAAAATCCAGTAGGACTGAACATTAAGGCAATCATAGACCATGTGCCTTAAAGTGCCAACATCCCTCTGACAAGACCAACACACATTGCCCATTGACATACCACTTAGATACCTTTATCGGGGTAAAATGAGTTCTGTGCGCAAAAAGGTATAGTGCCTGGGATATAGAGGCAGATTGAGAAATTCTAATTAGTTTACCAGAAAATTTCCCCCACAAATCCGAGGAGAGAGTTTCTCCAGTGTCATGTTCCCATATCCTCTGAGTGCCAAAATAATGTGGAGAGGGATGATGAGCTACTAAGTGATAATAATAAGAGACCACCCCTGAGGATTTTTGGGCTTTTCCAATTATGTTAAGCAACCCCCATTCCTCAAGTAAAGATCTGATATCGATGAGGGATTTCCCTACACAGTGTATCAACTGAATCCACTGAAAGTATAAGGATCTAGGCAAGTCAAATTCACGCTGCAGATACACAAAAGGCTTCCACTTACCATCAGATATCAGCTGCCCTATGGACCAAATACCCCTGTGAAACCATTGCTTCCAGGCAAACAGATTTTGTTGATTTTTTAAAAAAGGACTATACCAAATGGGAATAAGCTTTGACAAGCATTTTTCCAGAGGAATTATACTCACTAACTGCTGGAAAGCCCTTTGGGTGTCCATTATAACCCTATGGAACTTCAACCTCTCTGAAGACACCATGCCAGGGAGGAGACTCAAGGGAAATGGAGCCGTCAATATCTCTTCCAAATCAAGCCACACTGGACGTTGACCCTTAGGCTTCTAAACCCATCTTGACCCTTGTTTTAACAGGAAAGCACAGTGACAAGCCTGAAAATCAGTGAAGTTCACACCCCCTCCTCTTTTTTAGACTTAAGATTCCTAAGAGCTATTCTAGGTGGGTTTTTTTTTCCATAGAAACTGGACAAGAGCCTTTTCCACTTGCCAGTATGTTTTATCCGAAAGGAAAACTGGCAGCATTTTTGATGCATAGTTCACCTTAGGAGTGATAGTCATCTTTATCGCTTCAAGATGTCCCCACCAAGATAGATGAACCGGTGACCATTTCACAGTCATATTTCGTACAGTTGTAAGGAGAGTCTCTTCATTATATTGCAGAGTTTCAATAAGTGGATGGCAATAATGCACTCTTAAATATTTTACCATTTTGGATTCCCATACAAAAGGATAGTCAGTCTAGTCTGCACTACAAACTCGTGAATTTAAAAGGAACGCTACAGACTTTGTCCAATTAATTTTATATCCTGATAGCTCTGAGTAGTGTTCTATCAACTCTAGAACAGCCGGAATTGAACTGCGCATAGTGAACATCAACAAATCATCAGCATAGGCAGAAAGCTTAATTTCCATACCAGCAATAGGCACACCTTTAACTGCAGGACTCTGTCTCAACAGCAGAGCCAAGGGTTCCAAGGCAAGATTGAATAGGATAGGTGAAAGGGGCAGCCTTGACGGGTGCTGCGCCCTAAGGAAAAATCTCTGGATTGAGTCGCATTCACAAAAATATTAGTACTTGGTCTCGCATACATAAGTTTAATTGGTTTAAGGAAACCTTCACCGAAACCAAACCACCTCAAAACAGAAAATAAGAAAGGCCACTCCAGTCGATCGAACGCTTTCTCTTCATTTAGCAACAATCCCACCAGCGGACCCTCCTCTCCTTCCAACACATGGCAAAACACTCTGGCATTATCAGCTGTAGAGCGTCCCTCTGTAAAGCCACATTGATCCAGGTGGATCAAAGATGGGATTAATTTGGAAAGACGACCAGCCAAGGAGGCGGCAAATATTTTATAGTCTGCGTTTAGTAATGAAATTGGGTGATAGTTACTGACCAGCTGAGGGTCCCTCCCAGGTGTTTCAAGAACCACAATGTTTGAAGAGGAGAACGCACCAGTCTGGGCATTTGCTTCCAAGAGGAGCCAATAGTATTGTTGAAGATATGGACCTAACACTTCAGAAAAGGTTTTGTAAAATTCAACCGGAAGGCCATCTGGTACGGCAGCCTTGCCCGTTTGCATAGAATCAATGGCCTGAATAATTTCCATGACCGTGATCTGCCTATCCAGACCTGCAGCTGTTTCCTGATCCAGAATAGGCCTCTGAACATTGGCCAGTAATCTCTCAAAAGCATCCTCAGAGAATTCTATCTCTGGAGAGTACAGCTGAGCGTAAAAATGACGGAAGGTTTCAGCAATTTTAGTGTCCGCAACAATCAATTGTTGCACCTGGGAGTCTCTTAAAGCAGCAATGTGAGAAGCTTCTTTATGACCTTTTAACGAGTTAGCTAGTAACCGTCCAGCTCTATTGCCTTACAAATAATATTGCCCTTTCTGCACCTGGATATTCTGTGAAGCTTCAGTAGTTAGGATCATGTTATATCTAAATCTAAGGCATTGTAGACGTATCAGAATATTAGGATCAGTTTTCCGGCCTATGATGCGTTCCCCTACTTTAATCTGCCTAGCCAAAGCTTCTAGGTCTGCTTTACATTGTTTGGCATGACATATAGTAAAGCTGGTTATGGTGGCCCATATGTTAGCTTTGAAACCCTTCCGCCACGCCCATCCCGAAGTGTCCTGGGGCAAGTTAAACTGAAAATACTCCTCTATAACCACTAGAATAGTTTCACGGAACTCCTGGTTGCTAAGAAGAGTTCTGTCAAAATGCCATCGTGTATGAGATGAGCAGCTCGAATAGTCTAATAAGGACAATGAGATTGCGGCATGATCAGATATATGAGCAGCGTGAATATTGGATTTACTGATTCTGGGACACAATCCCTTGGAGACTAGGAAAAAATCTATGACCGATACTGAGTTATGAGGAGGAGAGAAAAAAGTGTATTCCTTATCAACAGGATGCTGCAACTGCCATATATCTACTAAGCCTAGCTCTTGCATTAGTGACAAAAGAACAGGGTGAGCTTTGGGGACCTTACTAGTTCTCACAGGTCTCCTGTCCAACAAGTGGTCTAATGTGAGGTTGAAGTCTCCCCCCATAATAGTTGGATATATGGATACCTCTTGCACGACAGCCACTATAGAACTAAAAAAAGCAGGGCAATCTAAATTTGGGGCATAAATATTGATGAAGGCCAGTTCAGTGAGGCATATCTTGATAACAGCCATTGCCCAGCGCCCTTCGATATCAGATCTGGTTTGCAGCACAGTAGGGGATAGAGATTTTCTTACTAGTATGGCTACCCCATTTTTCTTATGATTTGCAGCTGAAAAAACTATACGTTTTAAGGGTTTCATATCTAATTTTAAAGACTCCCTTGCATTCAAATGTGTTTCTTACAGAAATAGGATGTCAGCACATTCCTTGTGCCCATATAAAAATATATTTTTTCTCTTAATGGGATTGTTAATGTCCTTAACATTCAGTGAGACTATCTTAAAGGAAGACATAGCGACAATATAGCACACAATAATGTACAATTGTTACAGAAGCATACCAGGTTGTAACATAAAATTTTACATTGTTAATCCATATCACTAAAGCATCCAAAATTGAAGCAGCAATAATATACCAAGGGAAAAAACACAAGCAGAAATACCACACCTTGACCATAGCCCTTATAAAAGACCGCCCAAAAAAGAACATGGTTCTAAATGCCAAACGCCACCAAAACCCTGGGGGGCTATGCTGAACTCTAAACTTAGCGGATGAGCCCAAAAAAGGACAAGACAGGCACAGAGGGTATAACCAAATGATTCACTTCTTCTCCTCTGCCAAGTAAAACTCCTTATGATAACAATTACCCACATCTAGCATATCTTCCCCAAACGCCGAAGTTCTAGAACACTAGAGCAGAACAGCCCCTCCCAAAGCATTACATGATTGCAAAAAGGATGAATATAAATATATAAGGGCCATCCTATCTTTCAATGTCCTGAAGCCTTCTGATCTAACCCAAATGCCACAGACAAAGAAAGAAAGAAAAAAAAAAAGAAAAGCACAGTGTGACCAGAGCAATATTCTGGAGTTGCCCCAAAAGGGCCAGAATGTATATCAGCTCCATTATAATTTAAATCATGATGTCACAATCTTGTAATCAGTTATGGCTCCCACATAATTTAGATTAAGGTACTCTGCAAGCTTATATACACCGCTGTTTGCAAAGCCGGGTTTTCACTGCATCAACACCAGTTCTTTGCCTTCCAAGAAAGCGTGCAACTCCCCTGGGTTGTCAAATGTCCTGGTTCGATTGTGCAGCGTGAATCTCATACAGGCAGGATAAAGCAGCCCAAAACAGGCCTGTAACTGCAGCAATCGTGGACGCAGCACCAAGAAACTTTTCCTCTGGTCTACAGTTGCTTTCGCAAAGTCCGGAAAGAAGAGGAGTTTAAGCCCTTGATATTCCGATGGAGAGTGCAGTCTGGTTGCTTCCATGATTTGCACGACTTGCTGAAATCACAGAACTTTTAGTATGATTGAGTGTGGATGCTTGCACAAGACCATAGACTGAATAGGCACCCAATGGATAAGTTCGATCTTAAATGACATAGCAAACTTGACTTTAAGCACACTCGGGATCATTGACTGCAAGAAAGCCATCATATCTGTGCCTTCTGCTCTTTCGGGTATTCCCAGGATCCTGATATTGTTTCTACGAGCGCGATTGTTACCATCTTCCAGATCCCTCTGCAATGACCAGACCAGCTTTGCTTACTTCTCAACGGCCCTAAACCACTCCATGTGTGTTGCAACCAAGTTCCCCACCTTCTTCAGTCTCACCATGATCGACTCTAGACTGTTTTTTACTGAGGAAATATCTTCTTGCATTGTGGTCAGTGAGTCTCCATTTGATTTAAACATGTCTTTAACAGCACAAATCTCAGACTGAAGTTACTGCAAGGCCTGGGGGTAATCTCGGATGACCGCCATTTTGTGAGGTGAGAGAGGCTCTGTTTTAGATCACTTAGCATTGGCACTTTGCGTTCCTTGATGATCCAGATGCGTCAGTTTGGGGCCAGATATATCCGGAGTTGACTGCTTCCAAGATAGATGGGGTCCGCTCTAATAAAAACAGCAGGAGTCAGGATTCTTAAGCTACCCTCCAGAGCAAAGCTCTCACATGTCCATCTTGCCCAAAGTTTGGCTCCGCCCCCCCCCAAAAAAGCATACAAATGTTTTAAAGCAACAGAGAATTCTCAAACTCAGAACTTGTATGAAAGTGAATATAATCCAAAAAAGACTTCCAAAAGTGCATAAAAAATCCTAAAATCACTTAATGCAGAGAAAGCAGAGTCTTTTAAGAGGTATAGTCATATGGAAGAGTTCTGGATGAAACTATTGTGAGAGAGAAACCAGTGAAATAGTGAACAGTCAGCATATTACCAAACACCGTAGCACTGAACTGTATCTTCTTGCCAAGGACCAGACACACAGGGGATCCGCTGTTGCCAGAAAAAATTGTTCAGAATCGATGGAACACAAACAAGGCATTGTGCCAGTTTTAAACCAGATCTATTTAGAACGTTAATGTTGTAACATGTTAGCATTTCATAAGTCTATCTAACCATGAGTGTTCATTCAGTAAACCGCTGTAAGCTACAGGGTTCAGTATATTACAGAGAGCATCTTCTGTACTTGTTCCTACATTCTGTTATTCATTGTTAAGCTAATATTTGCTCAAGAAAAGCTTTATAAATTGTGGGTTCTCCAAAACACAGAGGTACCGAAAGAAAATAAGAACATAATATATGCCATACTGGGTCAGACCAAGGTCCATCAAGCCCAGTATCCTGTTTCCAACAGTAGCCAATCTAGGTCATACGTACCTAGCAGTTTCCCAAAAGACACAGGTTCCACAATGCTTGTATTGGGTCAAGCATTGATATCCTGGTTCCCTTCTTAATAATGGTTTATGGACCTTTCGTCCAGGAACTTCTCCAAACCTTTTTTAAACCCAGCTACACTAACAGCCTTTACTACATCCTCCGATAACAAATTCCAGAGTTTGATTACACGTTGAGTGAAAAAATATTTTTTTTATTTGTCTTAAATAGTTTACCCTCTAGCTTCTTTGCATGTCCCCTAGTCTTTCTATATTCTGATAACGTAAACAATCGATCTACGTTTACCTGTTCCACTCTGTTCATTAATTTATAGACTTCTATCATATCTCCCCTCAGCCGTCTCTTTTCCAGGTTAAAGATCCCTAATCTTTTTAGCCTTTCTTCATAGGGGTATCTTTCCATCCCCTTTACCATTTTGGTGGCTCTTCTCTGAACCTTTTCTAATAACGCTATATTCTTTTTAAGATATGGTGACCAGAATTGCACACAATATTCAAGGTACAGTCTCACCATGGAACGATACAGAGGCATTATAATATCCTTTGTTTTATTTTCCATTCCTTTCCTTATGATACCTAGCATTATATTTTCTCTCTTGACTGCCACTGCACACTGGGCCGAGGGTTTTAACATGTCATCCATAATGACGCCTAAACCTTTTTCCTGGGTGGTGGTTCCTAATGTGGAACCTTGCATCGTGTAACCATAGTTTGGGTTGTTCTTCCCTAGGTGCATAACTTTGCACTTGTCCACATTAAATTTCATCTGCCATTTTGATGCCCATTCATCCAATTTATCAAGATCCTCTTGCAATTTTCCACAATCCGCTTGGGTTTTAACAACCTTAAATAGTTTTGTGTCATCTGCAAATTTGATAACCTCACTCATTATTCCCTTTTCCAGGTTATTTATGAATATGTCAAAAAGCAGCGGACCCAGCACAGATCCCTGGGGTACACCACTATTCACCTTTCTCCATTGGGAAAATTGGCCATTTAGCCCTACCCTCTGCTTTCTATCTTTTAACCAGTTTCTGATGCACAATAGTACACTGCCTCCTATCACATGACTCTTTAGCTTTGCCAAAAGTCTCTGATGAGGGACCTTGTCAAAGGCTTTCTGAAAGTCCAGATACACTATATCAACCGACTCACCTTTGTCTACCTGTTCATTCACACCTTCAAAAAAACAACAGATTAGTAAGACAAGATCTTCCTTGTCTAAAGCCATGTTGGCTGTCTCCCATTTAGCCATGACATGTTCAGCAATTTTGTTCTTTATGATGGTTTCTATCATTTTTCCCGGTACTGACGTCAGGCTCACCGGCCTGTAGTTTCCCAGATCACCCGTGGAACCTTTTTAAAAATTGGTGTTACATTCACCATCCTCCAATCTTCAGGTATTACAGATTATTTTAATGATAGTTCACAGATTACTAATAGCAGGTCTGCAATCTCATATTTTAGTTCTTTCATCTTGCCCAGGTGATTTGCTACTCTTCAGTTTATCTAATAGTTGTAATACATTTTCCCGATGTATCAATATTTCATTCAATTCTTCCGCACCTTTAAATACCACTTCAGTCATGGGTAACATCCCTACATCTTCCTCAGTAAAGACCAAAGCAAAGAATTCTTTCAGTCTCTCCGCTATCGCCTTGTCTCCTCTAGTGCCCCTTTAACCCCTCTGTCATCTAATGGACCAACTGACTCTCTCACAGATTTTTTGCTATGAATGTACTTGAAAAAGTCTTTATTACGAATTTGGGCTTCCGCAGCAAGCTTCTTCTCAAATTCTCCCTTCGCCTGCCTTATCAATGTCTTGCATTTAACTTGCCAGTGCTTGTGCTGTTTCCAGGTTTCATCGTTTGGCTTTTTTTTCCATTTCTTGAAAGATGCTTTTTTGGCAACAACAGCCTTTCTGACCTCACCTTTAAACCATGCTGGCTGTTTTTTGGACTTTATTTATTTATTTATTTATTTAACTTCTCTTATATACCGCGCTATTACATATCAGTGTGGTGTACATTCCTTCCACTTTTCTTAAAGCGTGGAATACAGCTGGTCTGGGCTTCCAAGATAGTATTTTTCAACAACATCCAAGCTTGATGTAAGTCTTTAACCTTTGCAACTGCTCCTTTTAGTGTTTTCTGAACTATTTTCCTCATTTTATCATAGTCTCCCTTTCGAAAGTTAAAAGGTAGTACTATGGATTACCTTACCATCCCTCTTCCATTAATTAGATCAAAAGTGATCATGCTATGATCACTATTGCCAAGTGGCCCCAACAACCTTATCTCTTTCACCAGATCTGGTGTTCCACTAAGGACTAGGTCCAATATGGCTTCCCCTCTGGTTGGTTCATGAACCAGCTGCTCCATGAAGCAGTCATTTATTTAATCTAGGAACTTTATTTCCCTAGCATGTCCTTCCATGACACTGACCCATTCGATACCAGGGTAATTGAAATCACCCATTATTATTACTGTGCTGTAACTTTTGTTAGCTTCCTTGATTTCTTTGAGCATTTCATCATCCATCTGTTCATTCTGGCTAGGCCGTCGATAGTACATCCTCACTGCCATCGCCTTCCCCTATTTACATGGAATTTCAATCCAGAGATTTTACAGCAAATTTTGTTTCCTGAAAAACTTTAATCCTTTCTGACTCATTCCCTCTCTAACATAGAGCTCAACCCATCCACCAATTTGATCAGCTCTATCATTACAACAGTGTCCTCCTTCCACCATGTCTCTGAGATGTCAATCATATCTAACCTCTCATTTAGTGCTATATGTTCTAACTCTCCCATCTTAGTATAAAACATAGTATTGTGGATAAACAAAAGGCAACATCAATTATGGAGGCTCAAATAGCATGCCACTATCATTTTTAACAATTGCAGCCAGTGATACAAAAGACTGTAAGGATTATTAAGTTTTAATATACCTGGAAAATGTTACTATTACCTTATCCACTGTCTGGATTATTGTGCAGTATTCACAATCATCACTTCCTAGTCAAAAACCTTTACTTACTGCTAAAGGGACTGTTTAAAGGAGGCATTTTGGCACCAAAACTAAATAAACTTCAATGAAAAGTGGACATAAACTAGTTCTCAAACTATTATATTACTTAAAATCATTACTGGTATGTAAACTCCTTTCCAAAATGATTATTAAATTGTATTGATAATAGTATTAAGTGGTGACCTGTTTCACGGACCCTTGTATGTAAATAAGAGCTCAAAGGAGATCATGGGACAGTTGATACTCAATATATACTTATTGACTGTTTAATATGATTTTTATGTTTTATAATGCCACTCGATCATCTGTGCCATGTTAATATGCTATTGTGAGCATTTGTCTGTCCATTATTTTTATAAAAGATATCACCCTGAGTGGAAGAAAAGACCCAAGACTGAGGATAAAAGGGGGTTATCATGGCTCAAAAACATTGTCATTGACATCTCACATAAGCCATTGGTTTGTAAAAAATGAAGATTAGAAATAAAAGTGAAGTTTAAATATAAAAAACCAGAGGGTGGATATATCATCTGTGTTACAGAAGGCAATACAGTCACCACAACATGGAAATTTGGCTTAAAATTTGCTACCCAAGATTAAAATGATAATAGAGTTAGCTGTAAGTACATAATCACCCATAAAAGACATATTAAAAAGCTTATTCTAAAGACCATATATATAAAATAATCTATAAATGAAATTGAAGCACCATAAATAAAGGAACTAATATTGCCTTTTAAAAAAGAGAACTATAAAAAATGTGTACTGGGTTAGTCTATAGGTTTATACATAAAAAACAACCATATATAAAAGCCATGTATAAAAGTCAACAACACGAGAAATAAAAATAATGCTAATAATGGGGATAAAAATAAAAAATAAAAGATATTAAAACATAAAGGGGTAAAACCAGATGTGTAAAAAGGCAACCAAAAAATATCATGTGACTTCACAAAAAACAAGTAAGTCAATTTCTTGACTGAGCCCATTTGTAGACATGGCCTTAAGTGCAGAAATGTATCTTTGTTCCATGCACAACAGCACTTTATTAAAATCCCCACCTTTCCAATTCTTTTTTACTTCCTTGACTGCAAAAAATTTAAGGTCTGCAGTTCTGTGTTGTGTCTCCATCCAATGCTGTTCCCATGGCTTGTCCATGATTTTTCTCTTAATACAGCTTCTGTGTTCCATAATTCCTGTGTGTATATTATGTGCCATTTTTCCTACATATATTTTTTGGTATGGACAGATAATAACATAGATGATGTTTTCTGTGTCACAAATGGAGAAGTCATTGACAAAGAAATGTTCTTTAGTCATAGGGTGAATGAACACGTTATTCACAGGTAAGCAATGTATTCAGACTGAGCAATCACTGTATTGATAGTGACCTTGATACTTCAAATATAACAAATAATTAAATAAGTGAAGTTGCCAGCAAATGTGGCCTTGTGTTTTCATTTGCATCTAAACAAAATAATTATATGTCCCCCATACAAAAAAGGGGGTTATTTTAGAAGTCTTATTTGCAGTAGAAAACCATGCAAGCTGCATCCACATGTAAAACACAATTTTTTTGAAATACCATGATTTACACATTTTTGTTCCAGGTATGTTTATCCAGGAAATGTTCTGAGGGTGTTTCAAGGTATGGCCTGGGTAGGGAAAAAATCAGAAATGTTCCATGTCTGAATTTAAACCTGCTCCCTGACACAAACAGGTATTTTCCAAAAGTGTTCCTTTTAGACATCCCTCTGATATTTAGATCTGTGCATTGTGAAATGCCATAATTTGCACATGTAAATTGCTGGGGTCTCTCTGTCTATTCTCCTCACATGCAAATTTTTACAATGGCTCCTCCCATTGCACATGGATATGTATTCTACAAATGGGACCCCGCACCTGAGTGAATGAGACTATGAGCACTTCCCGGCTATGTGAACAGAAAAAGAACGACCCGTCAGAAAGGATCTGAACCACTTATATACCGTCTCCTGGATGCCAATAGAATGAAGATGAAAGAGCAAGAGATCGTGCTTTACTAAGTCAAAAGCACAGGATAGATCAAGGGAGATAACTAGGGCCAGATCACCAGTGTTGAGAGTGCTACAGACTTCATTCCGAAGGGCTGTAAAAAATTGTTTCTGTACTGCGACTGCTACGAAAACTGAACTGGTGTGGGTGCAGGATGTGTGTGTGCTTTATGTAATTTGTGAGTTGTTTAAAAACAAGGCGCTCAGCCAGCTTAGAGAAGAATGGTGAGTTAGACAAGGGACGGTAGCAATTAGAATCTTGCTGGTTCAGGTTCTGCTTTTTTAGCCTTGGCTTTATCAGTGCACATTTCCAATTGGGGGGGGGGGGGGGACAAGACCAGTTTCAAAATTGTTACTAATTTGTATAATGGGGAGGAGTCCAAAGGAGATTTCCCCACCCAGGAGGAGGGAATTGGGTCCAGAGTCCAGGTTGTTTTACTAACCGATGAGAAGGCTTTTTTCAGAGAGCTCTGTGACAGATGCAGACTGCATCCAGGTGTGGGTCAGTACTATGAGGGGTGAGGCAGAAGAATGAGGAGGTGAGAAGGATTCTGGTTTGAGGAACTTGCAACAAAAACCCTCTATCTTCTCAGAGAGGTGAGCAGCTAACATGTCTGTGGAAGGACCCTTACAAATCTGCAGTTGATATAGAGTAGTGTTCACAGAGGATAATTATGAGATTACTGATAAATGTGTCTTAGTGGAACAAGCTGAGGTAGAGATAGCGTGAGGAAAATATGCCTTTTTAGAAATTATTACCTGATTGTATTAATACGAATGGAGTTCTTGGAAGGCAGTTCAGCTGGCAGGGAGAGGGTACCTCTGCCAGGAGTGCTCTGCCCTCTGCATTTTGTTAGAGCCAATCTAGAATGATATCAGGGGTAAGTCACCCTAGGATGAGGTGTATAGGTCCTCTTTATTTACATTCTCTTATATACTGTGCTATTCTTCATCAGTGTGTTTTACATTGAACAAACTGAAATTACATTGAACAGGGCATTATAACTTAGAGAACTATTTTACAGGGAACATGGGCTATGGAGGGTTAAGTGGCTTGCCCAAGACCACAAGGAGCACCTGTGGGACTAGAAACCCCAGTCCTTCCGGCCCAAGGTTGCTGTCCTCTAGTGGGATTTGAACCCCTGACCTTCTAGCCTGAAGTACCTTGCCCCAACCACTAGGCCACTCCTCCACTCTTTGGGGTGAGCATGTCCAATGCCCCTGAACGTCACTCATCCCAGAGAAGATCCTGTCGCTGTACCTGGAGGGTTTCAAAATCTAGTGAAAAAAAGGGAATCTGCTGTTGGGAAGCAGGATAATGTATGTGTGTGTGGTTATCTTTTGCCTGTGGTTGACTGGTATCTCCTTGAATGGGGAAAGTGAAGGTAATGGGAGATCAAAACATATGAGAAAGTGATCAGTCCAGGGAAAATTGAAGGGTTGAAATCACTCCAAGGAAATGCCTGAATGATGAAAAGTTAAAACAAGATCCAGTCTATGGCTAGCTTGGTGAGTGGGGAAATCTATGTACATGTTGCTGGAGATCATGATCAGACAGGAAGGTGCAAATATTTTATCATGTGGCATGGCTGGGTTCTCAGTATAACTTTTGAAATCACTTAGGACTAGCAGATTTGGGAGAGCTGTAAAAGGTTTGGTAAGCTAGGACAGAATGGAATCCCAGCTGGCAGGTGGTAGTGAGAGGGAACAGTATAGAAAAAGAACATGTATGCCAGGGCCAACATCTAATTGCAAGAGAAGGCCCTCAGGGGGAATGAGAGTACTTTCCCAGCCAGGAAGTGTGTTCTTGTGGATTATAGTTACCCCTGCCTCCCCGACGTGAGCTGCACAGGAGAGATAAACCCAGAGTCCAATATATTTTTGTTTCCAAATTCATCTAGCATTATTCATGTGCTAATTGTTCTAGGTCCTCTAGGTGAATTGAGATTTTAACTACTAATATACACTGAAAAGGAAGTTAAAACAATAATTTGTGCCCCTTTTACTAATGCTTAGTAAAAGGGGCACAAATGCTTAGGGCCATAGGAATTTATTTATTTCACATTCTTATATATCGCCTTATCTGGTAATCAAGGCAGTTTACAATAAACAGAACTTGACTTTGCATTGAACACTTTTAACTATATAAAAATAACAGAATGAACTATTTACAATATTTATTTATTTAACTAAGCTTACATACTGCTTTTCTATAAGTCAAAGTGGTGTACATTCAGCTACTGTATATATATATATCCTTGTCCCTGAAGGGCTCACAGTCCCTTATTGTTGGAGGCAGGGAATTCCAAAGAGTTGAGGCATAGTGAGAGAATGCTCTTTTGTTTGTTGTTTTGTTTGTCTTGCAGAAGTCAGGTGGTATGCATAGTGAATTTTGTGAGTAACTCCTTCTCTGTCTGGTATCTGGAGTTTTGGATATTAGTGTAGAGATGTGTGATGGTGCTATATGTGAGGGAGGAGTAGCCTAGTGGTTGGGGCAAGGTACTTCAGGCCAGAAGGTCGGGGGTTCAAATCCCACTAGAGGACAGCAACCTTGGGCCGGAAGGACTGAGGTTTCTAGTCCCACAGATGCTCCTTGTGGTCTTGGGCAAGCTACTTAACTCTCCATTGCCCATGTTCCCTGTAAGTATTAGTGTATGTGTCTCATAGCCCCGCGTGTTAAATGTATCCCCCAATTGTGTTGTGACCGCTTTGATTGAAGGATAAGGCGGTATACAAAAACTGTCTAAAATAAAAAAAAAATATATATATATATCATGTAGTAGTTTAAATATAATAACCAGATTCTTATATTTACTTCTACTAGATATCGGTAGCCAGCGAAGACTGTGAAGGATTGGTGTTATATGATCTTAATTGTCTGCTTGCATTATTACATGTGCTACTGTATTTTGTGCAAGCTAGAGGTGTGTTAGTGGGTTTTTTTTGGAAGATCATGTAGAATGCTATTACAATAGCCTGTGTGAGGGTTGATCATTGCTTGGATGACTCTTCTAAAATCTGATGGTTTGAGTAGGGGTCTCAGTCTTTGTAGCATTTTAATCTTTCTTTATATGGCTTGGTTGAAATTATTTATGTGGGTGATGAGATTGAGGGATTTATCTGTGATGATTCCCAGGTATTTTATCTCTTCTTTTACTGTGATTGCTATTTCTCCAAGGTATATCCATGGAGGTGGGGTGAATTCTTTATCTCTTTTTATGAATATGGCTTCTGTTTTCTGTTTATTTTCAAATTGTTTGATGCAAGCCACTGTGAAGCTCCCCGAAAGCATGCCATAATTTGTTTTAGGTTGAGTTTTAAAGTACTGATTGGGAGATACATCATAATATCATCAGCGTAAATATGGTCTAGGACTTAGTGTTTTTGGAAGATTTTGCACATTGACTGGAGGTAGATATTAAACAAAAGGGCAGATAGGGCTAACCCCTGTGAGATTCCTTGGTTTTGATTGAAGGGTAGAGATGATGTCTGGTCAATTTTTACTTGTTGGGTGTAGTCTTTCAGGTAGGAGGTGAACCAGGTTAGGGCTACTCCACAGATGCTGATTTGCTGCAATCTTGATAAGAGCATATTATGGTTAATGGAATCAAAAGCTGACGCTATATCCAGGAAAATGATAATGACGGTGTTTTGGGGGTTTTCAATATTTTTGATGAGTATCAAATAGGGCTATGAGTAGGGTTTCTACACCGTGATGAGTTCTGAAACCATAATGTTGTGGATCAAGAGGAAAGCTTGAGTCTAAGTGGTCCTGAAGATGGTTTTGTACTGCCTTTCTATTATTTTTGTTAAGTATGGTAGGCTCGAAATTGGTCTGTAGGAGCTTGGTTGTAGCTTGTCCAGCTTGTTAGATTTTAATATAGGGTGTATAGATGCGTGTTTAAGAGATTTTGGCATGTAGTGTTGAGTTAGTGATAGATTTAATTTTTTTAGATTATTGGTGCTATGTCCTCATGAGCCATCTTTACCCAGGTAACAGGGCATGGATCTCCTGGGGCTGTGGTTGTGTTTATTGTAGTGGCAATTTTCTCCAATTGTGTTATGGAGATTGTAGAGAGTGAGCTTAGTTTTGGTGAGTCATGTGGGGGCTCTTTTGAGGAATTGGGGGGGGGGGGTCCTGTGAGCGAACAAATAATTTGGAACTGTAGTAGTTTGCCAAAGTGTGTGGACTAATTTGCCCAGAGGGGTTATTTGTGTCTGGTGATTTGGTTAGGGATTTTACTATTTAGAAAAGCTCCCTTGGTCTACTGAGAGATTTCATTAGTAACCTAGTATGTTTTTCCTTCTTGGTATTGTTTATGGCCTCTTTGTACTTGTGCAGGGTATTCATGTATTGGTGTTTGTCTTCTAAGTTTTTGGTTTTCCACCATTTTCTTTCTAATTTACGGAGGAGTCACCTTAGGGATCTTAACTCATCATTATACCATATGTTAAAACTTTGGGGGTTCTGCTCATTTGTTGATAATGGGGCAATTGCTGCTTTTGATATGGTATTATTCCAGGAGATCAATAGTGCATTAATGTCTGTTGTATTATGGTTTAATTGTGGAAGTATGTCACGAAGAAAGTATTCCTTGTCATATACTTTGAAGCGTCTTTTGGGTGATAACACAGGTTTCAGCTTCTGTATTGGGCCACTGTGAGGAATCTCAAAAGATATGATGTAATGGTCAGACCATGGGACAGACGGGGTTTGGTAGGTCAGGGTGTGGGCTTCTACTCTCTGGTAGGAAAATAAGGAGCAATGGTTCCCAAAGTGTTCTATATGGACCCCCCCAAGGGTCAATTTCGACTTGTAGGGGGTCCATGTCAGTGAGAACAAAAATTGGGGGTGCACGAGATGTAAATGGGGGGGTTCATGTGAGTGGACCCCCCATTTAGGCAGATCATCGTCAACATTTAGGTGTTCCGTAAATGTCTTATTACACCTAACACAGATTGTGTGTACATAATACTTATAATAGACATAGAAATTACTTATATATATATATATATATATATTAATTATATTTCATAAAATTGTTAAAGTACCTATCGTATAAAGCGCATACGACCAATTGGTAAAATTTAATATACCTCCTTATGACAGGAGACAAAACTAGCAGAGGAAAGGAGGCTTCATATACAAAGGAAACATGCGAGAAACATATCATTCCAAAGTTCTCCAGCAATATTAAGATGGCTGAAAATCGCCAAATTAAAAACAAGGTTAGAAAGGGTCAACTCCTTTTTAAAAGCATAAATATAAAATAAATATAAAAATTGATAGAATAAATATTAAACCTTTTTCCAATTCAAAGGGATGGAGCAGTGAAACGACTCCCGAGTACGTCAGTGCCGATCTGCTTTGTGGTGTGCTACGTTCATGTGCAAGTTTTTACAAGTTTTCATACCAGCAGCAACAATTTTGCGTATGTATATGCAGTGAATAACACTTGTCCAGACTTGTACCAAAGTTTGCACAGACTTGTTTGATTCATCAATTATAAATAAGAGTGTTAGAGACAAACACCGTTCATTTGTTTTCTGAGTTTTGAGAATAAAAGCGGTTTGAAAATACATTCAAAAATATAAATAGGTACAAGTCAAAGTGAAAAAAATCATCTTCTTTAGTAGTACCTAAGGAAAGTAAGTACAAAATTTTATACATATTTTTGTAGTCGCTCCGATTGCGTAGAGCCATAGATGCTGATCACGACTTTAGGTAAAGTCGATTTTTCCTAAATTCCTAAAAAATATTTTAAAAATATTTAAAAAATATTTGTGTGCTGTTTGGGCAGGAATCAATTTTGAATTGCTTTGTCTTATCATATTTAAATAGCTTCATTTTTGTTGACAGACAACTTTTACCCAACATGACCCAGGCGAAAAAGAAATGTAGGCAGTATAGATTTGATTAGTTGAAGTTCAGCTTCATTCCATCCCTGTCGGATAAACATCTGCCCATGTGCCTTTTGTGCAATAGAGTTTTAAGCAATGACGCTATGAAAAAATCCAAGCTGGAGGATCATCTGAGAAGGTGTCACCCTGAGAAAGACTGTGTTCATGAGAAACTAGCTCAACTTAAATCAGACAAAGTGATGGGACCGGATGGGATACACCCTAGAATACTGACGGAACTTGGGGAAGTTCTAGCAGCTCCACTGACTGACCTTTTCAATGCCTCATTGGAGTCAGGAGGGGTGCCAAAGGACTGGAGAGAGGCTCATGTGGTGCTTTTACACAAAAGCAGAAGTAAGGATGTGGTTGAAAACTACAGGCTGGTTAGTTTAACTTCGGTGGTGAGTAAATTATTGGAAACGCTGTTGAAAGAGAAAATAGTGAGGTTTCTGGTGTCCAGCAGATTACAGAATCCGAGGCAGCATGGATTCACCAGAGGCAGGACTTGTCAGACAAATCTGATTGATTTCTTGATTGGGTGACCAGGGAGTTGGACTGAGGGAGACCTCTAGATGTGGTGTATTTAGATTTCAGTAAAGCCTTTGACACTGTTCCTCACAGGCAACTTATAAACAAACTGAGCACCCTAGGGATGGACCCTAAAGTTACTGCTTGGGTTAGAAATTGGTTGGGTGGGAGGCGACAAAGAGTACAGGCAAATGGGGCTCACTCTGAGGAGAAGGATGTTACCAGTGGTGTGCCACAGGGATCTGTCCTTGGTCCGATTCTTTTTAACATCTTCTTAGTGATATAGCGGAAGGGCTGTCGGGTAAGGTTTGCCTTTTTGTGGATGATACCAAAATCTGCAATAGAGTAGACACCCAGGAAGGTGCAGATAACATGAGGAGGGATCTAGCTAAGCTTGAAGAATGGTCTAGAATTTGGCAGCTGGGATTTAATGTTAAAAAATATAAGGTCATGCATATGGGCTGCAGCAATCCAAGGGATCAATATAGTGTAGGGGGTGAAGTACTTTTGTCCACTAAGGAAGAGTGGGACCTGGGCGTGATTGTGTCTGATGATCTTAAAGTAGTTGAACAGGTAGAAAAGGTGACGGCAAAAGCTAGAAGGATGCTTGGGTGCAATGGCTAGCAGAAAAAAAGAGGTGATAGTGCCTCTGTATAAGTCTTTGGTGTGACCTCATTTGGAGTATAGTGTGCAATTCTGGAGATCGTACCTTCAAAAGGATGTGAAAAGGATTGAGTTTGTGCAGAGTGTGGCTACTAAAATGGTTAGTGGTCTTCACTATAAAGAATATGAGGACAGACTTAAGGATCTTAATATGTACACCTTAGAGGAAAGGCGGGATAGAGGTGATATGATTGAGATGTTTAAATACCTCTGTGGCATAAGGTAAAGGGCGCGGGCAGGGTCCCGGTGACCGGCGTTAACCGGGTGCTCGGCCCGGCGCGGGACCCTGCTCGCATTTTGGAATAAAAGGAAGGTTGGGGGGGAGCGCAGGAGGAGGATGCGGACACTGGCGTGTCCTTTAAAACGATTGGTTCTCGGCGCGCTTTCGCGCGCATGAGAGCCAATCAGGGAGAGACAGTGCATGTGCTCGGACGGTGGCGGCGGTTGCTGAGCACATGCAAAAGGAGCGGGGAGCTTGGTGGCCCACCCGCCCACCCTTATATGAGACCGGGGGGTTCGGATATTTAGGGGTGTTGCAGCTTGGTGGGGGGCGGGATCCCGGAGGTGTCCGGGGTCCGGAGGCTTAGGACAATTGGGGCGTGGGCGGGGTGCACACGGCCCGGACTACCCCGGGTAGACTTTTGCTAGTGATATGGCGAAGTCGGACAGGGGTGTTAAGAATTTGGCCGGTGGAGGTGAATGTGGCCAGTGCGGAGACAAGGTCACTTTGCTAATAGCATGGCTGGTGACACATCACCCCGTCTGAAGGGTTTGGGGGGAGTGTTCATTGTTGTTGATTTATGCTGGTTTAGCATGTGATTGATATTAACTTGGCAAATAAAGCTGCGACCAGTTTGTTACCCAATAATGAGTGTTGGTTGCATTTGTGGAAGGTAAATGGTGGGGTGGGTGTAGAAAAGTGGGTGATAGGTAAAGGGTTACTATAAGCAGGTTGGAAGCGCCGGGTACGACTACCCGGTTAATGTTCATGGGGAGAGCCTCTTTCAATTGAAAGCAAGTTCTGCTACGAGGGATATGGGATGAGGGTGAAAGGGGATAGATTCAGGAGTGACTTGCGGAAATATTTCTTTATGGAAAGAGTTTTGGATCCATGGAATAGTCTCCCAGTGGAAGTGGTAGAGATGAGGACAGTAACGAAATTAAAAAAAGCATTGGACAAACACAGAGGATCTCTAAAGGAAAAAAGGGGACTGTTGTAGTTGTTGTTATGGAAGGACAGACTAGATAGGCCATGTGGTCTTTTACTGCCATCATATTTCTATGTTTCTATGTTTCTAAAACAAGTAAAGATTTGACATACTTTAAAACACTGAAAGAAAAACTTCAGTAGAGAACCACAGTGTTCACTTCAACGTCAAAAAGAGACGATGATGGTTTGCGGGCATCTTACAATATCTCACTACTCATAGCAAAATCAGGAAAGTCTTATACTATCGGTGGAACACCTGATTTTGCCAGCCGTTGAAGAGGTTTTAAAAACTGTTCTACACAAGCCTGCATATGATATACTCAAAAGAATTCCTTTGAGCAACAACACAGTTCAAAGATGTATTGATGAAATAAGTCTTGATGTTGAAAGCTTCTTGTGTAATTATCTGCAAACGAACCATTTCTCTATTCAACTGGACGAGTCAACATTACCTAGTAATGAAGCACTATTATTGGCATATGTTTTGTTTTGTTATGGACCAAGACATCCATGAAGAACTGCTCTTTGTGAGAACTTTGACAACAGACACTAAAGGTGAATCAATATTCAATGTTTTGAAAGATTATTTCATGGAAAAAGTGATCCCTTTATCAAATATAATATTGGCAGCAGCAGATGGAGCACCAGTCATATTTGGGCACTATCGCGGTTTTATAAGCCATTTCAAACAAAATGTACCCAGGGTGTTTGCAATTCACTGCGTCATTCATCGACAACATTTAGTAGCTAAAAATATGAGTGTCAGATTGCATCAATCTCTTCAATTCGTCATAAACACAGTAAACAAGATTCGTAGCAACGCGTTGAATTCTAGGTTATTTGCGCAGTTGTGTGAAGAAAATGACGAGAACTTTTTGATTACTCATTCAAACTGAAGTATGCTGGCTCTAGAAAGACTTATGTTTGACAAGATTTGTTTTCACTTTTTGAGACCGTTTTAGAGTTTTTGGATGCTTAACATCCCATTTTGAAAAAAAAAAAATCACATGGAAACCTGACATTGCTTATTCAGCAGATTTGTTTACTAAATTTAATGACATTAACTTTGCAGTTACAAGGTGACAGTCTGTAACTCTGGTAACCCGGAGGCCCTCCTCGCCCTCCAAAGCAACCACTTACCCCAGACCCCTTCATTTCTCTTTGTCCACATACAAACACTACAGAGACCATGTCTTGGTACAACTTTGGTTGCAGCTTTATTTAACTCATATAACAACCGGCCCAACATGGGCCAAACATATTCAACATTCCAACATAGAGGGGCGGAGCCTGATGTCCAGCGGGTAAGACACTTCGCGCTGAAGCTCCCGAGAGGCCTACTTAGAATCCTGACTTAATACCTATACAAACTTACTATTTCGCTCCGGGCTGACCGGGGTACCTCGGGGGGGATGGCGGCCCATAAACCAGCGCGCTTGGACTTCGGGTCTCCTTCTTCTTCTCACGGAAAACGCTCCAAAACAGAGGTGTCCTCCCCACAGAAGATGGTTCCATTTCGTGAAAACCCCGAAATGCACCTGGAGATTTTGGAGGAACTACGCGGCGTGAAGGAATTGGTGCAGTCCAATGGAGAAGCGCTTAGAGCCCTGCGAGAAGACTTTGGAGTGCTCCAGGACCGACTTGAAAGTCTCTCATTACGGCAGGACAATATGGCGGGGGTCCTCGACTCGCACGCGGTGCGCTTGGGCGCACTGGACAAGGCTGAGCGCCAGATACAGAATCTTCAAAAAGAGTTAGAAGATAGCAATAATCGAGCCCGTCGCAACAATGTGAGGCTCATTGGAATACCGGAGGGGGTGGAAGCGGGAGATATGAGAGAATTCCTGCTCAAAACTCTTCCTTCCTTGCTGAAGATCACCTTTCATAAAGAATTGGAAATCGATCGTGCACACCGTGTTCCTACCCACATGGCGCTCAACCGAACGACCCCCCGGCCTATTATCTTTCGCTTGCTACGATATCAACAAGTGGAACAAATTTTAAATGCTGCCCGGGCGAACCATCATTTGGAATTTGATGGTCACAAAGTCTCCTTCTTCCCTGATTTGGCAAAGCCTACCGTTGACCGACGGAAGAAACTCCTTGCTTTTCGCCCTCGACTTCAACAGCTACAGGCTCGCTTTGGCCTGTTGTATCCCGCGAAGCTCCGAGTGACTCTCCACAACCAAACCAGGACATTCGAAGATCCTGATCTACTATCAACATTTTTAGACTCCAAAGAAGCAGAGCAGATGCGCTAATCCAACGACGTGGACTTTTATTTGCCGGCTCTGTCCGCCATTTTGAAGGGCCCGATGCGGCGGTCATAGTCAAGCACAGGAACTACCTGGACTTTCTTTCTTTCTTTCTATGACTTTCGTTTTGTGGTCTCCTATCCCTCCATGATGTGTGCCTCGGTCGGATTCGGAGCACGCACAGTCCTACAGGTTATGTGTTTTTTCAATTTTGGCCTTCTCTGGGGCTTCTCCCCGCAGACACATGGTCGCCAGTAATTTTTGGGGTTCTGCTTCTTCTCTACCGCGCTGCGGTTTTCTTTTTTAATGTGGGGCGCTTCATTGTATTATCTAAGCTTATTTTCTTTTTATGCCATATGTACAGCCAGATACAGTCAATATGAGGGACATTGTGAAATTAGGTGCGCTATCATGCTCAGAATTTTTAACTTGTCTGAATGGCTTTATGTAAAATCTTATTACTCAACGTAAAGGGCATTAATAGTCCAATCAAAAGAAAGAAAATCCTTAGCTATCTTAGCCATGAGCATGCTGATTTAGCGTTTCTTCAGGAAACGCACTTAAACTCTGCTGAAACACTGAAACTCAATGTTAAGCCTTATATGGTGGCTGCCTATTCTCCCGCCGTTTCCAAACGGTGCGGGGTAGCCATTCTGGTTAAGAAATCTTTGCAAGCTACTGTAATTGATACTAGCGCTGACAAGGAGGGTAGATGGGCCCGAGTACATCTTAAGGTTGGAGATAGTGAATTTACATGTATTTGCATTTATGCCCCGAATGTGGACAACCCTGCTTACTATGCAAGTATTGCGCAGTTGGCACAGGCCTCTGCCAATACTCCATTAATACTTGGTGGTGACTTTAATCAAGTGTTAGACCCTCTGATAGATAGACAGCCGCCTAGAACGAGTAGTCCACCCAAGAGTCTTGCTACCCTTACAGCTCTGATGCAAGATCTTGCGCTGGTAGATATATGGAGGCTGCTTCACCCCTCCGACTTAGAGTTCACTTTCTTTTCTGCCCCCCATCACTCCCAATCTAGAATAGATTTCTTTCTCATTTCCAAAGCACTGATTTCTCAAGTAGACACGACTAGGACTCATCCTCTCCATATTTCAGATCATGCTGCCATATCTTTATCATTACGTGTCACTGCGCGGGACGATTCTCCCCGAGCTTGGTTTTTTGATAGATCCCTACTGGGTCAAAAAGATTTTCAGGTTGATATAAAGGCCGCTATCCAAGATTATTTTCATTTTAACTCACCCCATGACACAGCGGGCTGGGCTTGGTGGGAGGGTTTTAAAGCATCTATCCGTGCCACTATAACTAGCTATCAAATTCGGCAGGGGAAACAAAGAAAGCAGCATTTACTGATTCTAGAGCAGCAGATACAAGCTGGGGAGCGTCTCCTCACGTCCCGTACTGACCCATGTATTTTACTCCGTTTACAACGCTTGCGTTTTCAATACAACCAGCTTTTGTACACTGCTGCTGTTAAAAATATTGAATCACAACAAGGGCTATATTATCGGGAAAATAATCGTGCTGGCAAATTATTAGCAAATGCCCTAAAAGGTCGAAAAGAAGCCAAGCGTGTTACCGCCCTCCGTAATCCGTCGGGGGGGGGCTTGGTCACTAAAGATACCGAAATCTTAGAACTCTTTCGTGATTTTTATACTCGGCTTTATCAATCTGAATGTGATTTTGAGCCAGATGTATTTGAACGCTTACTTTCAGGGGTACAAAGACCGACCCTATCTGACGAAGATAGAGTGGCCTTGGACACACCATTTACTGTCTCAGAAATTCATTCTGCTATCAAGAAATGTGCCTCAGGTCGAGCCGCAGGCCCAGACGGTCTCCCTGCTGAATTCTACAAAACCTTTCACGCTGACTTAGCTCCAGTTTTGAAAATTTATTTTTCTGCTTTGGCCGAGGAGGGTTCTCCTTCTGGGTCCTTTTCAATGGCAAATGTAGTAGTTTTTGAGAAAGAGGGGAGAGACCCGCAACTAACAGCTAATTATCGTCCAATTTCCCTCCTAAACGCGGACTATAAAATCTTTGCCACCATTCTCTCTACCCGGCTCTCGGATAGGATGCCTACCTTAATACACCCAGATCAATGCGGTTTCATTCCTGGTAGATCAACTGCTGACAATGCTCGGACTCTATGCCATGTACTGACTACCGCAGTTAATCTTGATCGCCCATTTGTTGGCCTCTCACTTGATGCTGAGAAGGCCTTTGATCGCTTAGAGTGGCCCTTCCTGTTTGCAGTCCTCCGCTGGTACGGATTCGGGGAAGGTTTTCTCCGTTGTCTTCGCACCATGTACGCACAGCCTACAGCCAGTATATGTGCCAATGCTTTAAAGTCTCAGCCTTTTCCCCTTCAACGCGGCACTCGCCAGGGATGCCCACTGTCTCCACTTCTCTTCGATCTTGCACTCGAGCCCTTGGCTTTACTAATCCGGCAATCGGAGGAGATTCATGGAGTCCCCTTCACCCATAGGGAAATCAAAATTTCAGCGTATGCTGATGATCTTATGCTTTTTGTCTCTATAGACTCAGTACCGGCTGTCCTAGAGCAAATTGGTAAATACTCACAACTGTCCGGTTATAAGATAAATTGGACCAAGTCGGTAGCCTTTCCATTAAATCCTTTGCTTCATCAGGCAGATATGCAACCCTTCCCCTTTTTATGGCAACCTCGCATGGTCAAATACCTTGGGGTTCACTATTGTTCTCCTTTGGAAGACACTATCTCCTTCAATGCCAAAGACTTAACCTCTAAAGTCCGGGCGCTTACTCACCGCTGGACTCCTTTAACACTTACCTGGTGGGGTCGATTAGAAACCATAAAAATGATGATTGTTCCGAAAGTGAATTATATCTTAGAAATGTTGCCCTGTCTCTTCCCTCGACGTATATATAAAGATATAGAGGGCCTTCTGACTAGATACCTGTGGCAAAACAAGACACCTAGGATAGCGAAACATAAGCTGCAAGCAGATAAGGAAAATGGGGGTGTCAGATTCCCTGATTTCCTGAAGTATCATCAATCTTTTCTTCTCAAACAAGGCGCTCGTTGGCTGGAAGATCCAGTACCGAGTAGACCTGTGTGGCTAGACATAGAAGAGGACCTTTGCAAACCGATTCCTCTTACTTTTCTCCCTGGTATGACTCTCCCATCAGACTCCCACTTTCCACCAATGCTTTTAGACACCTTAGGTGCCTTTAATAATCTCATGCAATCTTTAGACCCCCGACTCTGTCCGATAGACAAGCTCCCGCTTTGGTACAACACTCGATTTCGAATACAAAATAAACCGATGGCGTGGAGCCCCTGGTACACTAGGGGCATTTGGATTCCTAGTCAGTTGTTCCATGAAGGTCGCTGGAAAACTTTTAGTGAATTGCAAATTGAATTTGGTCTCCCAGCGAAACACTACTTTCAGTTGGTGCAACTTCAGCATTGCCTTCGGAGTGCTAAGGTGCTCCCGCCATCGGCCTCCCCTACACAAGGTTGGTTGGAGACTATCCGATCTATCGGTAGTTCACCGGGTGTAGCATCCAATTTTTACAAAACCTTATGTAATGCTATAACTAGGGATACCCCTATAGCGCAGAAAGCATGGGAGAGAGAATTGCATGTGACTTTGACCCCGGAGCAATGGAGCCTTGTCTGGAGTAGAGTGACACGGGTCTCCCGATCCGCCTCACTCACTCAGACACTCTTCTTTCTGGCCCACCGGTGTTTTTACACTCCTGACAGATTAGCCAAATGGAACACTACTCAGGGCAATAGTTGTTGGACATGTCATGCGGCCATTGGTTCACTACCTCATGTTATGTATGAATGTCCCGCACTACAGTATTACTGGAGTCGGGTCTGGGGTCGTATCCAGTCTATTTTGCACTTTCAAGAGCCCCTTACTTGGAGGATAGTGGGACTTCGCTCAGCTGCGGGGATCCCCTCTCTTCCAAAAAAGGCTTACTTCCTTTTGGACTTTATGCTTGGCATTGCTATTTCCCTAATTACGAAATACTGGAAAAATAGTTCCCAGCTGAGCCCCAATGAATGGTGGAATCATGTCTGTCTTTACAGTAAATATGAACAAATACCTCGTATGTTTGCCTCCCCCATTCAGACTCCTCATCATCGGTCTAAATGGAAGATGCTCAATGACTATGTACATTCTGCTCAATGCTCTCATCTGACTGTCTAAATTTGTATATATCTTTGTCCCATGATTATTCTGTATCGCAGATACTCTTTTGATTGTTTTGATGTATAATCACTGTTGTTTGGAAGCGCTCACATACTGACATGATCAGCTAGAGAAGAAGCGTGGGGGTGGGGGGTAATTGGGTTTACTTTTCTTTATTGTATAATTGTTTTGTCTCCTTTGGTGTGTTGTTTCTTTTGTTTGTTGCAAAATGAAAATAAAAGTTAAAAAAAAAAAAAAACATTCCAACATAACCCCCCCACCCCAGTACCGGACAATGCCCCCACCCACCATATTATTAGCAAGGCGGAGCATCCTCCATTCCCCGAAGCCCGCCGCCTGCCTCGCCATGCTAGTAGCAAAGGCCGGCACACACCCGTATACCGGGCCGAGACCCCCAACCGGGAAGCCTCACCCCACCCCGGGGAGCCCTTCGCTTCCCACTGCTCCTAAATCAGTTAATGCCCCCGCCGCCTCGGCGCACGCTGGCTCTCTACCCCACCACCAGCGCGAGGTAGTTTACCTATCCTCGCACCGCGCCCCCCCCCATAAATCTGCGACCAATCCACATCTCCAACGCCTCCTGACAGTCATTTAATAACAGATCCTGACCCACAGGGGACAGGTGCACCCCCATCGGTATGGTACAACCCCGCACACTTCGGATCCGCCCAGTGGTGCTGCACCTACCAGCCGCCTGCCTGCTGCAACCAACACCAGTCCTCCTGCAGCACTCGAATGTCCCGCTGCACTGCTCGAATGAGCTGTCTACAAGTCCAATTGGAAAGGTCGTTGCCGCCCAAATGCAGCAACACCCCCAATGGTCACTGCCGCCGGCCCGCCTGTCGTCAAACCCAAGGAAGAAGCTGCCACCACCGCATGCCGCACTCTCCCATCCACAGCAACCAAATGTTGCGGATTCCCAGGCCCAAATGCACTCCTAGAGGTCGCAGCGAGGCTCTCCGCTCTGTCCAGTACACAAAGGAATGCCCTATAATCCACCATTTGCCAACTGGGCCAACACCCGGACCTTCGGTCCGGGGGTGCAGAGTTGGCTGCAGCCTTGAAACATGAAGCACATCATTTATACTCCCCACACCCCCTTCGCCCCCCTCCCACCGGCACCCTCCCACTTGCTCCAAGCAGACATAACCCTCATAAGCCCCAGATTGCCATCTGCCAATCCTTTGAATCACCTCACTCTACAGCCCGGCCGCCGCCGCACTTGTTACAGCCCCGATCCTGAAGGAATGCGATGTGAACTGCTGGTCATGATAACCCAACCGCCATAAGGCTAAGCGAAAACCCACCATGAATTGAAACTGCATGACAGGATGTTGATCCGCGTGGCAAAAAGAATAACCTGTCATCTCCAGTCGCCGATGTAAATATGCAACCAAATTCCGCACTGGGCAGGAAGACAACCCCGGAATCGCTCTCAGTAACACCCATCTGCCTACCCCTTGTTGGTCCGTCTTTGATCGCTGAAGATAAATCCGCACCAACGTCTCCTCCAGGATCACATGCTGAACCTCCAGCCCACTCAACACCCCCTGCCTCTTCGACCTTGGAACTAACTCACTCACTCGAAAAGCCACGAAAAATGCGGTAACAAACAAGGCACAAAACAGCGCCGTCTCAAACTCCGACACCGCCACCTCCGGCAATACGTCCCATATCCTTGAGAGCAGCTTGTGAGATACGGGGTGACGCCAATCCTGCCCTTGAGGCCTTTCTTTCAACCACCCCACCAACAGCCGCTTCACCAGAAACGACGTGCTAGGACTACCCCAACCCGCATCCTTGCTGAAAAAGAAGAAACCCGCCAGCGCCGCCTGCACCGACGACCGCAACCAGCCGTGCCCCTTCACCCAAATTATGAATGCACCCCCCATCCAGTCATCTATTCGCCTGACTCTCCAGCCCCTCCCCCATTGAAATTCCCTTACTTTGGTATAGCCACGCCTGTATGACGCCCACGTACCTGGAGCCACCGAGGTCCGCAACAACTCCATCACTCCTGAGTCCCAATCCGCCACAGGTGCTCCGGCACCACAGCCGCTGCTTTGTCTGCCCCCAGGGCCAACGCCCGGAACTGAGCCCACTGAAAAAGGAACAAAGCATCAGCAATGGAATTTTGCAAACCCGGCACATGACGCGCCCTGGCCGTGACATTGAGCCGCAAGCAAGCTAGGACCAAGACCCTCATTAGCGCCGCCACCCTCAGACACTTGGGCGAGTGTCTGTTAATGACCTGCACTACCCCCGCATTGGCACACCAGAACACTACCCTCCTATCTCTCAGCCTCTCCGGCCACACCCAAAACGCTACCACTATCGGGAACAACTCCAAGAAGGTCACATTACACGTCAACCCAGAGTCTGCCCAGGATGCCGGCCATGCCACCGCGCACCACGAGCCTTGACAGTATAAGCCAAACCCCGAGTTGTGAGCTGTGTCAGAAAATAACTGCAGGTCTACATTCGACAACTCCGCAGCTTGCATCACCGAGCATCTGTTAAATTCCAAGAGAAATGCATCCCAAACTCACAGATCCTCTCACATACCTGACGTCACACAAATGCGATGATGTGGGCATCGCACCCCCGCCATACCCAGGGACAACCGCCATGCAAACGGCCTCCCCATTGCAATCATACTACACACAAAGTTTAAATGACCAACTAGTGCCTGCAGCTCCTTCAATGTCACCTTTGAGGCAGACCCTGTG
Organism: Ichthyophis bannanicus; assembly: GCA_033557465.1. Taxonomy (NCBI): domain Eukaryota; kingdom Metazoa; phylum Chordata; class Amphibia; order Gymnophiona; family Ichthyophiidae; genus Ichthyophis; species Ichthyophis bannanicus. The sequence goes on from CM066032.1 coordinate 436,088,768, forward strand.
GCAGCCACCAACACCTTCAGCCGATCCACCTTATCCCTCGGTAAGCGGACCACCAACTCCACCGAGTCTATCTCAATCCCCAAAAAGGCGAGACTCGTCACCGGCCCGAACGTCTTTTCTGCTGCTAACGGGATCCCCAATTCTGCCGCCATCTCCTGGAATAACCCAAGCAAAGTCACACATGCTGCCATCTGCGCTGGACCCACAAACAAAAAATCATCCAGGTAGTGCACAATGGACTTGCACCCCGACCGCTGTACCAGGACCCAGTGCAAGAATGAACTAAAGGCCTTGAAACAGGCACAGGAGATCGCGCAACCCATCGGCAAACACTCATCAAAATAAAACTGGGAATCAAACTGAAACCCCAGCAACGGAAATGGGGACGGGTGAACCGGCAGCAGCCGAAATGCCGATTCAATGTCCACCTTCGCCATCAACACACCTTTTCCAAACTGGCGCACTAGCTCAAGCGCCCCATCGAAACGAGCATACTGCACAGAGCAGAGCTCTCGCGGGATATGGTCATTCACCTATTCCCCCGGCAGAAAGGACAAGTTGTGTATCAACCGATAACGCCCATGCTCTTCTTCAGGATGATCCCCAACGGTGAACTAATAAAAGGCTCAAATGGAGGGTGGTTGAATGGACCAGCTACTCTGCCCAAAGCACATTCCACCGCTATATTTTCACGGGCCACCTCCACCAGGAGGCGCACCAAGCTAGCATTGCCAGCCACCACATCTAGCACTTCTCCCTGAAACGGAACACGAAAACCTTCCGAAAAGCCCAAATCCAACATCCTCACCTCTTTACCATGCCTACTCCCCGCAATGCACCTCAACCACGGCCGCAACACCTGGAATTTGATGGGGGTAGGCGCCAACCCCCCACCCCCTTTTTCACTTACCCACAACCACCGCCCCAGGCACTCCCTTCCGATTACACTTGGCGGCTGAGTGCCCTCCTCCGCAGATCGAACAAGCATGCCAGAATTTACAGTCCGGGAAGGGACAGGACGCCTTATTAAAGCACCAGCAGAGGTCCCCACCCGGCCTGCTTTTGGGCGACTCCGGCACCATGCCTGTCGTACGAAAGGACCGAAGGCTCGTCGCCGAAACTTGCCCACCTGCCCTAGGCTGACCCCCCCCCCCCCAGCCGCCCGCACTCCCTTTTTTGGCAGACATTTGCATCAGCCATAAATTTATATCCTTCATCCCCCATGACAGCTGTGCATTTTCCTCCATCATATCCCAAAATTCTTCATCATAATTGAGCCAAGTCCAACCATCATGCTCCTGCGACGCTGCCAGGATGGCATCCGCATATGCCAATAACTCCCCATACTGACCTGGATCAGCATGCCCACATACACTAGCCAATCGTAAAAAGGCTCACGTCCAATTCAGTGTATTACGGGAAACCTTCCTCACCCTCCCGGCCTTCTCATCCTCCTTGCGCTTCTTCTTACTCTCCCCCAAGTGCTTTCTCCCTTCCAGGAGCTGGAAAACATCTATGTACCTCCGCTTCAGAATCCGCTGCCTCAATTTGCGCGGAATGCTCTCCCACAATTCAGCACAATGCACCACCGATGACGACGCCCTATCCCCTTTCCACCCCACCACCGCCGAGTCATCCAAAGAACTTTCCGAGGATGATGATGATGAACTATGCCTACAGCCACGCCTGTGCTTCCTCTTTGCCTTAGCCTTGCTCCCAGCCGTAACCACCTCCCCTCCTGATGCTATCTCCACACTACGGCTACCCGTAGTCCCAGCACACTCACCTTCTGTGCCACGCTCGCCAGACTCCGCCACCGTCAAAGCCGGACTGGCCTGCCCAACACTCTGAGCCATCGCCATCAGACTGCTTACCGCTTCCCCGGCCGCTGCAACACCACTCTCCAGAACCTGCAGAGGGAGAGAAGTACCAACCGCAGCAGGACCCATCCCATACCGCCCAGCCCAAAAGCCGGTCCCCCCCTTTGAGGCCCTGCTGACATGCCCAAACCTCCTGCTGCTCAACTAGCCCCCCCCATGCGGGCTGTACCCCCCCCCCCCCGCTCGGAAACCCTGCACTGCCCCAATCGCCCCATCCATACCCCCATGGCCCCATATTCATGGACTGTCCTGCCACCTGAGGCAAATTCATCCACCCTTCTCCCGGCGCATACTGCCTCACTAGCCCCCCCTGCCACCACGGAACATAATTGGCCACCCTGGCCATACCGATGGGGACCCTACCCAGGCTTAAGACCGCTTCCTGCGCACCCACCGACCTAACCACACTTTCCCCCATCTCACCCATGCTACCCACCTGCCCAAGGCCACCCCCCACCTCCGACACACTCCCCTCAATCCCATTCCCCAATAGAGGCCCCTGACTCACTTGCCCCATGCCCAGAACCTCAGAAACAGCATCCAAACCAGAGCCCCTCCTCTTCGTCCCTGCCAGTCCCCCCCAACCCACCCTACCCCTTGGCCTGGCTGCTCCACTCGCATACCTGGCTTTCTGACTGCCTGCCATGGCCCCCTTTGCCGAACCAGCCCCCCTTGATCTGCCCCTTCCCCCCAGACCTGGCACCTGAGTCCCTACCCTGCAGCATGCGCCATGCCAAATAACCCCCAACCCCAGCAAGCAGGAAGATGCTTTTAAATTTATCTTTGTTTTTTTGTTTTTTTTTTATACCCAGCCAACTCTGTTATGCCCACAGTTCAACTCCCCCTACTCTCCTCTCGCCGCATGCGCCTCTCTACCTCCCCCCCCCAAAACCGACACTCACCCGGTGTCCCACGGCGCACCCTGTACACTTCTCCTGCACCAACAGGCCCTTTGCCTCAAGACGCCGCTGGAGCCTGCACAAAATGCGTTCTTCCAGCCCGAGGAGCCATGGAAAAGGGCCGGCCACGCAGCTCCTCACCGACCTTAGCCCCGCCCCCCAGCCCAGGAGCCAATGAAATCGCTCCACTGCCATGTCATGGAGAGATTTCCAGCTGCTGCTGCACACCTCCTCCATCTCTCCCCCCCCCCCCACGACCCCTGTCACATGGTGGAGGACGAAGCTGGGCCCGGGCCCAGGTTACTGCCAGCTGCGGGACCCGGCCCGGCGGCCTCGTACATAATTTAATAAAAACAAAGTCCATCATTGCATCTTTTCTTGCCATAATGAATCTAATGAAGCAAAACATTGGACGGAGAGAATTTTCCCAGTTACCCAACTTGTCATTGACAAACGTCCAGGATGATGACGTTTTGGTCTACGTTCAACATTTAAATGTCCTTAACACAGACTTTTTAAACCATGTTTGAGGATGTTTTGACTATGGAAATCCCACAGTGGATTATGAATCCAGACCCTTCTAGCACGGGTTATATATTGTAAATAATCTCCCAACACTACGGTGATACTTGTATATAGTTTATACTGCAACTGTACATAGTTCCCCAGTTCTTTCCCAAGTTATCCATCCTGTTATAATGTAAGCCTATGGCCGTTTTATCTGTGGCAGTTTGTCCGTTATTTGTAAACTGCACTGATACGAAAAACGCGGTATAGAAGAACTGTAAATAAATAAATAAATACAGTGACATTGAAGAATCAGATGTCATATTACAAGAAGAACTGATCAGAATAAGCACTAACGAAGAACTTAAGATGCAGTTCAGAAAGGGGTATCAGCAGTTCTGGCTTCAGAAAGATATACCTGTTGCTTATCCTGCATTATGGACTATCGTAAGAAAGTTCTTGATAGCTTTTCCATCTTCATACCTCATGGAAAGGGGTTTTAGCTCGGTTGCCAATCTTCTTATGAAAAAAAGAAATTGATTGCAAATCACTGGACATGGAGATTTAAGACTATGGGGCTTGTTTACAAAGCCGCGGTAGTGGTTCGCGATCGCGATCGCAGCCGCGGCCCCATAGAAATCAATGGGGCCGCGGCTCCGATTACGATCGCAAACCACTACCGCGGCTTTGTAAACAAGCCCCTATATCTCACTAATTTGAAGCCAAATATTGATCAATTGCTATCAGATCATCAGGTTCATCACTCTCATTAACAGCATTATTTGTGTATTAATTGTATGTAAGAATTTTACTAGCATTTTGTGTCTTTTCAATAAAGTATGAATAAAAATTGTACGTTTTTCTTTTTTTTACAATTGTCCACCCTACAAAAAACCCTATCAAAGTGAGAAGCATTGTGTCAGCTGTCAAAAACACATTTGAAGTTAATAAGTTTTGAAAAATTCAATATTAGGCAGGCAGGGGGGTCTACGGAAAACAAAAAATCGGCAAGTGGTCTACAGGGCAAAAAGATTTGGGAACCTATGGTCTAAGGTATTTATTTATTTATTTGCAAACTTTTTTATACCGCCCCTTCCAGAGATCATGGGTGGTTTACATAGAACTGAAAACAATAATAATGATGCTTACATTGAACATAAGGACATATGAGTAACATAATTAACATATTAACTATTTACCAGGAACAACATTATAGTTTTATTTGTATCTGTATTTTCTTTGGTGTGTGATGTGGTATTTATAATTTGTTTAAGGTCCATTTCATTCATGGTTTAGTTTTGTAATGAGACTAGATTAAAATCACTAAGTAGATTAAAATCACTAAGTAAGGACTAGGGCTGTTAGAATCCATAACCGGGTAAGGCGGACCGGCCTCCACCACACCGCAACACCCCCCGCCCCCTCAACCATTATTAACAAAGATAGACCACACATATATGGGAATTCAACTGGTCGCAGCTTTATTGCCATAAACCATAACATCAACAATCCAACATTAAATTGTATTCCCCCCCCCCCCCAGCAGAGCGAACCCTCACCAGCCATGAGTAGCAAAGTGAGGCCGCTTCCGCTTCCGCCTTGTCCAGGCCCCTGCAAATTGCTTAGCCTCCCTCATCCGGCTTCGCCATATTATTAGCAAAAGCCTGAGGGACCGCCCGGGCGGGGGTACCTCACCCCCGCCCTACTGCTTGGCTCCGGCTCCGGACCCCGGAAACCTCTGGGATCCCGCCCCACCGCCTCCAGCTGCAACACCCCTCCAAAGCCCCCCACCCCCGAGCCCCAACTAAGGGCGGGAGGGCGGGACGTCCGGTACCTCCGGCCACTTCGAGGGAAAGGCCGGAGGACACCGCAATGCTCCCCTTGCTCCCCCTCCGAAATCTTCGGCTCCTCCCATTGGCTGCCGCGCCCTGCCATGCACCGCGGGAGCCAATGGGAGCCCTTCACGCGCCACAAGGCCCTCCCCCCGAATCGCGTAGACACGCCGCGGCGGGCAAGCGGCCGGTCGCCCCCCGGTTAACGCCGGCCGCTCGCACGCCACGGGGCGGGGGGCCACGCGGCCTCGCCATTCCAAGGTGAGGATCTTAGACTTTAGGAAGACTAACTTTGCGAAGATGGGCCAATACCTCAGGGAGTCGTTAGTGGGATGGGAACAGCTGGGGGATGTAGAAAAACAGTGGGCAAAACTGAAAGGGGGTATTTTAAGGGCAACCAACCTTTTTGTTAAAATGGTAAATAAAGGCAAAAGGAAAAGGAGACCGCTATGGTTTTCGAAGAAAGTAGCTAAAATAGTGAATAAAAAGAGGGAGGCCTTCATGAAATACAAGAGATCTCAGAGAGAGGAAGACAGGCATCTGTATTTGGAAAAACTTAGAGAAGCTAGCAAAGTAGTCATGAAGGCAAAGATTCAAAAGGAGGAGGAAATAGCCAATGCAATAAAATGGGGGGATAAGACATTTTTCAGATATATTAGTGAGAAGAGGAAGGGCAAAAGTGGTATTGTCAGACTCAAGGGTGCAGGGAGGGAATATGTAGAAGCTGATAAGGATAAAGCAGAATTGCTTAACAAATATTTTTGTTCTGTGTTCACAGATGAAGAACCAGGAGCAGGACCTCAGAAAACACCCACAAATAGGAAAAGAAGCGAGGGACATCTTGAACAATTTTCAGAAGACTGTGTTCATGAGAAACTAGATCAACTTAAAGTAGACAAAGCGATGGGACTGGATGGGATACACCCTAGAATACTGAGGGAACTTGGGGACGTTCTAGCAACTCCACTGACTGACCATTTCAATGCCTCGTTGGAGTCGGGAGTGGTGCCAAAGGCCTGGAAAGAGGCTCATGTGGTGCCTTTACACAAAAGCAGAAGTAAGGATGTGGTTGCAAACTACAGGTTGGTTAGTTTAACTTCGGTGTTGAGTAAATTATTGGAAATGCTGCTGAAAGAGAAAATAGTGAGGTTTCTGGAGTCCAGCGGATTACAGGATCCGAGGCAGCATGGATTCACCAGAGGCAGGTCTTGTCAGACAAATCTGATTGATTTCTTTGACTGGGTGACCAGGGAGATGGACCAAGGGAGAGCTCTAAATGTGGTGTATTTAGATTTCAGTAAAGCCTTTGACACTGTTCCTCACAGGCGACTTATAAACAAACTGAGCACCCTAGGGATGGACCCTAAAGTTACTGCTTGGGTTAGAAATTGGTTGGGTGGGAGGCGACAAAGAGTACAAGTAAATGGAGCTCACTCTGAGGAGAAGGATGTTACCAGTGGTGTGCCCCAGGGATCTGTCCTTGGTCCGATTCTTTTTAACATCTTGGTTAGTGATATAGCGGAAGGGCTGTCGGGTAAGGTTTGCCTCTTTGAGGATGATGCCAAAATCTGCAATAGAGTAGACACCCAGGAATGGGTATATAACATGAGGAGGGATCTAGCTAAGCTTGAAGAATGGTCTAGAATTTGGCAGCTGGGATTTAATGTTAAAAAATGTAAGGTCATGCATTTGGGCTGCAGCAGTCCGTTGGAGCAATACAGTATAGGAGGTGAAGTACTTTTGTCCACTAAAGAAGAGTGGGACCTAGGCGTGGTTGTGTCTGATGATCTTAAAGTAGCTAAACAGGTAGAAAAGGGGACAGCAAAAGCTAGAAGGATGCTTGGGTGCATACGGAGAGGAATGGCTAGCAGAAAAAAGGAGGTGATAATGCCTCTGTATAAGTCTTTGGTGCGTCCTCATTTGGAGTATAGTGTGCAGTTCTGGAGACCGCACCTTCAAAAGGATGTGAACAGGATGGAGTCGGTGCAGAGGGTGGCTACTAAAATGATTAGTGGGCTTCATTATAAAGCATATGAGGACAGACTTAAGGATCTTAATATGTACACCTTAGAGGAAAGGCAGGATAGAGGTGATATGATTAAGATGTTTAAATATCTCTGTGGCATAAATGTTCAGGGAGAGAGCCTCTTTCTTTTTTTTTTTTTTAGACGTTTTATTTAAATTTTCAGGTAATATACATACAATTTGTGATAGGCTTAGCAACAGTTAATACAATGTGTAGTGTATTTTTCCCGCCTATCACTATGCTCGAACTCTAACATCCCACACTAATAATAACACTATAACAGAACTAAACATGTAACTGCACACTGTGGTGAGCCAACCATGGGCTAACATCAGCCCCTTTAGCAATCGGACTATTGTCTATCCATAAGATCGTTGGTGATGACGAGTGCTTATTCTGCAAAGAACAATTGCTTATAATAATTGTTGGTCTAGGGTATCCCATTTTTTAAGTAGATTACGGTAGGACGGTTGCTGTATCACATAGGCTTGTTCACATGACCGGTGGTAGCAGACCAGATTCCACCACCAGTCTATATGTAAGGTTTCAAAATTCTTCCAGTGGCTTAGGATCGCTTTTAGCGCCAAGCTAATTAGTAAATCTAGCATGGCATCCACTTCTTTCTCCGTTGTCATCCGGGCGGCCATTGATTTGTAGATCACTATACGATATGTTAAAGGTGTCCAGAATTTAAGGAGTCGCGTGATGCGGCTCCAGACTTGTCGCCAGAATTCTTGTAATAGGTCGCAGTAATAAAGCATATGTGCCAACGTTCCATCCTCTGAGCCACAGGACCAGCATTTCATACTTTGGTGTTCCTGCCATTTAGCAACTTTGACCGGCGTCAAATAAGCTCGATGAGCCACAAAGTACAACGTTTGCGTGAGTGAGGACGCCCTAGTAATCCTAATCTGTGAGTTCCAGAAGGTATTCCACATTTCCGGGTCTGTCTGTTCACCCACTTCAGATTCCCAAATTAGTTGTGCACCTCTGCATCTTCTTTTCTCTCCCTCTCGGATAAGCCGAACATATTTGGATATCAGTCGCTGTTCTTCCGCCAGTACTCTGATTCTATGATACATGGTTGGGCCTTCTTGTAGAAGTGCAGGAAACACTCCAGCTGCAGCTAGGCAATGTCGCAATTGACACCATTGAAAGAAACAGGAAGGTGGCATATCATATTCCTGTCGTAGGGTCGGGAAGGACTTGAACGCCTGTTTATGAATTAGGTGACCCAAGTTTATAATGCCCCGTGTCAGCCAAGGGATCCAAATGAAACTGCATCCGTCAATCTTAAATTTCGGGTTGAGCCATATATTGTTAGACATGGTATGGTCCCGTCCCCCTTCCATTTTATGAGCAAGGAATCGAAAAGCGGCCTGAGTATTCCCTATAATTTCATCTTCCGACACCGATGTTGGAGATTCCGCTCCAATACGCAGCCATAAGGGCACTGGACTACTCAATGTGGTTTCAATATATATCCATGAGGGTCGTTCAGGCACTTCTTCTCTCTCACTCCACCATGTTCCTTGTTTCAGTATAGCCGCGTTGTGGTAGTTTTGAAAGTCGGGAAAATGAACTCCGCCCCATCGCTTAGCTAACTTAAGCTTCCACAGCGCAATTCTTGGAGGTTTGTTGCGCCACAGAAACCTACTCAGAATTTTCTCTAACTTGTCATAAAATTTCCTCTCATATAGAACCGGTAGCATACTGAGGATGTAGTTCAGTTTAGGCATTATAACCATTTTGATGGTTTCTAATCGGCCCCACCAAGACATATGCATCGGGGACCATTTGTTGATATATTCAGTAAGGATATGTTCACATGCCACCCTATTTTGTTTCATAGTATCATGTAAAGTGATTCCGTAGGTAACTCCCAGATATCTGAAGGAGGTACGTTCCACTATGAACGGATATTGACTGAGGACTGTCTCCGATACTTTAGGGTGGAGAGGAATGATTGTCGTTTTGGACATATTCAATTTATATCCGGATATCTGGGAGTACTCCTCTATGACGTTTAAAGTAGCTGTTAGGGAGTTGGTTTCCAATACGAGAAATAGGTCATCCGCATACGCTGATATTTTACAGTGATAATCTTTGAATCTAATACCAGAGATATTTTCCTGCTGTCTTAATTTAATCAGCAAGGGTTCCAGCGCTATGTTAAAGAGCAAAGGTGATAGCGGGCATCCTTGCCTGGTACCCCTGGAGAGTTGGAATTCGGTGGAGAGTCCACTATTTACAGCTACTCGAGCTGTCGGCTTTGTATATAATAATTCCACATTTTTTATATAAGCTTCTGGGATATCAAACCATCGCATCGTGTCAAAGAGATACGGGAGCTCCACTCTATCGAAGGCTTTTTCCGCATCTAGTGCGAGTCCCACAACCGGGGTAGTGTGGTAATGGGCCTTCGTCAGTATATGTGCCATTAGGCGCCCATTGTCCGTTGTCGATCTCCCCGGCATAAAACCACATTGATCTGGATGTATTAATACCGAGATTACTTTCACTAATCGGTTAGCTAAGAGTTTGGCGTAAATTTTGTAATCTGCGTTTAACAGCGAGATGGGTCGGTAATTTTCTACTCGCTGAGAGTCCCTGCCCGGCTTAGGGTGTATGGCAATCGTGGCCGAGGCAAATCCTCCAATGGTAGGACTCTCATCTTGAAGTCCAAAGTAATATTGCTGTAGCTCTGGGAGCAGCAATTTTGAGAAGGTAGTGTAAAACTCAACAGGTAGACCATCTGGGCCGCTGGTCTTCCCCTTGGCTAGTTGTTTCATTGCACATTCTATCTCTGCGATGGTTATATCATCTTCAAGGATATGCTTCTGCGTCGCGGATAGCTTAGGCCCCGTGAGGGACGCCACGAAGTTAGAGAACGAGTCCATACTACTGTCAATCTCCGTCTGATAGAGTTTAGCATAAAAGGTTTCACATATAGCTTGTATCTCTTCATCCTTTATCCGTATGTTGCCTTGGGCGTCTTTCAATCCCGCAACTCTTGTTGCTGCCTTCTTCGCTCGGAGCATGCGAGCTAACAACGCACTCGCTCGGTTGCTCTCATGATAATACAACCCTCTTTGAGCCTTGATCTGCAGGTCTGCTTCTGAGCTCAGAATGGCATTGTATTGATATCTCAATTTTTGCAGCCTGAGCAGTATCAACGAGTCGGTCCGCTTCGTGAGCAGTCGTTCTCCTGTGCGTATTTCCTGTTCAAGCTCAATCAGTCGTTGTTTTGTCACTTTTTTCTTTTGTAGGTTATATGATGTCATACGCCCTCTCATACTAGCTTTGAAGCCTTCCCACCAGGCCCACGTTGCCGTCTCAGAACTTTGGTTATAAGTGAAGTATTCGGCAATGGCCACATCCATGATGTTTCGGAACTCCATATCTGCCAGCCAAGATCGATCAAAATGCCATCTCGCCTGTGGTTGTAGGGTATTGCCAGTATCCAACTCTAGCATTACCGCTGCGTGATCAGAGACCGTTTTAGCTAAGTGTCGAGTATCAGAAATCCTATTCAGCAATGTCTTGGATATTAGAAAGTAATCTATGCGCGTTTGTGTGTTATGTGGCATCGAATAGTATGTGTATTCTCGTTCTGTTGGAGATAATAACCTCCAGCGGTCTATCAAACCAGTGGAGTCCATTATGCTTGTCAGCATTCTGCTAGCCTTTGGCTTATGTTGCGGCTTATATGGGGTTCTGTCAATTAATGGGTCTCGAATGAGATTAAAATCTCCTCCGAGAATAACTGCAGTAGAGTCCATCATCAGGAGTTCGTGTGCCACATTTTCATAGAAGTGCGGTTCGTCTAGATTCGGGCCATAAATTGACATCAGGGTGTATCTGTCATCATGTATCTTAGCTATTGCCTTGGCCCATCTCCCTGTAGGATCAATCGCTGTCTCCTCAATTACCGGTTTCAATGACCTGCGAATTAAGATGATTACTCCGCCCTTTTTCTTCTGTGCTGGAGAAGACACAACATTCTGATAATATTCTCCTTTTACTTTCTGAGATTCACATAAGGAGAGGTGTGTCTCTTGTAGATATATTACGTCCGCACGCTGTTTTTTACAATAATTTAGTATTTTCGTGCGTTTCATTGGGTTAGTGATACCCTGTACATTAAGGGTTAAAAACTTTAATTTTGCATTAGTCATGAGCCCAATCGCTTGTATCATATTTAATAGCACTCGCCATCATCATCATCCTACCCCGTAAATATATGGGATTAGCTATGTTCTCACGTTTGTTGGGCAACCACAGTGCATAACATATAATAACTTGTATGGTGCAGCTTAACCCGCTTATACCAACCATCTGTTACCTGCTCCCTCCCCTCACCCTAGCCCTATTAAGATCCCTTTGAGTAGTTTAACTGTTCTCTCCCCCCGTCTAGCTATGCACATCAGTATTATTGGGGGGGTACAGTGTGAGCAGAAACACATTCAGGAGTATAGACATAGGAGAAGAAAAGGAAAAATACATGCCTCCCACTCTGCATTATCCTGTACCTGCAGTACCCCCATCGAAATGGTGACCTATTAATAAGTATCGGCAAAGATCTCCTGTATCTCTCATGTCCCAATTTCCATGTCGGCTTGCTCCCGGAGAAACAGTCTCAAGTCCTCGCCCTTTTCAAAAGATCGCGTCATGTTGTTCAGTGTCACCTTCATACGAGCCGGATAAAGGAGGCCATACCGAGCATTTACTTTCTGTAGCAGAGGCCTGCAGGCTAACAGATCCTTGCGTTTCTCTACCATTGTCTTGCACAGGTCTGGATAGAACGCAACTTTATTACCATCTAGTAGGAGCGCTGGTTTCACCTTAGCCGTCTGCAAAATCTGTAATGCTTGCTGGTAACGCAATACTTTCAAAACCACCGGTCTCGGGTGCGGCGTTCTACTGCTAGTGCTAGAGGGGACCCGATGGGCACGTTCAATTTCCAGCGCTGGTGTGAAAGTAATTTGCAATATATCCGGGATCAATTTTTCTAAATATTTAATCATATCGATTCCTTCTCTCCCCTCCGGTATACCTGTGATTCGGACATTACTTCGTCGTGCGCGGTTATTTTGTTCTTCCATTTGATCCTCCAGTGCCTTTACCCGATTGGGGAGTGGGCCCATCTCCGCCCTTGTACTGCGACAATGCTCAGCTTCAACTTCCACAGCGTGCAGGCGACCGGTAACCTCCGCCAGAGTATCCTTAACTTCCTGCATATCTGTTTGCATCTGCGTTAGTGCCGAGTTACTGGAGGTAACCATATCTTTCACCGCTCTCAGCTCGTGCAATATCTCTCGTTCACCAGCCGTGATATCTTTGTCTGGCGCCATCTTTTGTGGGGAGGCCGACTCTTGTTTTGAGCGTTTGACCGCCAGTCCTGCCGTCGCTTGGAAATCTAGACGGGCAGGTTTTAAGGTTGACATCTTGGGCAGTAGAAGTAGCCTGCTCTCGCCGGTTCCGAAGACAATAGACGCGGGGGAGAGACCGGATTCTGCGGGCTAGGTCGGAGCAGTGCAATTCAAGCGGCCATCCCTTCGCCGGCAAGCTCCGCCCCTCGAGAGAGCCTCTTTCAATTAAAAGCAAGTTCTCCTACGAGTGGACATGGGATGAGGGTGAAGGGAGATAAATTCAGGAGTGATATGCAGAAATATTTCTTTATGGAAAGAGTAGTGGATCCATGGAATAGTCTCCCAGTGGAGGTGGTAGAGATGAGGACAGTAACTGAATTAAAAAAAGCATGGGACCAACACAGAGGATCTCTAAAGGTACTACTAACTGTTTTTTGGGGTTATTGTGAGTGCATATTGTACTTAGAGAGCTAGTGTCCTGTCAAGGTACTCTGTATATAAAGTAGAATTTTGTTTCATTTGTTTCAATTAGTAGGGTGTCAAGATCTTCATAACATTTGTTATCAATTAAGGTGGGTTTTAGGATTTTCTTGGTGATAATTGAGGCCCCACCACCACGTTTATTTTTGCTTGTGGTGTGAAAGGATTTGTATTCAGGGTGCTTGATTTGGTTGAGTAGGACTGAATCTGTATCTGCAAGCCATGTTTCAGTGATGAACACCATGGGGCTTGTTTGCAAAGCCGCGGCAGCGGTTTCCGATCGTTATTGTAGCCACGGCCCGGGCTGCGGCTCCGATAACGATCAGAAACCGCTACCGCAGCTTTGTAAACAAGCCCCCATATCTGGTTTGTTATCATGGATGTAATCGAGTAGTATATGGATTTTATTTTTTATTGATCTGGCATTTATTAGAAGACAGTTTATATTAACATGAGGTCGCTGGTTTGCTACCTTATTATGAGTTATTTGTTGCATGGAATTATGTGGATGTGTCTTTGTGGTACATTCTGTGTCTTTCCTAGAGGTTTGTGCACATCTACTGTGACTTTTTGGCGATAGTTGTATGGGATTATAGGTATGTTGTATGAGTGATGATTTGTTAGACATGTTTGTTATATTGCAGTGGTAACCAAATTTAAGAGATTTGCAATGCAGATTAGTATGAATAAGAGTTTGTATTCCATTTTAGAGATTATTTAGTTGCAGACTTTTCTTAGTGGATATGTGCTATAGGTAGTGTTAGTGGAGGAGGTATTTACTGGGTAGACAGACTCTTGCATGTTCAGGATAAGGGATAAAGAGAGTTGTGCTAAGTTTCAGAAGAGATTAAGAGAGATTTATAAGAGGTGAGTTATACAGACTGGTAGGCAATGGAAGTAATTGTTTCAACACTTTGTCTATTCTAATAAGCATAATGTAGGGTATAATCTTGATGGGAATAAAATAGAGTAAGTTCAGATAGTGCAAGCAAAGCATCAGTATAACAGACCATATGTTACTTAACTATTCTACACTATGAACAGCACCACAGCTGATGCTGCAACGTTTTGTGTCTCCATTTGAGAATTTTCAGAATGTATTTTAAAGCATTTCCTTGTCTTGCTAGAAGCACTCTTCTCAGTGATGTAAGTTACAATGAGGGGCCCCCATTGTTGTGGCAGTAATGCTGCCCCCCCCACCCCCATGTAGGCCCCAACCCACCATGCAACGGCAGCAGCAGCAGTGACAAACTTAATTCATTGCGTTTGTCGCAGTGCTCTGCTCTTGTAAGTTCACTGCGGGCCCAACAGCTGTTTTCCACCGGGCCAAAGTCTCATAGTGTGGCTGTTATCTCGAGTTTTCGGCCCAGCAAGAAACAGCCGCAAGGCTGCGGGAACTTACAAGAGTGTAGCACACACTCTCACACACACACACACAGCGAGGTCTGCTTGGGCAGAACCTATGCCACTGACTCTTCTGAAGATGAAGAAATCAATTAATTTTATTTAGATTAGAATTGTGGCAGATAAACATTTGCCAGACAGATTTCCACAATTGATGTATAATAAAAAAGTCAGTAGAGGTTGCTCCTGAATTGTCTGGATTATGCCAGAAATCTGGAAAGGTACACAATAAATATCTGTTAGCTTAGGTTCAAGTAAGACAGTTGATACTGAGAGAAAATAAATGGAGAGGTGAATGAAGCACTAGTCACATTTCTGAGGAATGAAGTCAGTAGATTGCAAGTGACAGGTTCAATTACCAGCCTGTGGACCAATGGCACATCTGCCTTAAACTCTGAGAAATGGATAGTGGAATGGGGATGAATAACTCTTAAGATTTGGAGAAAATATGTAACCACTCAGGCAGAAAATTAGCAATTACATTTCATGCCATCAGTAATAACTATTTCAACAAAGATCTTAGGTTAACGTCAGGCTCTGTGACTGTGTAGCAGCCATTACACCTGTGTTCAATCAGCTTCCACCTCCCTGAAAGTGATACTGAGTTGCTTAGTTCAAGTACGACTTTTGTTCAGTGATAAGCACAATGGCTGATATAGGCTGCAAAAATATTCAAAAGCAATTTATTTCACAGACATAATATTGACTTTTAAACAGAGAACTTTTCTGTAAACTATAGCACTGTAATCTTTTTTTGCTCAGTGCCAGCAGCTAATAAAATTGGGTTAATTGCAGGAAGCAGATCAATACAACTGTAATGGAAGTCAATGAACTTAAATTCTTTATACTTTTACCTAATCGGTCCTGGATTAAGGTGAAGGCAAAGGGATGGTATCTTAGGATTCTTAGCTCCAAGGGGCCCTCTGACTTGCCACTAAGGGCTATTCCCTTTCTGACTCATTTTTTATGAGCTCTCATTTTGTGTTATTAGCCTCAGACACGTTGGTATTGTTAGCATAGGAATTAATTGATGTTCATCTTTTGGTCTGATCTCTGAAGATATTATCTCTATATAGTTTATATCAATAATGTAGATTGTTCAGGATGGGAGAAGACAAGAATCAAATAAATATTCTGGCTGCTTTGAAATTGTAATCTAGCTCTCGTTTACAGAATATATCCAACACATTTATATATCTTTAAAATGCAAGTTGAAAACAAATGATATGTTAAAAGGAGAACAATCTGCTACTCGAGACACAACAACCTTGAAAATTATTAAAGAAACAGAAAAAAAACCCTATGGTGTTGATCTAAAAATGTTTCCAATTTCTTAGATTTTGTTACATATTATTTTCGGTTTAAACCGACATGTTTGGATGCATGTTTACATTTTAGAGAAAGTAATACATGGAAATGAAAAATGAAACCCTCTTTTATTGGACTTCAAATAAAATGACCTGATTTTTATACGTGCCAATTTAAAAGTGATTTCTGCAGGTAAAAGCAGTTTGCCCATGTTAGTTGGCAGTCAGATAATTGCCCATAGTCGATGCAGCTAGAGTTATTTATGATGTCCCAGAGTGCACATGCTTTTAATGGTATGGAGAGAAGGCATTCATGTGCATTTTCCAGACTATTGTATACATATCCAGCAAAATTCTACCCTCACAAAAACATCAGGCATGCATGTTCATGCATATGCATGGCAATTTTCAAAGTGGTAACTTCTGCTTTGAAAATTGGTGCAAAGATAAAAATTATGCATGCACTATACATCCATATGAGCAGTTTGAACATGACCACTATAATGTGAGTTGTAAACTTCATGATTTTTTTTTGGCTGCCTCTTTGGAATTTCAGCTCAATAGAATTTTGTCTGTTGAGCTAGACAGAATCTTCATCCACAACTACCCTGGGATATCGCCCCTATCTTACATTCCTTTTCTAATTCTCATAGCCAATTATTGCAGCATCAGTCTAAAGCTGGGAGCCATGTAATCATGAATCCAAACCTAATCACTTGGTATCACTGTTGCATTATTACTGGAAATCCCTCAAGATAGGGCGTGTGGGAGGCCGAGATGGAGGACGCATGTTAGCTGGCTTTTCTTGTGCTCCTTACCTTTTGGTTTTTGGTTCATTTTCTGTAAGTCTATCATGCCGCAGAAACAGAAGGCAAGGTTTGGGAGTTATCAAAGCGTGCTGAGGCGGTTAAGGGACCTCTCAATGACTTTGTGAGGCCTGCTGGTGCAGCTGTTCTGGTGCTGTCTAGCTCACTGGGTTTGGTGGGAGCAGAAGAAGGCTCTTCACATCCCCATGAGTTGCAGGTCATGCTGAGCCTGGAATTGAGGACTCCTCCAGTGCAATCCTTGGCTCATGACAGTGGTACACCTACAGAAGAACTCCCCAGTATTGGGATCTCAATGCTTGGTCCATTAATGACTGAAGAGGTGTCATCAGTGGTGGACAGCTGTAGAGCCGCCAGGAGTCAGGGAACTTGGTTGCTGCGATCCTGAGCCCTTCAATCTCCAGGGGCCCGGGTGGGTCGTCTTTGTCTGTGCAGACTCCAGTGACTGGGGAAGTGGAAGGTAAACCCCTGTTGATTCGCCCAGCTGTGGTAATGTTGGATACTTCTCTGGGAGGAGCTACAAATTCTGGAAGCCTTGCTAGCTGCAATTTAAGACTTTGCAATCTGTTATTTCTGGTACTGTACAGGCTGTGGACCAGCAAAAGCAAGAAGTGGCTCTGTTGGCTTCTAGAGTAACTCGGAGCAGAAAGTGGAGGTTACTGAAATTTCTCTTTTTATGTTACCAAGGACTTAACTAGCATTCATGGGAAATTAGAGGCTTTAGAAAATGTTGTTTGAAAAAAGAACTTGCACTTACTTAATTTTCCTTGCATTCCTTCGTTACAGCCAAAAGAGTTGTTTAATTCGTACGTGACTTCTGTTTGAAGATTCCTTCTGAGTCTGTACCTCCTTTTGCAAGGATTTTTTATCTACCCATAGCTAAGCGAAGACCCCATAGTGCTTCTTCACCTGTTCAGTTGTCCCCCCCCCCCCAATGGACTCATTGGATCTGTTTTTTGGAAGCATCTGATTATGAGTCCGTTCCATGAGCAACATTGCTTTTAACTTTGGCTCTTGACCAATGTTCCCTCTAATTTTCTGTAGGCTGTATGCGCATAAAATATCAGCTGTGCAGCTTTTGAAGGAAGGTTAAATTTTTTGTGCACCACATAATGACACTCGGAGTTATATACTTTAAAATTTGACTACACGTCAGAATACAGTATGTACACCACATTGATTTTAATCAAATTAAATGTAAATAGACGATTACTAAATGAAGCGGAAAATTTCTAGTAATTACAATCACAAACGCGGTATTATTTTAGTTAATTTAAATATAATATAACTTGAGATTATCAACTACAAGTTGAAAAAGATCAAGAGAATTGAAACTCAAACTACCAAAAAAAACCTGCTACCTTCTCTCTTTAAATTACTTTTTTTCCTTCCTCCCCCCTGATGAAAACTAACTTACCCTAATCAAACTAAGTAAACTAAGCAAATGAAGGTTCTCAGAAGAAATCCTGAAAAGACCACGCAAGAGAGTCCCCCCTCGAGTCCCTTTCCTGCTCAGTACCAAAGTCTTCAGGAAACAGCCACAAATCTCTCACACAGCTGCTAGGCCTTCCTCAACCATGCAACCCGCAGCCGTGCACTCAAAAAAACCTACAGAGGCCTTCTGCCTAACACGGCGCCTCCAAGCTCCCAAAATTAGCGATGCAGACCGGCAACCCTACCTGCACTATCTCTGCCATTTCCTCCGTTTTGCGAAAGGGGCTCCGATGCTGCCTGTCTGCCCTGCGCTCAGCCGTGCTCCCCAGCTTCGGCGACAAGGAGAGAGCCTGGAATCGCTGCCTCCGGCGCAATGCAGACCACGTGGATTACCAGGACAGGGAAAGTGAAGCCGCGTGGCTGGCTGGTGGTGCCTCAGACAGCCTCCTCTGCCCCCCTCCTCCTAGTCCTAGGCTCCTTCCTGTCCTCCTATTGCTCGAGGTCGGACTCATGACTCATGTCACGTGTGAGAGGAGAAGAGGACTCAGAAGTGACGTCGTCACGTGACATAAAAAATGGCGTGTAGATCGCTGGCGCAGCTGCAGCGCCATGTGGTCTTAAAAACATTCAAGATTTGAAATGAAATGAATGAAGTGAAAAAAGCCAAAGCGGACCCTTGTGCACTTTGTTTTAATTTGTGTGCGCTCGCTCAGAGAGGTGTGTGCGCGCGCACACATGCACAGCTTAGAGGGAACAGTGCTCTTGACTCTGATTGGGATTGGTTGTTAAAGTTATAGTTTCATGCCAGGAATCAACCTTTTATGGGAGAACCGGTTAGGATGTTCCCAGATGTTTCTAAGTCCACTCAGAAGCGCTGCCAACAATTTCTTCTTTTTCGCACTAAAGTTCTCCAACTTGTGGGTTTATTCTTCCTACGTTACCCTTGTAAATGTTTAATGAAATATATGGGGGTTAATTATATTTTCTTTGAACCTGCACATTTGACACAGTTCATTGTGGGGAAAAGTGGGAACCCTCCTCAGCATCCTATAATATCTCCAAGCTCTCCTTTGGGGTAGGGGTAAGAAGTATCACACAGTAGATAGTTTGAATGCATCAGTTACGTGTCTTATTTCCTTAGTTATTTATTCCTTGTTTTGTGTCTAGACATCCTTCAATTTTTTTCACTAGTGAAAGAATATGAATTATTATTGTGTTCTTGATATGTGGTGGTTGCTTTTTCCACCCATCCTTTGTTTCTTTATTTTTTTACAAGTGTATAATCCTTGTGAATTTTTTTTGTTAAATGCAAAAATATAAATAAAATAAAAAATACAGGGTGTGTGAATTCTGTCTGTATAACATCTCCAGACACAAGAAAAAAGCAGGAGGACAACTTCCACAGGAAGAAATGAGAGCTTTATTCTTATGGATCAGTACAACATGTGTTTTGGCCAGTCAGCCTTCATCAGAGGACTATGACCACTAAAAACAAACAAACATACATATACTGTAAAACAAATAATAAACATGGTATAACAAAGCAATCATAAATAAATAATCAAATCAAATGTAGTCCAATAAAATCTGCATACAAAGGAGCCTATCTAGCAGAAATGGTAACTAATATCGTTAAAATCTGTATAAATAGTATAACCATACATAAAAATATTTAAGCTCATTTATCAATGGAAAAATATAATAATTAAAAACATAAATAATTATACATAGAAACTGTATACAAAATATATAAAAAACAACTGCTGCAATGCCAAAGGTGAAGTCACACATATATTTAAAAACTATCCGTGAGAAAAACATGAAATGTATGAACCAGATGGAAAGTGATTACAGCGGAAAATTCAATGATGTGACTCACAATAAACCAGAGAACAAACTGATATGCTCTCAACCATATGCTATGAATCACTGAAAACCAAAAGAAGAGAGACAAAACACATATAATAACTTTAAACAATAAAACATATTTCAAAACTGAATGGAGCTGTATCAAAAGGGGAACCAAGCCAGGGAGGAGTGGCTCAGTGATTGGGACAGGTTACCTCAGGCTGGAAGGCCAGGGGTTCATTTCCCACATGGGAACAAGCAACTTCAGGCCAGAGGGACTGGGGTCTCTGGTCCCGTGGCCTTGGGCAAGCCACCCAACCCTCCATTGCCTCAGGTACACTTAGATCATGAGCCCTTCAGGGACAAGGGAATAAAAAGTACCTGTTAGTATACATGTAAACCACACTGATTCTAAATAGTGTGGCATAAAAAAGAAATAAATAAATAAAAAATAAGATGAAACTGAAAATTGTTAGTCATGAAAAGGAGGAGGGAACTTAATAAACAGGTATAATATGTACTGTGGGAAAGAGGAGGGGAACAATCATGTTTCCTCATATTTAAAACCCTCTGAAAACATCACTGTGGATCAACTTAAAACGGGACCTCCATAAATAATACCATTTATGCTCATGCAGTGAATTCAATTATGTACTTGAGTAAAGGTCTACCAGTATACCTAATATACCTAATCCATTAGGTATCAACTGGAAAAATAATGAAGGCATCATTGAGCGTCCTGTTGGACTGTTATTTGGTCCCTAACCACACTCGACACTGTCCTAAGATTACAGCTATTGTTATGTGCATTTAGGGCAAAATGTTCTATAGTGCCACAAAAAGCTGGTGAAAACAATGTGAACATCCTGTTGTCCCTGAGAAGTGTACTATTGCAAATCAGTGCAAACAAGTTACAAATCAATAGCTAAGTTGCATATAGCAGAGCATCTAAGAGGACATGAGTTGAAAAGTGAATGCTGGAGGCACCCCCAATTATAAAACCAAAAATCAATGTATTGAAGCAATGACAAGGTGCAGATTCAACCAATCATCAAAATTGCAGACATACAAATTTGCAGTATAAAAGAACAAAGACGAATACAAAAAGCAAATTATGAAGGGAACAGCAACCTCTAGTACCCACCTTGTCATGAGACAATGAGTTCAAAGGGGAGAAAAAGACTGCATAAACAATGCTTTTGTCAAGGCATGGAATGAACATCATCACGACATCAAATCATAAGATAAGGAATACTTAACCAAAGATAAAAATGAATGATATGTAAACTTTTTTTTTTCTTTCGGAAAGCCACATAGTCACATTAGAACAATCATGATGAGCCAAATATAGCATTGTGCTTCATAAAGGTCTCCTGGTCTTTAGAAAAACAGGTCACTTGATGTATCTGGTTGATTTGCAGGTGGGGTGCTTCCCTGTACCTGTATAACATCTCCAGGCTTGGGGGACCATGGGAGTAGATGACCTAACTTGGAAATCAAACTTATGATCACTGCTTGACAGAGTGCATCACTTTTTACTGAGATTAAAAGCCCCTTCAAAGCCCGTTAAGGATTTGCAATTAATGTGCCAAATAAATGCATGAATTTGCAAAGCCTCTGCGTTAACTGCTGGGGGCATGACCAGCATGTTCCTGGAAGCTAACACATGATGGGTTCACCTAACATGCGCTCCACCAAGATGGGCTCACTTAATGACTCCTTCAGAGGAGTCGTTAAGTGAATCCACACTAAGGGGTTGTTTACTAAACAGCAGTCATGTGAAATCGGAGCCACAGCCCTGTTTTATTCAATGCAGCTGTGGTACCAATTTCGCATGATTGCTATCACTGTTTAGTAAACATACCCTTAAGATCCTCATTGCCACTGAGCACAAGGCAATTGCCCTGAAGTTAACAGTAATGCATTTTCCATGCCCACTCACTGCCCATTCCTTGCCCCATCCCTTGCACACTGATGAATGTGCGTTTTAGCATGTGGTTGCAGACATGTTCATGTGTTAGTGTTGCCAACTACCAGTTGATGCATGTTAAAACACACATTAACCAGCTAATGGGCTTTAGTAGAAAGGACCTAAGTAAAATTATTATTACAAAAAGTCTCTCTAAATGAGATGATATGAAATGTACCTTTAAATTTAAAGCTGGAGTTGGGGTAAATCTTTGGGTGGGTGTTAATTTATTTGAATAGCCAAAATATGATTTTAATTTTTGGTGTTAGACTCCAGTTCAGATATGTCTAGCACACAAGGATTCTCATTAGGAACCCTTTAGCTGACCATAGTGAGAATAACTTTCAAAGCTATTCCTACAGATAAAATATGATTTATGTATGGAAATTCACGACAAAAAGAAAAACATAAAGGGGTGAAAAAAAAGCCACAGAGCCGATAAATAGTCACAGGGCACCAGTGAGAAGTCCAAAAAAGCACCTGTTTATAAAGGCAGCATGGGGGGCATTTTAGAAAGAATGCTCAAGTGCAATAAGGGACATCAAAGCCAGAATGTCTGAAAAAAAGCTGGCCCGTTCAGGTGCAGACACAATTTCACAAACATGGATGTGCCTGATATGGACGTCGGTGCAGGTATCTACATAGACATCCCTAGAATAGCATTTTAAGGTCTGGATGTTTAGGAATAGCCTAATGGTTAGAGTGGCTAGGACCAGTAAAGCCACTGTGGAAATCCAATTGTTGCTATCATTGTGATTGTGATGAGTACTGGGGATGATAAAGTGCAATCTTCTCTATAATTACGAGGCCGCGGGGCGGGGTCCCTGATGGCCGATTGTAACTGGGCATGCGGCCCGGTGTGGGGACCCTGCGAGCGGCCTGCATTGTTGTCAGGATGACAGGGGGAGCCTAATTTAAACCCATTGGCTCTCAGATGAGTGGAGGTGGAGAGAGCCAATGGGCGATGTTGGGCGCGGGAACGCGAGGGGTGATGGGCGGTGAGGAGGGGCTTAGGCGGCTCGACGGTGTGAGGACACGAGGGCTTGAGGCGCTGGCTTGGGGTGCAGAGGGGTTTTGTGGCGTTTGCACCCTGAGCGGGTGGAAGACTGGACGGCGCCTTGAAGCCCTGGGCTGCAGTCGGAGCTGCGGAGGTCGGCGTCAGTGTGCGTGGCGTGCAGGTGTCCTGGGAACGAAGGGCACAGGGAAGGCAAGTATTTTGTTAGAGCGGGGGTGTTTAAAAAAAACAAAACAAAACAAAACAGGGGAAAGATAGACTCCTGTAATTAAGTACAGAGACATAGTGGTGGGAGAGGGTTACAGGCCGGGGGATGATGCCTTCTCGGAGGGGCCAGCAGGAGAGGGCTAAAGGGCCCGGTAGAGGGGGGCAGGCTACAGCGGTTGTGCTGGCGCCTCCACAGTTGGACGGGGCCAACAGTGAGGCTGAGGTGGCTGCGGTGGATAGGGAGGGTCGGATGGGCCGGGGAGCTGCAGGTAGGCATGCCACCAGCGCGAGAGGGGCCAGGAAAGGAAGGGGAAGGCAGTAGCCATGCCAAAGCCAGGGAGGGGGAGACTTCCACTACGAGGGGCTAGGGGGCCTGGGGTGTGCGAGGGGGGACCGCAGGCTGGCATGACTGGGGTGCCGGTGCTAGATTGTGGTTCAGTTTGTTCCTCAGCTAGTACTACTGCCATGCCTAGTGGGGGGCAGGGTGCTAGTGGGGCCAAAGGGAGCACAAGAAGCTCCACGGGAGGGGTTGCTGGAGGACCGGGTGGGGTGGGGTGGAGTGAGGGAGTCGGGGTTGGGGGTTGGGTCACGCCATGGCAGGGAGCCCCGAGCTTTGGCAGCCAGGGACTTTCTTTTCCCATAGGCTAGTCAGGAGCACAATAAGGCTTTCAGACTCCTGGTGCCCCAGTGCCATGGGAACACTTGGTAAGGGGTGGGCAAGGTTCTTCTAGGACCGAGTGGCTGGGGGCTTGTCAATCCTCTTGGCATCCTCCTGCCCCCCCTTCTTTTTCTCTTGTGTCTTCACAGGATCCAGCAACGTTTCAAGCGGCTGGGCGAGGAATAGGATGACTGCGGGATGCAGAGAACATGAATGAGGCATCAACACCAGGGCGCCCGGTGGGGATGGAGGCTGGCATTGCGGGTGATGGTGGGCTGCAGCAGCTTGAAGCGGAGGTCCACGAGTCTATGACCTTTCCAAGGGCGGTTCAGGCTGCAGACACAGTGGCAGGAGGTGAGTTTCAGGCACAACCTGGGGGTGGGGGTTGAGCAGGTTAGCGTGCAAGAGGGTGTGGGGTCTAAGGCAAGGAAGAAGAGGAAGCATTCGCAAAGGAGATGTCACGGTTCAGATTCTTCCTCTTCCTCAGCTTCCAGCTCCTCATCATCCTCCTCGGGCTAGGAGTGCTTGAGTCCAGGGGTGAGCAAGGTGCAGGCAGAGTCCACTGTGGGAAATGGCATTGCTACGTTGGTGTCGTTCTCTGAGCTATGGGAAGGGGTTCCGAGGAATCTTTGTAGGAAAATCAGGAAATGGTGGTATATCGACATTTTCCGATTATTAGAGGGCAGGAAGAGGTTGGGCGAGAGTAGGAAGAAACGAAAAGAGGATGAGAAGGCGGGTCGGCTTAGGAAGGTGTCGCGTAACATGGTAAATTGGAAAAGAGTCTTTTTGTGATTGGCGAGTATCTGGGGTCAGCATACACCTGAGGATTATGGAATGTTGTTGACATATGCAGATTCCATTTTGGAGGCAGCACAGACACATGAGGGGTGGGCGTGGTTGAACTACGATGAAACATTTAGGGACAAGATGGAGGAGAGTAAAGCGTTGACATGGGGGACACAGGATATTAATTTATGGCTGACTCAGATGTTGGTAAGGGTGGGTTCCGGGGGATGGGGGGTTGCTGCGACAAGAGGAGGGTCTGGGAACGTGGCTGGGGTGGGTCATTCCTTTCGGGCCGGGGGGGGGGCACCCCCACCCCTTAAGCAAAGAGTGGGAGGAGGGCCTGGGGGGGACATTTGTTGACGATTTAATAAGTCCTCTTGTCTGTTTCCCGACTGTAAGTTCCAACATGCCTGCTCGGTCTGCAGTGGCGGACATGCAGCAATTAAATGTGTTAAAAAGGGGTCCCCTGGCGTGCCCTTACCAGCCCCCAAGTAATGGGGACGTGTGGGGGTTGGCTCCGACACCTTTACTTTGGGATGCGATTAGGGCGTGTTTGCAGCACTATCCAAGGAGGAAGGACAGGGAGTTGTTGGAAAGGGGGTTTCAGTTTGGTTTTGTTATACCGGTGCAGGGGATGGTGGTGGGGAGAACAGCTCGCAATTCCCCTTTGGTGCGTCGTTTTGCAACCGTGGTGCGGGGCAAGTTGGCAGTGGAGTTGAGCTTGGGGAGAATCGCGGGCCCTTTCACGGAGTAGCCGCTATTGAATTTAGTGGTTTCTCTGCTTGGGGTAGTCCCTAAGAAAGAACCAGGGAAGTTTTGGTTGATCCACAACTTGTCTTTTCCATTAGGAGCATCGGTGAACGATCACATACCGAGGAAATTGTGCTCTGTTCGCTATGCATCATTTGATGAGGGCATGGATTTGGTTAGGAAATGTGGCATTGGAGCTCGGATGGCGAAGGTGGACATTGAGTCTGCCTTTCGCCTGCTGCCAGTGCACCCGTCAGCTTTTCGCTTGTTAGGTTTTTGCTTTGAGAATGAGTTCTACATGGACAAATGCATGCCTATGGGGTGCTCCGTCTCTTGCGCCTATTTTGAGATGTTTAGTTCTTTTTTGCATTGGACATTGGTGTTGAGAGTCGGCTGCGCGAATGTGGTCCATTATCTCGATGATTTCTTTTTCGTCGGTTCGGCGCAGTCTTTTGAGTGCCATCAGTTATTGCAAGGCTTTGTGGACATGTCCAGCGCATGGGGTCTGCCGTTGGCTGCCGGGAAGATGGAGGTCCTAGCGACGAGAATCACTTTCCTGGGGGTGGAGCTGGATTCGTTGGAGATGGTGGCTTGTCTTCCCATGGAGAAGGTCAGGAAGCTACGGGTGTTGGTGGCTAATGGGTTGGCCTCCACTAAGTTAACTTTGCGGGAGATGCAAGTATTGATTGGTTCCTTGAATTTTGCTTGCCGAGTCATACTGATGGGCCGTGTGTTTTTGCGACAGTTGGCAGCAGCTACTGCGTGGGCTCAGAAGCCACATCATCGCATAAGGGTGTCCAGGATTATGAAGGCAGACTTGAGAGTGTGGGTTGAATTTTTGGAAGGTTTTAATGGGACATCGGTTATGATGAAGCCAAAGATGTCTAGCGCAGATCTACAGCTATACATGGATGCAGCAGGTTGGGCGGGGCTGGGCATTTACTTCAGAGGAGCATGGTGTGCCAATACTTGGTAGTCGTGGCATGCATCTGGTTTGACTAGCAATATTACATTATTGGAACTGTTTCCCATGTTGGTAGTGTTGCAATTGTGGCCCGAGAAGCTCAGGAATCGCAGGGTAGTTTGGTAGTGCGATGAGGCAGTGGTCAGCATGGTGAACCGTTATGTTCCATGTTCCGTTCAAATAGCTGCGTTGATGAGGGAGGTGGTTTTAGCTTGTTTGCAGCTGAACGTGTTTGTGAAGGCCAGACATATACCAGACTGTACTAATAGAATTGCTGATGCACTTTCTCGTTTCAAGTGGGAGCTGTTCCGGACCCTGGCACCAGAGGCGGACGCAGAAGGGTTGGTGCTCCCCGAGCAATTATGGCAGGTTAGTCGGCGGAGATGGTGAATCTGCTGCAGAGTTCAGTGTCTGCGGCAACATGGTTGGCGTATCTGCGAGGTTGCGTCAAGGTGGTCGAGTTTTTGGAGGCCCAAGGTTGGCAGCCAGGTTTCACCTCTGATAGGCTGTTAGGACAGCACATAGTTTATGCAAAAGGATCCGGGGTTTCCAGGGCTTTGGTGCGGAGTCACTTGGCTGGCTTTACCTTTTTTGCCAGAGCAGCTGGTTGGGGCCACTCGACTCCAGAGTTCTTGGCATGGAGACTGTTGCATGGTTGGGAGCGATCCTGTCCAACCCCGGGCGATACTAGGCGGCCAATTACGCATGAGTTGCTCGTTAAGATTTGGACGGCGTTACCCAGAGTAGCGGCGTCACGTTACGAAGCCACACTTTTTAGGGCGGTTTTCTGTTTAGCATTTTTCGGTGCTTTTCGGATGGGGGAGTTGGTGGCAAGCTCAGGGTGTTTTGCAGGCAGTGGTGGCCTGTTGAGGGAACATGTGCAGGTCTGGGAGGGACAGTTGAGGGTAAGGCTGGCCAGATCTAAAATGAATCAGCTGGGCAAAGGATTGTGGGTGGTGCTGAAGGGGATTGTTTCCCTTCCTACATGCCCTGTGGCTGCATTGCGTGAGTATCTGCGGGTGCGCCCCGTATGGGAGGGATTGTTTTTCCTACATAAGGATTTCCACTGGGTGACGCGTTTCCAAGTGTCTGCAGTGCTTCGGAAGGTCTTGCAGCTTATAGGTGAGGATCCTTGCCAGTTTGCTCCTCATTCCTTCCATATTTATTTTATTTTATTTATTTAACATTTCTTCTATACCGCGCTATTACAATCAGCGCGGTGTACATCGAACAAAACATACTACAATGCATACAAGCAACATTGAGTTTTACATAGAACAGGGAAAAAAAACATAGGATAACCGGGGTAACTATTACAGGGTAACTATTTACATGTTAAATTAGTATTGTCACCAATATTCTAAGCCAATTTGGTATCATCTTCATTTCGTGAGGGAGGGACAGGAGTAAAAGTGGTGGGTGGGCAGTAGTATAGTCTAACCATTTTCTGGTTGTAATAAGGTGCTATGGTAGCTGAGACATGAGGGAAGTTTACCCGATGTGTGGGTGTCAGGGTAGTATATTGTGAATAGGTGGTGTTTCAGAGCTTTTCGGAATAGGATTAAGCTTTTGATGCCACGGATTTCATGTGGAAGGGCATTCCAATTTAGGGGAGCGAATATAGAGAAAGCCCTGTTGGAAGTGGTCTTAGTACATGACGTCATCATCTTGGGGACTATTAAGGTGTTCATTGAAGTGGATCTCCTGTCTCTGTTTTCCAGGGTGCTGTGGATTAGTTTGCTAATCGGTGTAGGTGGGTAGTTATTCAGGGCTTTGAAAGTAAGGACTAGTGACTTATATTGGAGTCTGGCATGTAACGGCAGCCAATGCAGATTTTTCATGATTGGTGTTATGTGGTCAGTTCTTGATGATCCAGAGAGAACTCTTGCGGCGGCATTCATAGCTAGGCGGAGCGGATTTAAAGTTGATTGAGGCAGGCCGTGCAGGACGATGTTTGCAAAGTCCAGGTGTGGGAGGACTAATGCCTGAAAGGTTGTCCGGTAGTCACTGGATTCCAGTAGGGGGCGGAGGTGACGTAACGTTTTGATCTTGTGATATATAGACTTTGTAACGTTCTTCACATGTGTGGTCATATCTAGGTGCTGGTCCAATGTGATGCCAAGATATCTGATTGTAGGTTTGGACTTCAATTCTACATTGTTGACAAGTAGCGATGGGGGGGGGGTGTGAATTACGGTTCTTCGTAACAAAAAGGACATCAGTTTTACTATGATTGATCCGAAGGTTTTGTGTCAGCAGCCAATCAGCTACAGCTCCGAAACAATTGATTATTGGGGAGAACATCGGTTGGTCAATTTTGAACGGCATGTAGAGGAGGATGTCGTCTGCGTAAGCTAGGCATCGTACGTTGAAAGATCGGATCAAATCACATATCGGCTGCATATATATATTGAACATTAATGCCGATAAGGACGATCCTTGAGGTACCCCCTGAGACTGCAGGAATGGTTCCGAGGATGTATGACCTGTTTTTACTTGTTGCCACCTGTTGGATAGGTAGGATTTACACCATTCAAGTGCTGTGTCTTGAATCCCCTTTTCCTTCAGGCGTTGTAGAAGTATGTCATGATTCACAGAGTCAAAGGCGGCGGAGATGTCCAGGAAGATGAGGACAAATCCTTGTTGGATGCTGTCCATACCAGTGACCAATTAGTTGAATAGTGTTGTGAGGACTGTGTCGATGCATGCGCTTCCCTGAATCCGTGTTGTGACGGGTCCAGTGGAGCTTCAGTGTCAATATGGTGCTGGAGTTGTTGTTGAGCAGCTTTTTCTATGATTTTTGCAAGCTGGGGGATGCTCGAGATTGGCCTAAAAGATTCGACTTTGGACGGGATTCGACTTTGGATTCGACTTTGGATTCGACTTTGGATTCGACTTTGGATTCGACTTTGTTGCATATTGGGACGGCAACCAGTGCAGCGGCAGTGGGGCTGCCAGAGGTGGAGATACAGCACATTGGAAGATGGCGTTCTCAGGCCTTCCTGGGATATGTGCATTTATGAGTGGAGAGGTAGCTGTACAAATGGCTAACTTCTTGCACGACTGTTGGATGATTGGGCATTCATTTGTTGCATGACTGTTGGATGATTGGACATTCATTTGTTCACTGGTCAGGTCTGCAGGTGACAGTGCGGCCATTAGGGCTTAATTTGGGTATCGACCTGGAAGTGGTGTCCGTCCTATGGCTGGGTGAGCATGGTCTGCGTTGGCCTCAGCTGTTGCCTTTGCTTCGGCACCATCGGCGGGTGAGGTGTGAGCCTACAGTGATACTGCTGCACTTGGGCGGTAACAACCTGGTCTCATGGTCTTGCAGACAATTGATTAGAGTGGCAAAGAAGGACTTGGCAGAGGTTCTTCTGATGTTTCAGGATGTTATTTTGTTATGGTCAGATATCATTCCAAGGCCTGCCTGCCGGCATCAGCAGCGTTGGTCTCGCAGACTGACGAAGATTAATCGACAGATTGGGCATTGGGTCTGCGACCACGGGGGATATCAAATTTTGCACTCTTGGGTAGAGGTTTATTGTGGGGGATTGTATCGGGAAGATGGGATACATTTATCCCTGATGGGTGTGGACTTGCTGCTCGATGATTGGCAGGAGGATTTGGAATGGATTGTGCAGCGGGAGGCTCGCTGGTCGCAGCTTGGTTTTGGGGGGGGGGGGCGGCACAAGGATGTTAAAGTCTCCTGTGCTGGGTGGCAGGATCCAAGAGGTCTCTGGGGTCCAGAACCTTAAATTTGAATTGGGGCGGAGGTCGGTTGCCCTCAACCCAGATAACTCCTGGCCGGCTTTTGCTAATAACATGGCGAGGCCGGGTAAAAGGAAGGTTGTCGCTGGCACGGCCGCGGCGGAGATGGAATGAGGTCATCTTGCTAATAGCATGGCTGGTGAAGGCTCGTTTCGCTTGTTGGTTCAGTAAGAAGATTATGTTGTAACGGAAATGTTCTGAAGCGTTTGAATGTTAATAAAGCTGCGACCAGTTAATTCCCAAATTGAGTCTGTTCTATTTTGTTGAAGGAGGGGGGGAGATGTAAAGAGGTGGTGGTTGAAGCTCTGGGGGCCATATGGGTTGGGGGTTAGGGGATGGGGTGGTATGTGGGGGTGGGGTGGGGGGGGTTGGGGTCATAAGGGAGCACCATGTCCGACCTGCCTCGGTTATTATGAGGCCGCGGGCGGGGTTCCCGACGGCCGATTGTAACCAGGCGTGTGGCCAGGTGCGGGGACCCTGCGCGTGGCCTGCATCATTGTCAGGATGACGTGGGGAGCCTAATTTAAACCCATTGGCTCTCGGATGAGTGGCAGTGGAGAGAGCCAATGGGCGATGTTGGGCGCGGGGACGCGAGGGGTGATGGGCGGCGAGGAGGGGCTTAAGCAGCTCAGCGGTGTGAGGAGATGAGGGCTTGAGGTGCTGGCTTCCCACCCTCCCACCCTTTATGGGGGAGGATGGTGAGTATGAAGGGGGTGTCACAGCTGGTGGGGGCGGCGGGATCCCGGAGGTCTTCAGGGTCCGTAGCCTTAAATTTGAATTTGGGCGGGGGTCAGTTGCCCCCAATTCGGATAACCCCTGGCTGGCTTTTGCTAATAACATGGCGAGGCTGGGTAAAAGGGGGGGAGGAAGGTTGCCGCTGGCATGGCCGCAGCGAAAGCAGAATGAGGTCACCTTGCTAATAGTGAAGGTTCGTTTCGCTGGTTGGTACAACAAGAAGATTATGTTGTAGCGGAAATGTTCTGGAGCATTTGAATGTTAATAAAGCTGCGACCAGTTAATTCCCAAATTGATTCTGTTCTATTTTGTTGAAGAAAGGGGGGATGTAAAGAGGTAGTGGTTGAGGCTCTGGGGGCCGTATGGGTTGGGGGCGAGGGGATGGGGGGGGGTATGTGGAGGGGTTGGGGTCATAAGGGAGCACTGGGTCCAACCTGCCTCGGTTACCTCTGGATGATTTTCAGGCAAAACAAGCATTATTCCAATGGTTATTCATGCTGGAGCAGGTTTAAACTTAAACACAACTCTGGACATCCTGGATGTTTCTGAGATTAGGCATCAGGATTTTTCTGAAATGTCGAGGTTCTTGTGAATGCCCCAGCTATGCCTCCCCCATAACCCTGTTCAGACTTGGAAATCCACATACCCAGTTTCTAAAATGGCTCTGTACTGTAGATGTTTTTGTGCTTTGGGCATCTCTAGACCTGTTTTCAGATATCTAAAGCACAAATAGGGCTTCCAAAATAGCCCCAATAGTACACAAATACCCATGCAGAAATTCATATCTGCCCAGACAAAAGTGTAAATGTGTATTCTACTCATTTATCTAAATGCTTTATAAAATAGGCATGTGTATTGCCACTCTTTCTCTGTATTGCCATCCAAAGCAGGTCTGCAGGAACACTTACATACAGATTACATAAAAGTAGATGCTCTTCTAGTAAGTGCCTGCTTTTTTCATATGTATGTGATTGCACAATTTTAGAAAAGCCCTTTTCTGCATGTAAAGCAGAAAAAGTTTATAAAATTACTGCCCGTGTGCATACAATTACCAGCGGTGTGCAGAAACATTCCCGAGGATAGACTTGGGATAGGGTTTAGACTTACAGTACATGCATACTTTTGAATTTTCAAACAAATTTGTGAACATTTTCCTAGAATTTTGTGCAAGCTAAATTGTAGCCATAAATGTATATGGATATTTCAGATGGGGAAATTTTCAAATGGAATTCATGCGTGCACTTTGTCTTCGGAAAATGGTAGAACTTGAACATACATGTAGTGTAGAAGTTGTTTTTGTTTTTTTTCCCCAAAATTACCCTCATTATGCAATTAACCTTTTTCCTGGCACTACCACTAAAATGCTATTAATTTCTTAACAATGTTCTTTTTCTTACTACATGTAATGACTGCACGACGTTAAGTATAGTGCCAATAGATTCAGAGTTTGTCTTTGTAGTTTTTTACCTATGTTCCTATACAGGAACATTGCCAAGAAATTGTATGTTCAACCCATGCAAGAGAACATCCTACTAGAATGCAAAAATAACAGATAAATCAAGCAGATACTAGTGACTAATGCTACAGTATGCATGTCTGACGCTTGTGGTAGTTCACAAAGCAAGTTTTGCCCTTATCAGAGTGAAGTGGACCTTGCAGACCCTGCACATGACCTTAGTGTTCTTCGAACACATGCGACAGCGTCCCTGTGTGCAGCTGATGCGCTCATGAAGTAAGTCCTGTGCCTGCCGGACATCTTTTGGCAAGTTGGCTATGTGATTTGATCTGATTGAATGTTCCTGAATGGCAGTGCCCTTCAAGAGACACAAGGTGATGTCACATCTGAATGTCAGATGATCCATGTCACTTCCATGACGGTGACAGTGTATTTTCCAAGCAGCCATGACAGATACGTTGAGGACGTTTGTGAATAGTGGCCACCACCATTTCTTTACATGCACAGATGGCCTATAGTTTGCTAAGAGCCTGTCCATGAGATACATTCCACCCATTCCTTCATTATAGCACTTCACCACAAAGGGTTGAGACAGAGCAACATCTGATGTACCCTTGACTCGGCGACGTGCGGTTTAAAGTGGGTCATGTGTGAGATTGTTGCTGGCAATTCAGACAACAGAATTGTCATGCCACTTTGCTACATAGACTGACCCATCACATCGGTAATCACAGTCTCCTCGTTGCCCACCCTTCTTCATGGACTTTGTACTTCGAAGTTCTTTGTGTGCTCCGTCAGTTCTCAGTTCCCGAATGGTTCCTGTAGCTGCAACATTTCTCTCTGTGAGTGACTTGATCAGTGCGTAACTTGTAAAGAAATTATCGAAGAACAGGTGGTGATGAATTACATCTGAATGCTTTTCAGTGGCCTAGTGGTTGGGGCAAGGTACTGAAGGTCGGGGGTTCAAATCCCACTAGAGGACAGCAACCTTGGGCCGGAAGGACTGGGGTTTCTAGTCACACAGGTGCTCCTTGTGGTCTTGGGCAAGCCACTTAACCCTCCATAGCCCATGTTCCCTGTAAAATAGTTATCTCCAAGTTATAATGCCCTGTTCAATGTAATTTCAGTTTGTTCAATGTAAACCGCATTGATGCAGAATAGCGCGGTATATAAGAGAATGTAAATAAATAAAATAAATAAATTTTCAAAAACATCAACCATATGATTTATGAACCTGGAGCCCAGAGGTTCCATCTAATGCATAGAACTTTTTCATCCGGTGTACAGTTTAATGTTGTAAGAGTAGCAGTCGATGCCACACATACACCACCACTTAAAACCAAATCTAATTGGTTTTCCTCTTATGAACATTTTCATGCTGTGGCGGCCAAAGTACGGAGTCATAGACTCGTCAATACTCAATTCATGGTGGAAAAACCCAAGCTGCATCAAATTTGCGTTGACGGCAGTAATAAGTGGAGCAACCTTAGCCTTCTTGTCGCCTGCTTTGAGTTCAGCATTGTCAGCCAAGTGAAAGTATTTTTTGATGGTCTGATACCTCTTGCTGCTCATGGCCTCACGGACAATAGGCACACCTAGATCTTGCTGACTGCTCCAATAGTCTGACTCCTGTGGCAGGACGTGATAGCCAGACAACAGCAGGATTCCCAGAAAGCAACAAATTTCATCCACTGTGACTTGAAACTGACTGTCATTTTTATCTCGGTTAGCGTAAAGGTTGCTTTGCATTACAATTTCCGTCAGCATTTTGTCATTGAATATAAGGCTCCATACGGAAAACGGAGAAAGCGACATCAGAACAAGAAAACTGTCAGGTAAATGACTTGGCACCAGTGATGAAATTATCTTAGTGAACTTTGTTGACTTTTTCAACTGAATTGCCTGTTTCTGCTTCAGATTCTTACACTTTTTTGCTGGAGGGCTGCTTTCATCTTCACTACTAACACTCTCATCTTCGTCTGTCTCCTCCGCTATCACTTCCAGTTCGCCAGCAGTTTCAAAGGGGTCATCATTGTTCAAATTGTCAGAAATATCTTCGACATCACTGTCAGCTGCAGAATCACCTGCAGACGGCAGCAACACAATGATTGCTGTCAGACGAGTTAAATGTTCCACAGTTGACATAGCATCTTGGACTGTAACTGTCCGATGAATTTTGCTACGTCTGGTGCCATAGAAGCTTCTTGTATCCATTGTTTATCAAAACTGAAGGAATTATCTGAAAACAATGCACAATGGCAATTATTAGTCGACTTTTGGAGAATTCTGGCAGTTTTCCTGTATAGGAACATGATACATATATATAAAATTAACCTCCTATCACAAGTCAAATAAAATGTGAGTGCACCTGTG
Source organism: Ichthyophis bannanicus (assembly GCA_033557465.1). Lineage (NCBI taxonomy): Eukaryota > Metazoa > Chordata > Amphibia > Gymnophiona > Ichthyophiidae > Ichthyophis > Ichthyophis bannanicus. The sequence goes on from CM066032.1 coordinate 436,123,265, forward strand.
CAACATGACCAGGCATGCCTCGTACACAATGATCAGAATCAAAATGTAAAACAACCAAGTATCTCAAAATTATAACTGCTAATTTGACTTACCCTCAAATTGTAAAAAATGTGAAAATTTAAGTGAAATTAAAACTGTTGTGTAACTGAGACCATTTAATGTTTGCACTGCTGTTAAATATGACGTCACCACTTGTTCACATTCTGCAAAGAATATTTTTATTCAAAAATCGCGTACATAAAAAATAAGTAACGTTTGTCATGTTCCCATACAGGAACATTGCCGGGAAAAACCTGCAATAGGTGCACATGTGCCACTGCCCTTGAAATCCATTTAAGACAACCACTGATGTCTTTTGTACTTTGGGAGAATGTTCAAGTTGGAAGTTTTCCGCAGCCATACCATAGGTCATTCCAGATACTTTCAAAAGGACACACATTTGTTTTCAGTTGAAGAGCATAGAAAAATTATCTCAAATAAATCCTCTTCTTTTGCTCTTTCAGATAAAAACTCAAAACACAATTGGGCAAGTGACATCCAGGACCCATGCGGCCATTCCCCCCTCCCTCCCTCCCCTCCCCTCCCCTCCCCTCTCCCTCTCTCTCTCCCTCACCCCCTCTTCCCCCTTCCCCCTTCCCTGTGCCCCATGCACCCGACATGACATACAAACTCAGAATTGTCAAAAGAAATGTTTTTTAGTGACATACATTTTGTAACAAATTTGGCTGCAGTGTAACCTATACAGCATATTACTATCATATAGAAGGTGTACATATAATACAAAATTGTGCTACTGTACAATAGCAAACTATATACAACCATTAAAAGAACCCTACTTCAAGAAGCACATACCATACTCTACCGGAAGAGCAGCCGTTAAAGCCCACCCCTATGCCTCATCTTCTTCTAGTCTCAGTATATGCCACCAAATACACCACTTGGAGTATGGGCCAGCTGGGGGGGCAAGCTGTTAAAGCATGCCCCTGGCCCCCTCTGTTTACAGCAGGTTTTCACCTTTATAGTTTGAACCTACCCATCAAAGGTTGGATTCCCACCTGCTTGGGTTACCAATGCCTAGTTGTCATCCTCCCTCCTCTTCCACCCTTCTGAGCAGGGAAAGCACATTGCTCTCTGGTTCTGCTGCAAACCCAATGATTCTAGATCTGGAAGGACCACTTCCCATATGGTCACTCCCCTTAGACTGTACTGCATAGCTGTATGCTCAGTCAGGTCCCCTTCAATCCAGAGCCATGCTGCAACAGCTGCATGAAGGGTGGGTAGGTGGGAGGGCTGTGTGGACATCCCACTCGAAGAGGCAAGAGGGTGGCCTGCAGTCTGCTGGCCCTTGAAATAGCGGGCCATGGCCCTCCCCCCTCCCCCTGCCCCCCTGCCCCCCTCACCCCCAAACCTTTACACTTTGAGCTCCCCCCTGTCCAGTTGTGCCCGGCAGCCATTAATCCGGCCGTCCGGGTCACAAATGGACAAGTGGCATCCAGGTCCCATGCAGCCATTCCCTCCCTCCCTCCCCCCCCCATGTCACATGCCCCCAACATCACGTACAAACTCAGAACTGTCGGAAAAAAAGGTTTTTTTATTGACATACATTTTGGAACAAATTTGACCGCAGCATAACCTATACAACACATTACTATCATATAGAACATGTGCATACAATACATAACTGTGCTACTGTACAAAAACAAATATACAACCATTAGAAGAACCCAACTTTGAGATGCACATCCCTTACTCACCTGGAGGTGCAGTCGTTAAAGCCTACCCCTCTGCCTCAAGTTATTCTAGTCTCAGTATATGCCACCAAATACATTGCTTGGAGGATGGGCCAGCTGAGGGCAAGCCATTAAAGTGTGCCTTGGCATTCACCCCACCTCTGAGTCCTGCCATCTGTCACTTTCCTTGCATCCCAGACCACACTTCACTACCCCCTTATGGCATATCTGCAGTGGGAAAAAAATGATCTGCCACTGTGGTGGATCGCTGCCCTGCACTCCAAAGCCACATGCTGAAAAGTAAAGCTACTTCCCCCCAAATGGAGAAAACTGCTGCACCAGTAGGACCCAGAGAATCTGCTGCACCGGTATGACCCAGATCGCGCTGGGTGACCATCCCGATTGGAGGGGAAAGAGGGCGGACCGCACCCCCACAGGCCCTTGAAATAGCTGGCCTTGGCCCGCCCCCCTGTCCATCCTTACCTCCCCAAACCTTAACCCTTTGCCTCCCCCCTGCCCAGTTGTGCCTGGCAGCCATTAATCCGGCCAGCAGGGTTTTTTTACCAGTTTTCTAGAGCCCTGTATATGTCCCTGACCATCAACTTAAAAGGGCCAAAACTCCCTCATGTTCCATCAGTCCAGAGCCCTGAACCCACAGAAGATGACTCATCAGTTGTCAAACACAACCCTCCATCCCCCTGAAGTCATGCTTCAGATCTCACCAAATACGTTTCCAAAGGTCCCCCCCCCCAACTAAAAAGGACCCCTGCCCTCCCTGTAAGGCCCTCCCAGACTTACTTCATGTGCTCAGTGGTGTTTCAGAGATGCTGGTGCAAGATCAGTCCCCAGTTGCTCATGCTTCTGACTGTGCCAGGTTGGAAATGTCATCATTTGATTCCTAGTGATAGTATTGCCAGACTATTGCTAGGGTTCAAGCAGTGTCATTTTAAACCTGACCGACAGTTTAAGGCCACACTGGCCCCTTTAAGATGGCAGTGGGAAACATTGGGCTGCTCATTGCACCCTGATACTCTTGGCCAGGAAAAATAATGCCAGCTTTAAGATGGCATTATTTTTTCAGAAATAACACTGCTTGTGCTGAATAATGCAAGTTCTCATTTGACCTGCATGCATTTGCATGTTTTGCATCTTGTTATTAGGCAATGAAAGTTGGGGTAAAATAATATGCAGTATAGTTATATAACAAATAATTTTTCCCTTTAAGGTGCATTAAGGGACAAATATCACAAGTTATTGCCTTAAAGTGCGTTAATAACAACACCAGAAAACAATAATCAGCAAGACGGCAAACGCATAAATATAAATGGATAAGTTATTCATAGATATTTATTTATTTATATATTCAGCATGAGATATCGTTATAAACCTGACTATCGTGTAGTCCTAAATTTGTACTGAAAATTTCATCTGTATAAAACTAGTCCTGCTGTTTCGGAGAATGGTTTATCCAGATGGCCCCACCCCTAGCATGTCTCTAATACCACACTACTTTAGAATGTATAAATCACTTGGCTCAAAGTCTATTGGCTCATATTACCAAAATGTATCCATTTGGAGGTTACTTCTATAAAGATGTTTTCACACATCTATGCCATCATATGCAAATAAAAGATTTCATATAAAATTATCTTAGGCATAAGAGTATGTGTGATGATAAGAGCACATGCACTTTTCTGTAATTTGGGAATACTCATGTTCAGAGGAGAAGTCTGTGCAGAGCAGGGGCAGAGTTATTATGTCTGCAGGTATTTTTTGGTTGTGACTATCCATTGGGTTTTTGTGGCAAGATATGGAAGTTGATTATCAGGTGTATACTTTACATGTAAACATTTAGACCAGCTCCTGAACCATGTGCAAATGTCCATGATCTCTGCAGCTTTTCTGGGATAATTTCATAAAGACATATAGATACATGTGTTTCTATAAAACTGGATTTTGGGTCTACACACAAAGGCAACCTGTTATGATAATACTCTCCTATGGAACAATATTATAAAACATTTTCTGTGTGTAAAGCCCTCACTTGGTTTTCAGCTTGTCATGCTGTGAGGGCTTGTGTGCATCAGTGATGCTGAGGGTTAAGCTATCAGTAGTTTAACTACTGGCAGGGTCTCCCAAGATGGACAGATCTTAGCTGAGGAGCCAGAACAAGACAAACCACCCATCTGGGCAGCAGTAGAATGGAACAGTGTTGGCGGTGGAGGATCACATGTCTGTGACAACGGCAACAACACTAAACTTAAACTGCATGGAAGAAAGGTCTGACAATCAAGTTCCGTATCTTGCCACAAAAACCCAGAGGATAGTCACAACAAAACAAATTGCACTACAGTGCTGGAAGATGAGACCGCCCAGGTCAGAAGGCACTCAACTGACTACTGGGGAGGAGCTGAAGACTTTTCAGAGTAAAGCCAGCATTTATGATGTGGTTGGATCAAAGCCCTCCGGACATCTGACTGCTGATGTAGCTGTGCATGAAATGAGAGTTAGAAGTTGCAAAGATGTCTTTTGGATATTGGGACATAGAACATGTGAAGTGTGAACCAAGGGAAGTTGGAGGTGGTCAAGAATGAAATGGAACATGTACAACTCGCTATTGGGTGTCAGCGAACTGAAATGGACTGGCATTGGACATTTTGTATCTGATGATCACATGGTCAGCTATGCTGGAAATGAAAGACAAAGAAGAAATGGTATTGCATTTTTAATTAAGAAGAAACTTGCAAGAACTGTAATGAAATGCAGTGCAGTCAGTGAACACTTATTTTCTATTCTTCTTTGAGGAATGCCTATCAATACAACTATAATTCAAGTATATGCCCCAACAACAGCTGCAGAAGAGGATGAAATTGACGAGTTCTATGAACGAGTACAAGATGAAATTGACAGAACATGCAAACAGGATATCCTGATAGTCTTGGGTGACTGGAACACAAAAGTTGCAATAAAGAAGAAGACAAAATGATTAGAAAATATGGACTTGGCAACAGAAATGAAGCTGGAGAAATACTGATAGAATTCTGCAAGACCCAACGATCTATTCATTTCAAACACTTTCTTCCAGCAATACTAAACACATGGACTTTACCCAGTGGATTGTACAAAAATCAAATTGACTACATCTGTGGAAGTCAATGATGGAAAAGCTCTATAACATCAACAAAGACAAAACATGGCACTGACTGTGGTACAGATCACCAACTACTAGTGTGCAAACTCAAGCTAAAGTTGAAAAAGAGCAAGTCACTCATGAATGTAGCAAAATATGACCTTGAGAATATGCCACTGGAATTTAAAAACTGCCTGCAAAATTGCTTTGCTGCTTTAGATACAAATGACAGAGCTCCAGAAGAGTTATGGGATGACATCAAGAAGATTGTGTTGGAAGAGAGTGAGAAATCTCTACAAAAGGTGAAAAAGAAAAAATGGCTAAAATGGATGAATGAAGAAACTTTGAAAATTGTCCAGAAATGCAGAGAAGCTAAAGCCAGAGGAGAAAGGGAGGCAATCACAAAACTCAAGAGATTTCCATTGTGTAGCAAGAAAATAGAAGCAGAAACTATTAGAGGAAGAACAAGATTGGCTTTCCTAAAGCTGCGAGAGTTAAAGAAAAAATTCCAACCTGAATTGGAATGTTACAAGATGCTCAAGGATCTATGTTGAATGATGCCGAGACGTTCAAGAAAAGGTAGAAAAAATATACAGAGTTTTTCTATGATAAAGATCAAATGGTCCAGATCCGTTTCAACCTGTACCTTATGATCCGGAACCATTGGTGATGAAAGAAGAAGTCGAAGCATCATTGAAAGCCTTATCAAAGAACAAAGCACCAGGCATTGATGACATCCCCATAGAAGTATTATAGCAATCTGATGCAGCTGTTACCATACTTACAAGGCCCTGCCAAGAAATTTTGAAGACAATATCATGACCAACTGACTGGAAAAGATCTGAGTTCTTACTAATAAAGGTGATCCAACTGACTCTAGAAATTATCGCACAATCGCTCTGATCCCACATGCCAGTAAGATTCTACTGAAGATTATTCAAAAGAGACTACAACCATACCTGGAATGAGAACTACGTGAAGTGCAAGCAGGGTTCAGGAAAGGGTGAGGAACGAGAGACATCACTGAGGATGTGAGATGGATCCTTGAAAAGACTAAAGAATACCAAAAGGATATCTATTTGTGCTTTATCAACTACAGCAAGGCTTTTGACTGTGTAAACCATGAGAAGCTCTGGGTCACATTAAGAAGCATGGGTAGACCAGAACACCTGATCGTTCTCTTGTACAATCTGTACATTGATCAAGAAGCAACAGTTTGAAAGGAACAAGGAGAAATGGAATGGTTTAAAATAAGCAAAGGTGTATGACAAGGCTGCATACTTTCCCCCTACCTGTTTAATTTATATGCAGAACAAATCATCAGAGAATCAGGACTGTATGAAGACCACAAAGGTATGATGACTGGTGGAAGACTCATCAACAACCTTCGCTATGCTGATGATACCACATTACTTGCTGAAAGTGAAGATGATCTGAAACATTTGCTTCTCAAGATCAAGGAAGATGGTCTTAAAATGGGCCTGCACCTTAATGTAAAGAAGACAAATATCCTGACAACTGGAAAAATCAATAAGTTCATCATTAACGGATAAGAAATTGAAATAGTGGACAACTTTAATCTACTTGGATCAACTATCAATAAAGAAGCAACAAGCAGTCCAGAAATCAGACAACACATTGCTCTTGACAGAATGGCTATGAAGGACCTAGACAAGATTCTCAAGAGCAGAGATGCATCTTTCCATACAAAGATTCAACTTGTTCAAGCCATGACATTTTCAATAACATCATATGGATGTGAAAATTGGACAGTGAAAAAGATAGACAGGAAGAAAATAAATAAGCATTCCAAGAGCGTAGTTTGATTGGCGGAGAGTACAGTTGTGATGTACATCCATATTTTATAAAATACACGTGTACCTGTACAGAGAACATACACAAATTTAGATCTGCTTTTACGCAGGTGTAAATTTGTGCAGTACTTGGAGATGGTTGTGGGTGCCTATTTTATAAAAACACACAGGTGCTTATTTTGCCTTAATAATATAGATTTAGAGTGTCTTTTCTCACCTTGTTATAGGTGCCCTGTTATAAAATTATGCCCTATGTGTGCTAAGGAAGCATGTGTTAAGAGGCAAAACTTAGCAAAGGAAGAGAAATTGGCTCACACTATTGGGGGCCTACTCAGCATGTTTCTAGTCAGTTAGCAGGCCAAGTACCACAGTGTGCTAAACTGACAATCATGATTAAAACGGGTGCACGTACAGTTATCCATTGAGGTGCCAATAAGTACACACATCCTAACTGAAACAGAGGCAGAGGCTAGCCACAATGTTCAGTCAATGTCCATTCTCCACCCTAACTCACCCAATCTCTGCCCTATTGTATGCTAAGTGGTAAGTGTCACACTGACTGTTTTAGCATGTGGTAACAGTTACCACAACCCGCTAAGAGCAAGGTGAACTCAAAGCTAATGTGATGAAGAAGCCCCAATTTCCACTGTTAAAATACAAAACATGCAGCATGTCAGTGCAAAAGCTGACAGGAGAACAGACCAGGTGGATAGCTGTTGTCAGTGGCAACGACAACAAAGGCAGCCACGAGGTCTGGAGAAACGTGTAGTAAGAAGAAACGCCCTAATTCCCAATAGCACACACCTGGTAGGGAAGAGTATGCACAGCCCTTATAAGGATAGTGCAGGGAACACAAGGGGGAAGCATTACAAGGACGACACCTCCAAAGAGTTGCCAGGAGGAGAGGAATTGTCAGAGAGCTCAGATTTGGAACAAACCCTGAGAGGGAGAAACCTGGGACAAGGTGAGCACTGTAGGAAGAGAAGACAGCCTGTCTTACCTACAGCAGTTACCAGAGAGGAACCAGGAAGAGTCTCTCACTTCAGTATAGGAAGTGACTCAGAGTCTGAACCAGGAAGCGTTCAACCTCAGAGATACCCAGAATCCACTAGGAGGAAGCAGCTTGCTAGAGCCGAGGCCAGCTGGGCAGCTCCTGCTGATTGCAGAGACACGGCAGCATGGAACCTACGTCCTAACCAGAGGCACTGCAAGCCAGTAGCTAAAAAGTATGTAACAAGAAGCTGGGACTTGGGGAATGAATGTGAGCCATTGAAAGTTAAAAGGAATAAAAGTGTTTGTAGAGTGAATGCAGAGCAGACTTACACAGGAAGCCAGAGGTGGGGGCAGGGCAGCTACTCCCAACCTAACTACCTGAATAGAGAGCATTCACAGCCGTCAGAAAAGCTTAGAGACTGGCCAGAAGACGTGTATATGTCAGAAGAGGAGCTGGCAGTAAGCTTTAAACCCCAAAAGAAGCCCTACAAGCTAAAGTCTGTTAGCAAGAGAGGACAGAGAGTTCCTCTATCCCAAACAGAAGATAGCAACAGAGAAACTTACCGTGAGGGCTTGCCAAAGGGAAATGTCCAAGCATATTTCAACCAAGAGGGTTTGGAACGTGAGGAGGAACCCATGTTAGTGGACTCTCTCAGTGAATCCTCATCTGTATCTGACCTAATGGACTGTACATTAGTCTCATCTGAAAGAATATCTCTGCGCTAGACAGAGCAAAAGCCTGTGTGATACAGTTAAAGTTCCTACCTTGAAGCAAGAAGTTATTGCTGTATGTCCTTTTGTGTTTTTGCCAAAAGATTGGAATACTTTTGTTTCTGCTTGTGTTCTGTTCACTTGTTTATTAATCCACCCCGGGAGGGGAATAAATCCACATTTTGCTTTACCATTCGAGTTTGCACAACTATTTCTTCACCATCAGCAGCACACTGCCCCCTGGTGGTGACACTAACCATTAGCTCACTTTAGCAAACATGGCCCTTAGGATGGCAGGAAATTTAAGTAAAGACATTTCTGTGACCAGGAATGAATACTGGATGCATTAGTGCTTTTGCATATTGACCCCATATTTTTTTCCTGAAATATTTTCTGAACCCAAAGAGGAAGAGGAAAGCTTTATCACACATCTTTTCCTTCTCCATTTGAAGATTATCAGTTAACCAAAACACTGTATGTTTAATAGCATACCCTAATATAGCTTAAACTCTAGAAAGACCACACACTCATTTTTAAACCATACAGAATACTTGCTATATAGCTAGATGTAATATCTGCCACACATCAAAAAGGCATGAACCAACCAAAGAGGCCATTGCCATTTAGTTGCATGGCAAATTGAAAATGGCCAAAACTATGCATCCACCAGTAGGGTAGGAATGACTGGGGATTACTCCTGCACCATGAAGATTCATTAGATGGGTCAAGAGGGGAATACAGAGTATGGGGACCCCTCAATAAGAACATTGTAAATTTGAATTTCAAAGGGTCAGTTTTTCTTCAACAGGTTATAACTGGGGCTTGGTTACAGTTCATTTTGAAAAGAAACAAAGGAAAGTGAACATAGTTTCATTGGTTTACATGCATTTCAATATCAAAATGAAATTAAAGGAACAGGACATTTTTATAATTCAATAATCCTCTTATATCTACTTTCATGTTATTTAAATGACATCTAACTGTAAGAAAAACTTAAGGTACTACTTCATTTTGGTGAAGAACTTTGACAACTAGGTAATTTGCCATAGTGTTTTTTATGAATCACAGTCAGTCATAACCAAGAATGTAGATACATATGGCTTCAGCTTAATATACATACCACATAAGTCATGAACTCAGTACTACAGGTTAGTGACTTCTGTGAACAGCGCAAGCTGTATTATTCCAAGGGGAAAAATAATTCCAGCACAAAGCTGATGTTAATTTTCCTGGCCAGGAGCATCAAGACATTAACATATGACCTGATGATCCTGGCCATCATCTTAAAGGGGATATGGACTATTTTAATTGATAATGTTTTGCCCAGCAAAGTCAATGATGAGACTTCCATCCCCATACATCCCCCCCCCCACAAAGAAGATGTTATTTCCCCTTCAAGAACACACACCCCACTCAGGAAGATTCCTCCTCCCAGAATACCCACCTGTAAACCTTCCTCCCCTAGCCCACTGCCACCACACAGATGTACCGTTTAAAATTATTCATGGTCCAGGTTTTGGGGGGGGGGGGGCAGAAGCAATCCTGAGTTGCTCTTGTCCTCCTGGTACTGGTTCAAAATGGCACCGCTTGGACCTTAGCAGTAGTAGCACAAGATTACATTAGGGCTCAAGCAGCACCATGTTGAACCCAGTGCCAAAGAGGACAGGAGCAACTGGAGATTGCTCCTGCCCCTGGACCATCAATGTTTTAAGAAGTGCATCTGGGAGGGACCTAGAAGAGGGTGGGGGTCTGAAGGGAGACATCACTTCTTGGGGGACACCTTCTGGGTGGGCTGTTCGACTTCAAGGAGGCATCTTCTGAGGGGTCCTCTTGCTGCTTTCTGGGGTGGGGGAGCTCGAGGGCATCATAGGACATTGCTAATTCATTCAAGATGCCAGCCACCATCTTTAAGCTAGTATTATTGTTCCATCAATCACATAGTTTGGGTAACCACTGCAGGGCACATTATTTTTTGAATACCAATGAGGTGTTTTGCATGTATTTGCATGCTTTGCATCTTATTAATATTTAACACATGGTGAAGTACAATTTTTTTTTTTGCTGTAAAATAATGCATGTGTTTCACCTACTACTGAACTTTATTCCTGTAATGCATTTTAATAATTATTTCCTCAGTGTTTCATAATTGTGTGAATTTTTATTTAAGAACAGTAAGACATAAAAAGGGAGTCAAAAATATGTTTTTCTCTTTGCCTTTTATAAACATCTATATTTAAAAATTATGGATTTCTTAAAAATAATTTCCATCGACTTTATAGGGGGGTGGAGCCAGTAGCGGAACAAGATGGCCGTATAATTCTCACCTCTGCCAAATCCTAATTAAAATCCTGCCTTCTCCACCAGAAACTGGGTGAGCAGACCTTCCCTGGGGTGATTGTGCTACATACGATGTCTGCCGGCAAGCCTACCCGGTTAGATTACACAGCGACTCCGAACTCTGGGGCAAAGAGAGCAAAACCCGACCCTCCTTTCCACACAAAATGGCAAATAGTCGTGAAAACATCAAGGGCATGCAGGAGCTATTGGCGGAGATCTAGGTTGTGCGGGCAATGGTAGCGGCGAACAGGGAAATCCTCAGTGGAGTGCAAACAGATATTTTGGAATTAAAAGAGCAGCTAAATGGATTTAATGACTGGATGAATGGCTTAGATGTGAAAATTACTGCTCATGAAGACCGCATGAAACAACTTTTGACAAACAGTAAGCAAATCGCTAACTTGGAGCAATCAATAAATTTCCTGTGTTAGCCTTACAGCCTCTCGGACTTTCATTTGTTTACATGAAAACCCACAACTACACAATAAAGAGGTGACGCGCCCTATTAGGCGACCGCCTAGGGTGGCCATTAGGGGGCGAGGACATCACAGGTGGCGTAGTTTTAAGGATACCGCGACTCCTACGCATGCACAAGAATCTTCACGCACGCCAGAACTTCCACAGAAACAACCCATGAAGCCATGCTGACCGGTGGATGACTAAGCGGTAGCAGACGACGAGTGCTGAGAGTCAGGAAGGACAGACTGCGATCATCACTGCTGACAAGCTTGAGTCAACATCTGTATCAGGTAACCCCGTATTTAGGAGGGTTAGTGCAGATACTGATACAGAGGGGAGGTGCAGCAGTGTTTGGGGAGAACAACGAAAAGGGATCACCAGTTGTGTGTGTGTACCGCACTTGGTGTGTTTTTCTCTTTTGTTTGTATTACAGCATCATCATCATGGAAAAGGAGTTGCTGCACTGGATGACTGCACAGTTCGAAAGGCAGCGAGAGCAGGCAGCAACAACCCAGGAGAAGATGGCAGCCATGTTGCAGGCGCAGCAAAAACCATTGCTGGACATGATGGGAGCGTGGCTGGGGGCCCACAAGAAGATGGCGGAGCCAGCACGGACACTGTCAGGTCCCATAGGCACTGGGCAGGGGCTAGCAACTTCCTACGGGGGGGGGGGGGTTTCCATGGGACAGTTAACTAAAGATGATGAGGTGGACGACTTCTTAGAAGCGTTCGAAAGAGTCGCCCTCATAACCGGATGGCCTAAAGACCAGTGGGCGGTACGGTTGGCCACTTCCCTTACAGGGGAGGCCTTGGCCGCGTACCGGGCTATGCCTGCGACTTTAGCCTCTGATTATGAAGCATGTAAGAGAGCTATCAGAGACCTGCTTGGTCTGACTCCAGTAATTTATCAGCGACAGTTTAGGAGCAGCAGATTAAGACCTGGTGAAACACCAAGCGCTCTTTGCCAGCGTCTTAAAAATCTGGCATCGAGGTGGTTAACACCAGAGTCCAAGACAGTAGCAGAGATAGTAGACTACATTGTTCTTGAACAATTTATGGAAGCTGCATCACCAGACCTGAAAGCCTTTCTGATCTTACAGAACTGTAAGAACACCCAAGAGGCTATCCTACTGGCGGAGCGGTTTTTGGAAGCCGAGTTGGTAAGCCAGCAACATGGGGGTGTCTGTAAAAAGGCAGAACAGGTAACTTCAGAAAGGAGGAGAAGGTCAGAGTTTGAAGATGTAAAAATGTCTGTACCTGGTAATAGGGATTGTTATGCACAAAGGAAATGTTTTGCATGTGGTAGAGAGGGACATCTAAAGAGAAATTGCAAAGCCAGAACAGCCTTGGTTATAACTCAAGCTAGGGAGGATAGGGAAGGATTTCTCCTAGGCATAGAGGTAGAAGGTATTCCCATAGAGGCCTTGCTAGATTCAGGGGCTGATCAGTCCATGGTCTCTCAAAAACTTTGGAGACGGATTGAGGCACAACGTAAGCAAAACCCAATAAAACCTGAAGGGAGAGTAAGGATTAGGTGTGTTCATGGGGCAGCCTCATTCTACCCTATCTATAAAGTAGCAGTAAGTGGGTTAGGTATAAAAAGGAAAGTCCCGGTAGCCATCATACCCAGACTTCCACATGCCCTGGTGCTAGGCAGAGACTGGCCACAGTTTAGGAGAGGGCTAGAGGAAGAACTACACCAGAGAGAGGGCATGGTGTCCACTAGAAGCCAGTCAAGAGTCCAAGGGGAGCTGGAACCCTCTGATAATCCCTTAGCAGACCTTCCATTCTATAATGACCTCACATTTCCTCCAGTAAGTCGAGAGAGGAAAGGAAAGGGACAGAATACTTCCTGTCCAAAGGCCAAACCTAGGACAAGCATAGTTCCTAGACCCCTCTTTGCTAAGACTCAGGGACAGGGTTGGAAAGGGGTGTCCAAGGGAGTGGAGCCTGAAAACAAACCCAGATTTGTTCTGAGATACTGCCTAACAACTCCCAATGCAAAGGCACGCAGGCGAGCTACTGAGCAAGCAGCAGGGTACGACTTGTGTAGTGCTGTGGATATGGTTGTTCCAGCACAGAGCAGGGCACTGGTAGACACGGGTCTCCAGATGGAGATGCCGTTGGGATGCTACGGCCGTATAGCCCCACGGTCAGGCCTAGCTTCGAAGGATTCGATAGACGTAGGTGCAGGGGTTATTGACCCGGATTACAGGGGGGCGGTGAAAGTGCTACTGCTGAACTTTGCAAAGAAAGATTTCCAGATTAATGCAGGGGATAGGATAGCCCAAGTAATATTTGAAAGGGTGACTTTTCCACCTCTGGAAGAAGTCCCAACTATGACCTCTACCAACCGGGGATCAGGTGGGTTTGGATCCACTGGCAGAGGGGAGTTAAGGGGCTTAACCGCAAGTTGTGAAGCAACAAGAGATAATTCAGAAAATAGGCGAATAGGCCAAAAGGAATATTATGGCCGCCGCCTTAAACCGCGCCAGTTAGAAATAGGTCAAAGGGTGATGGTGAGGGCAACCGGACCCTCTGCCAAGTTTGAGGGTAAGTGGAAGGGTCCATATCAGGTGGTAGACCGGGTTGGTCCCGTATCCTATTTAGTACAGGATAAGAGACGTCGCAGCCAGGTATACCATATTAAGTTCTTAAAACCCTGGCAGGACTATTCAGAAGTACCTCAGTTGACCACAAGAGAGCGTAAGGCAAACAGAAGCCACACAGGACGTATCAGCCCAGAAAGGATTACAGGCTGTGCAAGGTTAAACAAGCCAGCCTGTAATATCTTAAGGTGGGGGATATGTGATGGCCAAAATGTTCCCAAGCCCTTAGGAAAGGGAAAAGAGCACACATTTACCTTAAGGGAGAGAAGCAGCAGACCGGGATGTGAAACATAAAATGTTTTGAAACAGGAAAAAACTCACCTAGTGAATAGCTGCAGGCCACGCCCCAGCTTAGGAACAAGCTGTAAGGGTAATGAAGACCAGCTGGGGAAGCAGCACGTGATCACTGCTCAGACACGTGCAAAGGGAGTTCCCAGGGGATTACAAAAGGAAAGTAACAGAGAACAGTCAGGGTTAGAGCAGATGGGGTTGCAGCACTTGGAACACAGACACAGAGTGGAGAGAGCTGAGTCAGGCAGTTCAGACAGTAGTGAAGAAAGTCTGAAGAGCAGCCTGCTTCCTGAGGCATATTCTGATGCCTATGCCAATGCTGAGGTAGAGAAGCAGCATTACAGGAAGAAGGGAGTTCCCAGGGGAGGAGCTACTGGAGACTCAGAACGGAGCAGGAAGCCTAATGTGCTGGAGGGAGGAAAAAGCTCTCGGGTGTTTGAAGAGAGAGGTATTTCCCAGGACAGCCCAGCCTTAGAGGAAACTGCTAGAGTATTCAAAGGAACAAGCCACAAAGCAGGGAGGTTTGCTTTGGAACCTGGAGGCAGGAGATTTCCTTTGGGGAGAGATTTGAATGAGGACAGTTTTACTACAAGCCAAAGGCTTGGTAAAAGCCCAACTGATAACAGGAGAACCGTGAGTAACCCTCTGTCTAACAGACAGTTAAACAAGCTGAAAGCATTAAGCCATTCATGGAGAAAGGAAGAATTGCCAGTATGTGCTAAGCAGCCTAGAGACATCTAGGTGGAAGGAAATTCTTAAGCTTTTAGAAAGCGTAGAGCCAAGTATTACCAGGAGGAGTTTTAATCTTGATGTACCAGAGCCAGACACTGAAGATATGGAAATAGGAAGTTATCCTTCTGACAGTCAAAGTGAATGCCCGATGGAATGTGCCATATGTTACAAGACAAGCGTTTGAGCCTTGGAAAGGGAAAAGCTCAAACAGCTACCTTGGAGAGTTAAAAGGTGTAAACAGGCTGGACTGTGTTTTAAAAGCCTTGTTACCTTTTACAAATGTTCCTGGAATAAAACCAGAAAGTGCTTGCATGTGAAGATGTTTTAGCAAGGCAAACTAGCACTGGTGTTTAAGAGGCTAGGAGAAGTAATGAAGCCTTTGTTCATGAAGTCTGGAAGCATTTGAAGTTAATTGTATCAGGAGAAGAAATCCTTGTTTACTTTCTTGTTTTGCGTTGAGCTTTTACACAAGCTCTATTTTGGAGAAGCAGTGAAAATCAATAAATTTCCTGTGTTAGCCTTACAGCCTCTCGGACTTTCATTTGTTTACATGAAAACCCACAACTACACAATAAAGAGGGACGCGCCCTATTAGGCGACCGCCTAGGGTGGCCATTAGCGGGCGATGACATCACATTGTATTTTAGAATTCAGTGTTTTTGATGACTCGGTCAGGTCTTAGTACCATCAGAGAGTTTTGTATTTAAATCAAATCAGAGTAGAGCATAGCATAGAAAGGCCTTCATTCCAGAACATGCAGCTCTGAAATCCATCTAAACTCTATTCCCCTACCAGCTCTCCTCATTTGTCCTGTGTTTCAGGAAGAGGAGAGTTGGTGGGGGGCAGAGCGGGGTTGGGTGCCCAGCAGCAAGTACAGGGCCGATTCCAGTCTTGGCCCTGTACATGCTGCTGGACCTGCTAGGGCATACTGCTTATACCACCTCATTAGTGGTATATGCAGCATTTTTAAGCAAATCGGAGCATGGCAGCCACCACCGGGGCTGGGGTCCCCGCTGCCCAATCCAGGCTGCAGGAGGCCAGCCATGGATCATATGGTGGGGATTTTGGGGTCTGAAGCCACAGATGTCTGGGACGGGATGTTACCACAGGCAGGAGGGGCATGCCGGCCTGTCTTCAGGCCTGATTCTGGCTCCTGTAGTAATGTTTTGTTCCCACAGAACAAAATTCGGTCCTAACAGCCCCACCTTCAGCAGGGACATCTGGACAGCCCAGACATCCTGCTCCCAGAATTGGGCTCAAAGTAAATTAAGAGTAAATTTGTTTCTAGAGAGCTTTTCATTTCATTTAAATCAGAGTATAGCTTAAACATAGAAAGTTAAATAGAGTAAATAGTTTCTGAAATAAAATTGTTTCTAGAGAGCTTTTAATCTAAATCATCTCAGAGCATAGCTTAGCATACAAGTAGAATAGTCCTGAGTAGGAAGAAATGAACTTATTTCTAATGACCTTTACAAAGAGGCCTTCCAGTTAGGAGGTAAAATATCTGTGAATTTGTCTTGAATAGGTGTTAAAGGCAAGTGACAGACCAAAGAGACAATTTATAAGACCCTTTCTATCAAATGAAGGGCTGCTTAAGTCACCCAGGAAATTGGTAAGCCTCTACCTTAGAAGCAAGTCAATTTTTATAGGTCTTTATTCCCTCCCTCCCTCCCTCCCTCCCCACTCCTACCCACCCCTGGGATAACTGTAGCTTTATAGGCTCTTAAAACTCTTAAAGGAAAGGAGGTGTCCACATTCACTCTCGGGTGTAGCTGTTTATCCTCATCAAGCATACATTAAGGAACTGAGATCAATTAATCTTGAGGTGAACAAAGTCCATTAAATGTATTGGATATAGTTTTATTAGTAACCAACTTAATACATAAACAAAACCTTAAAACTAAGATGCAGACAGCAGTCCAGCAGCGATATGGGGGATTTCCGGTCTTTTGCATTGGGTGTCATATGTTTGATTTTCTACCAGTTGCTGGGGGTCTTATGTGTGCACTAGGTGCAAGGAGCTCTTGCTCTCAGGGATCAAGTCCAATCTCTGGAGGTTAGAGTCACAGATTTGGAGGACATAAATAAGATAAAAATGTACATAGACAAGACCTATAGGGAAGTAGTACTGAAGTCCTACTTCCAGTCTGGCAGCATCCCTGTTGCCATGGAGGAGAGAGGTCATGTGATAGGATAGCATCACTCTGGTGTGGCAGGAAGTGATCCTGTAGTTAGGAATTGTCCTCCAAGTGATGTAAAGTCCTCTCAAGCTGAGGAGGTTTATTCAAGGCCATGTGCCCAAGATGGAAGGGTTAGGTCAGCCGTTATAGTTGGTGATTTGATCATTAGGCATGTAGATAGCTGGGTGACTGATTGATGTGAGGATCACCTGGTAACATGCCTGCCTGGTGCTAAGGCAGTGGACCTCAAGCGCCACCTAGACAAGGTCTTAGATAGTGCTAGGGAGGAGTCTTCTGTCTTGGTACATGTTGGTACCAATGACATAGGAAAGTGTGGGAATGAGGCTCTGGAGGCCAAATTTAGACTTTCAGGTAGGAAGTTAAAATCCAGAACTTCCAGGGTAGCATTCTCTGAAATGTTCCCTATTCCGTGTGCAGGACCTAAAAGGCAGGTGAGCTTGGGGGTCTCAATGGGTGGTTGAGGCAATGGTGCAAGGATGAGGGTTTTGGATTTGTTAGGAATCGGGAAACATTCTGGGGAAAGGAGGGGCTTTTCTGAAGGGATGGTCTCCTCCTTAACTGGGATGGAACCAGGCTGCTGGCATTAACTTTTAAAAATGAGATAAAGCAACTTTTAAATTAGATAATGGGGAAAGCTGACAGTCACCCAAGAGTGCATAGTTTGGAAGGATGTATCCTTGAAGGATACTAGCAAATGACTGAAGTTAGGGAGGTTCCAATAAAGTCAAAAATAGCCCAAATGCCCTTAAGAACAGAGCAGACAGAACTTAACGATTCCAAATTACTCCTGCCTATTGGTAACCAGATTAATATGAAGATAATACAGCCTCTAAGATGCTTGTTTGTAAATGGTGGAAGTCTAAAAAAAGATGGAAGAATATATAGCAATAAATGAGAAGTTAGATATGATTGGTATCTCAGAGACATAGTGGAAGGAGGGCAACCAGTGGGACACTGTGATACCTGGGTACAAATTATATTGCAATGATAGAGTAGATCAAATTGGTGGAGGGGTTGTGCTCTATGATAGAGAGAACATTGAGTCACACAGGATTAACATTTTTTCAGGAAAAAAATGCACTGTAGAATCTGTATGGATTGAAATTCCATGTAAAAAGGAGAAAGTGATGGTAGTGGGGGTGCACTATTGACCACTTGGCCAGAATGAACAAATGGATGATGAAATGCTCAAAGAAATCAAGGAAGCTAACAATATTTACAGCACAGTAATAATAATGGGTGATTTCAATTACCCCGGTATCGAATGGGTCAATGTCACGGCAGGACATACTAGGAAGGTAAAGTTTCTAGATTAAATAAATGACTGTTTTTTTGGAGCAGCTGGTTCATGAACCATCAACAGGGGAAGCCATCATGGACTTGAAAAAAATCTTGTTGTGGAAGCAAAAATGCATAATAGTAATTTTTTCAAGTACATTTGTACCAAAACACTTGTGAGAGAGTCAGTTGGACCATTGTATGATAGAGGGGTACTAAGGGGGGACAAGGCAATAGCAGAGAGACTGAATGCATTTTTTTGCTTTCGTCTTTACTGAAGATGATGTAGGGAAGTTACCCATGCCTGAAATAGTATTTAAAGCTGATGCAGCAGAAGAATAGAAAGAAATATTGATAAACTGTGAAGATGTATTACAACTATTTGATAAACTGAAGAGTAAGAGTAGAAAATCATGTGGACCAGATGGTATACATCCAAGGGTGTTGAAAGAACTGAAATATGAGATTGCAGACTTACTATTACTAATCTGTGAACTATCATTAAAATCATCCTGATGTCTCAAGGGCCACCAGTTTGGCAGAAGGGCATTAATAGTCCCTAGACTGAGGATGATGGCCCTTGAGGTATCAATTTTTCTTAGGCATCCCTGCAAGTGCTTGGTCACATTGCAGGGAACTAAATTTATTTTTCATGACTCTCCTCAGTTGAAGGCATTTTTAGATGAAAGGGAGAAGCAGGAAGGGGTGGGATGAATTTGTAGGTGGAATACTGGAAGTTGTGGCTGATTTGGAGTGGTCTCCTATGTTTTATAGATATAAGGGTTTTTTTAATGTTTTGATGTGTTCTTCCCCAGGATGTGGGCTACCTGATATGTTTTGTTTCTCTCTGGGATTTCCCGGTCTATGGTGTGTAATTTCTTTAATGATATGATATTTATGGATCCTATGACCTGTATACTTATGTTGTAAGTATATCAAAATGGCAATTAAAACAAAATCATCAGTAATACCTGAAGATTGGAGGATGGTCAATGTAAAGCCAGCTTTAAAAAGGTTCCAGGGGTGATCCGGGAAACTACAGACTGGTGAGCCTGATGTCAGTACCGGTAAAAATGGTAGAAATCATTATTAAGAACAAAATTTCTGAACATGTAGATGGTCATGGTTTCACAGGAGACAGCCAACCTGGCTTTAGCCTGGAAAGGTCTTGTCTTACTAATATGTTATATTTTTTTGAAGGTGTAAACTAGCAGGTAGACAAAGGTAGGTTGGTCGATGTAGTATATCTGGATTTTCAGAAAGCCTTTTGACAAGGTCCCTCATGAGAGACTCTTGGCAAAATTAAAAAGTCATGGGATAGGAGGCAGTGTACTATTGTGGATCTGGAACTGGTTAAAAGATAAAAAGCAGAGGGTAAATGGCCAATTTTCCCAATGGAGAAAGGTGAATAGTAGAGTACCCCAGGGATCTGTGCTGGGTCCGCTGCTTTTTAACATATTTGTAAAAGACCTGGAAATGGGAATAATGAGTGAGGTCATCAAATTTGCAGAAGACCCCAAATTATTCAAAGTTGTTAAAACCCAAGAGGATTGTGAAAAATTGCAAGAGGATCTTCATAAATTGGAAGACAGGATGTTCAAATGGCAGATGAAATTTAATGTGGAGAAGTGCAAAGTTATGCACTTAGGAAAGATCAAACCAAATTATGGTTACACGAGGCAAGGTTCCACATTAGGAACCACCACCTAGGAAACCCTCTGCCCTGTGTGCAGTGGCAGCCAAGAAATCAAATAGAATCCTAGGAATCATAAGGAAAGAAATAGAGAATAAAACAAAGGATATTATAATGCCTCTGTATCGTTCCAAGGTGCGACCACACTTCTAATATTGTGTACAATTCTGGTTGCCATATCTTAAAAAGGATATAGCAGAATTAGAAAAGGTACAGAGAAGAGCCACCAAAATGGTAAACAGGATGGAAGGATACCACTATAACGAGAGGCTAAAAAGGTTAGGGTTCTTCAACAAGGAAAAGAGACAGCTGAGGGGAGATATGATAGAGATCTATAAATTAATGAATGGGGTGGAACAGGTAAACGCAGATCAATTGTTTAAGCCATCAAAATGTAGAAAGACTAGGGGGCATGCAATGACGCTCAAGTGTGACCCATATAAGACTAATAAGAGAAAATATTTTTCACTCAATGTATAATCGAACTCTGAAATTCATTTGGAAACAGGATACTGGGCTTGATAGATCTTGGTCTGACCTAGTATGGCATCGTATGTTCTTAAAAATCAAAAAAACCCTTGTCAGAATCAAAATAATTAACCAAAGAAAAAAAGGATTCTGATCTATCAAAAAAAATGATTTCCCTTTTTCAACCATATTTTTGTTGGAGATGCCTTTACCGTACCTGGATCGACCTGAGGCAGGGTTGAGAATTTACAAATCCAAAATGTGACACATTTGTCATCTTTTGGACACATCTGGCAGTTCTTCAATAAGCTCGATATAAGCTAAGTAGAAGCTTTAAAATTGTTCTAAAAATATTTGATTAAAACAGAGGAGCCACAGCGGTGGTACAGATCCTATTCTGCCCACTTTGTAAAGGCAGCTCCAACAAAAATATGGTTGAAAAAGGGAAATCGTTTTTTTTGATAGATCAGAATCCTTTTTTTTCTTATCATATGTTCTTATGCATAACATTTCCAACAGCATGCATTTATGCCATGTGACTGAGCCTTTAATGGCATGTATGTCAGCCAGAGGCTAAAAGAAAACCTACTTGCTGAAGTTCAGAGAAAAAGGAAACTAGCAATTAAGAGAGGCAATATAGCCCAAGGAAAGGCTATAATTTGAACAGGTGGAATCATTTGAAAGTTTTATAAAGGGTTCCTGGAGGGGGGGAGAAGTCTGTTTAGACAATGAAAGGAAGATACTGCCCCTATTTTCTAGCATATCCTATGGGCCCGATTCAGGGACGCGGGTTGTAGGGCTGGGCTTGATTCCCCCTCCAGCTTTTCCCGTACGTCCTGAGCATCAGGACGGGGAGAGCCGGCTGGGGGTGGGAGGGGGCAGGATCTGGGCAGAGCAGGCTTGGGCCAGCCCGGCAGGATGCACAGGGCCGATTCAGGTCATGGCCCTGTAAGTCCTGCGAGGTCAAATGTGGAATAAGCAGCATTGACCTCAGCAGGCCAGCCATGGGTAAGGCAGTGGGGAAGAAGGAGTCTAAGCCGCAGGAGTTGGGGGCACATGCGGGGAGGATATCCCTGCCTGCGGCAGGGGCATGCTGGGCCATCCACGTGTCCGATTCTGTGCAGAGTGGGAATGTTTTGTTCCCACAGTCCAGAATTGGATCCTAACCGGCCCGTCTTCCTCAAGGATGTCTGGATGGCCCGGACATCCCCCTCTCTGTATCAGGCTCCACATATCAGGAAATGTGTGTGTGGAAAAAAAGAGATTAATGTAAACTCCCAGTGGCTTTAATAAAAAAATTATACTAGAAGAATACTTTCACTCTGTACCTATTAGAGAATCCTGGCTTCCATAAGAGGTTAGAGAATATTATTTCAGTTCTGCTCTTAAGGATATAGGTGGGAACTGCAAACAATTATAAGGGAATACAGAGGCGGGTACTTTTGATTAATGATTATCACATTAGATGGAGCATTCATCAGATGTATCCAGTAGATGAACTGGAATGTTTAGGAATAAGATTGGGAAGAACACCAGGTTTTGTATTGTTAATGGTGTATAACCCTCTTTGGAGAAAATAGAGATTTGGAAGTGTTACTGAAAGTCATAGAGTGAAGCTTCCTTCGGTATTAATATTGGCAGATTTCAGTGTTGATATAGGTGATTCTCTAGCTTGATATTTCATGAATGTATGGATATTTTAAGGATAGTGTCTTAAAATACTGTTGTGGTCAATATTATTGGCACTATTGCATTTTAAGTATATTGTATACAATATCTTAAGAAATAATTGGAAATATTACCCTTCATTAATATTTGGTTGCACAACCCTTGGCACTGATGACAGCCTCCAAACGCTTCTTGAAGGAATCTATAAGTTATGTACATCTGTCTGCTGGTAGTTTCTCCCACTCTTCAACTGTGATTTATTCTGTCTCATGAATGTTTCCAGGATTCCGTTCACCAATGGTAGATTTCAGTCTTTCCAAAGGTTCTTGATTGGATTGAGATCAGGATTTGTTGCTAGCCAGTTTAAAACAGTCCTTTTGGTCCTTTTTATTTATACTTTTGGATGTATGTTTTGGGCCACTGTCCTACTGGAGGACCCATGACCTTTGACCCAGACCTAGCTTTCTGACACTAAGTAGCACATTATGCTTCAAGATACCTTTGTTGTCCTCTGACTTCATGATTCCTTTAATACTTTCCAGGCCTCCAGTTCCTGAGGCAGCAAAACAGACCCACACCATTATGGAACTTCCACCATTTTTAACTGTAGGAAGGATACTTTTTTTATTATAAGCTCGTTTGGTTTCATCTGTCCACAGAACATTTTCCCAAAAGGATTGTGGTTTCTCAAAGTGGGTTTGAGCAAAGATCAGATGTGCTTGTTTATGTCTATCTTGGAGCAGTGGGGTCCTACTTAGCCTTCACCAATTAAATCCTTCTTTATTTAGTGTGCAGCATATGGCGCGGGTTGAAACCACCTGTCCAGATTGCTCCAGGTCAGCCTTAAGCTCTTTGGATGTTTTACGTAGTGTTTTTCCAATAGTTCGCACTAATCTTCAAAGACTTCTTGGATTAATTTTCCTCATCCCACCATGTTCTGAGAGGTTCTTGACAATTCTATGAGTAGAAAATATCTTAAGAACATTGTGAATGTGGATTTTTGTTCATGTGTTGTGTAGAGTGTAGCCAGAGAATAGTGGGAATCAGTGGATAAAACTGCCTATAATTGCAAATACTGCACCCATTGATACGACATAGTGGAAGTGGGCTACTACGTAGTATGTGTCGTGGAGTACAGTGTCCAAGGATGAGTTGGCCAGGACGATTCCGGTCAGTCCGCCAACAGTGAATAGAAAGATGAAGCCTAGTGATCAAAGTATAGCTGCGTCTCATTTGATTGCTCCCCAGTGTAGGGTTGCTAGTCAGCTAAATACTTTTACTCCAGTGGGGATAGCAATAATTATTGTTGCTGTTGTAAAATATGCTCGAGTATCAACATTTATGCCAACTGTAAATATATGGTGAGCTCATACGATGAATCCAAGAAGACCGATGGATATTATAGCTCAGACTATACCCATGTAGCCAAAAGGTTCTTTTTTGCCAGAGTAGTATGTTACAATGTGTGAGATCATACCAAATCCAGGAAGAATTAAAATATATACTTCAGGGTGGCCAAAGAATCAAAACAGGTGTTGGTAAAGGATTGGGTCTCCGCCACCAGCCGGGTCGAAGAAAGTGGTATTCAAGTTATGGTCTGTTAGTAGTATTGTAATTCCAGCTGCTATTACTGGTAGAGATAGTAATAGTAGTACTGCTGTGACTAATACCAATCAAACAAATAATGGGGTTTGATATTGTGATACAGCAGGCGGTTTTATATTAATAATAGTAGTAATGAAATTAATTGCCCCAAGGATTGATGATACCCCTGCTAAGTGGAGTGAGAAGATGGTGAGGTCAACTGATGCGCCCACATGGGCTAAGTTGCTGGCTAGTGGGGGTAGACTGTTCACCCTGTGCCAGCGCCTGCTTCTACGCCGGATGAGGCTAGTAGAAGGAGAAATGATGGAGGTAGGAGTCAGAAACTTATGTTGTTTATTCGTGGAAATGCTATGTCTGGGGCGCCAATTATCAGTGGTACTAGTCAATTTCCAAAGCCACTGATCATGATTGGTATAACTATAAAGAAAATTATAACAAATGCATGGGTAGTCACAATGACATTATAGATTTGATCGTTTCCCAGGAGGGTTCCAGGTTGGCTTAATTCTGCACGGATGAGTAGACTGAGGGCCGTTCCTACTATTCCTGCTCAGGCACCGAAGATTAAATAGAGAATGCCGATACCTTTATGGTTTGTTGAAAATAATCAGCGAGTTATTATCACAGGTAGAATGGCTGAGTAAGCGGCGGTTTGTAGCTCCGACGACAGAGGATAGAGCCCTCTTTCTATCAGCCTTGTAGTGAATTTCACATTAGATTGCAAATCTTAAAAAACAGGATAGACCCCGTCTTGGCTGCCCTGCTTTCTCCCGACTTTCTCCCGGAGGCGGGAGAAAGTAGATTGGAGCTCTCTGGGTTGAGCGTTTAGCTGTTAATTAAAAAGTAGTGGGATCAAAGCCCATCAATCTAAAAGGCTTTAGCTTAAATAAAGTGTCTGGGTTGCATTCAGAAGATGTTGGGTAGAGTCCTGCAGGTCTTATCAGAAACTAGGAGGGTTAAACTCCTACTTTGGGTTTTGAAGGCTCTTGGTCTGTGTATCCTAAGTTTCTATTGTGGGAGTAGGTTTGGTGTGATTGGTAAAAGTAAGATTGTTATAATTGTTACGAGTGAGTATGGTATCGATATTTGATTAGGTTTTTGTCGTCAGATTGTTGTGGCATTTGATGTATTTGGGGAATTTGTTAGGGTTATTGAATATGTTAGTCGTAGATAAAAGAATAGGCTGAGTAGCGATGATATAGCTAATATTGTTGCTGTGATTGTTGTATGTTGTTTGGTTAATTCTTGTAGAATTCATCATTTTGGTATGAATCCCGAGGTTGGTGGTAGTCCGCCTAAGGATAGTAGTGTTAGTGATGAAATGGCTGTTATTGTTGGTGTACTGGATCATGATATGGACATTAGGCTGATTGATGTTGTTTTTAGGTATTTTATTGTTAAGAATATTGGTGATGTTATGATTAGGTAAATTGTAAAATTTAGTAGTATTAAATTTGGGCCTATTTTTACTACGGCTATTATTCATCCTAGGTGGGCGATTGATGAGTAGGCTATCATTTTTCGGAGTTGTGTCTGGTTTAGACCCCCCACCCTCCAATAATTGTTGATATGATTGCTATAGGTGTTAATAGGGATGGGTTAAGTGTATTGTAGGATATGTAGATTACTGTTATTGGAGCGATTTTTTGTCATGTTGATAAAATAAGTCCAGTGGTTAAGTCAATTCCTTGTAGGACCTCTGACAGTCAGAAGTGTATGGGGGCTAATCCTAGTTTTATTGCTAGGGCAATTGAAATTATGTTTGCTTGTATGGGTAATAGTTATGTTATCTGTCATTTGTTTGTTAGTCATGCATTTGTTGTTGCTGAAAAGAGGATAAGTGCTGAGGCGATTTCTTGGTTGAGGAAATATTTTATTGTAGCTTCTGTTGATCGTGGGTGAAGTTGTTGGTTTATAAGTGGAATTATTGCCAGAGTGTTGATTTCTAATCCGATTCATACTAATAGTCAGTGGGAGCTTGATATGACAATAATTGTTCCTGTGGCAATGCTGGACAATATGATTGACAGGGCATATGGGTTCATTAGTAGGGGATGGTTTTAACTATCATTTTCGGGGTATGGGCCCGAGAGCTTTTTTAGCTGACCTTACTAGAAGGTGGTGTATTGGTAGCACGAGGAGTTTTGATCTCTTATGTATAGGTTCAAGTCCTATTTTTCTAAGGATATGAGGGGGTTTACATAGTAACATAGTAACATAGTAAGTGACGGCAGATAAAGACCAGCATGGTCCATCTAGTCTGCCCAGCAAGATGGCAAGAGTAGGTGCACCTGTCGCTCTGTGCAGGCCACCCCTCCCCATGTTTTTGTTTCTGTTTAGGGGTGAACCCACCACTCCATGTAGGACACCCTTATTTGTTCAGATGCTAGATAGTTCAGAAGTTAGATGGTACTGTTTATTTTGCTTTTATCCTGTTGCTGTAAAGGGATCCACTGTGTTTGTCCCATGCCGTTTTGAATTCCATCACCGTGTTTGCCCTCACCACTTCCATCGGGAGGGCATTCCAAGCATCCACCACCCTTTCAGTGAAGAAATATTTCCTGACATTGCCTTTCAATTTACCACCTTGCAGCTTCATGTTATGCCCTCTAGTTTTACAGCTTTCCCGTCTTTGGAAGAGGTTTGTTTGTTCATCATTTCTCTTTAAGTATTTAAAGGTCTGAATCATATCTCCCCTGTCCCTCCTCTCCTCCAAAGTGTACATATTTAGGTCTTCAAGTCTCTTCTCATAAGGCTTCTGACGCAGGCTCCAAATCATTTTGGTCGCCTTTCTCTGAACAGTTTCCAGTCTTTTTACATCTTTTGCAAGATATGGCCTCCAAAACTGAACACAGTATTCCAAGTGAGGCCTCACCAGTGACTTGTACAGTGGCATAAGTACCTCTTCCTTTCTGCTGGTAATCCCTCTTTGAATGCAGCCCAACATCTTCCTGGCTTTTGCCACCGCCTTGTCGCACTGTTTTGCCACCTTGAGATCATCAGAGATAATCACACCAAGGTCTTTCTCCTGAACCGTGCATACCAACCTCTCACCCCCAATTGTGTACTTTTCCCTTGGATTTCTGCTACCCAAGTGCATGACACTGCACTTTTTCACATTAAATCGTAGTTGCCAAGCATTAGTCCAGTCTTCCAGCTTTTGTAGATCTTTCCTCATGTTATCCACTCCCTCTGGGGAGTCCACTCTGTTGCAAATTTTTGTGTCATCTGCAAAAAGACAGACTTTTCCATTCAGTCCTTCAACAATATCACTCACAAATATATTGAACAGTGCCGGGCCCAGGACCGAACCCTGAGGCAGCCCGCTAATCACCTTCCTCTCATCCGAGTGAGCTCCATGTACCATCACCCTCTGTTGTCTGTCAGTCAACCAATTTCTAATCCAGTTTACTATCTTGGGACCCATCCCCAAGCTACTGAGTTTATTGACAAGCCTCCTATGAGGAGCAGTATCAAAGGCTTTGCTGAAATCCATATAGATGACATCCATTGCATGCCCCAGATCTAGTTCCTTGGTCACCCAATCAAAGAACTCAATCAGATTTGTTTGGCAAGACCGTCCTTCGGTAAAACCATGTTGCCTGGGATCTTGCAACCTGTTGGTTTTGAGAAAGTTGACTATTCGCTCTTTCAGGAGCGCCTCCATTACTTTTCCTGCCACCGAGGTAAGGCTCACGGGCCTGTAATTTGACACTTCTTCCCTGTCACCACTTTTGTGTAGAGGTACAACATTAGCCATTCTCCAGTCCTGAGGAACCACTCCTGTTTCCAAGGATCTGTTGAAGACATCCTTTAACGGTCCTGCAAGAACCTCTCTGAGCTCTTTCAGTATCCTGGGATGTATCCCATCTGGTCCCATGGCTTTGTCCACTTTCAGTTTAGCAAGTTGTTCTAACACCTCATCTTCTGTGAATGGTGTGGTATCTACTTCAGTCCTAATTTTATATTTGGGAGTCACAGCTGGTCCATCTCCAGGATCTTCTTTAGTAAAAACAGAGCAGAAGTATTTGTTTAGCAATTTCGCTTTTTCAGTGTCACTTTCCACGAGTCCTTTCCCAGCACTTCTGAGTCCTGCAATTCCAACTCTGATCTTCTTCCTTTCCTGAATATACCTGAAGAAAGTTTTGTTGCCACCCTTAACATCTTTAGCCATTTTTTCTTCTGCCTTTGATTTTGCTATCCTTATTACTCTTTTAGACTCTTTGAGTTGGATCCTGTATTCATTTCTGTGTTCTTCTGTTTGCAAGCTTTTGAATTTTGAAAAAGCTGTGTTTTTTTGCCTTTATTTGCGCAGCCACCTCTTTGGAAAACCAAATAGGTTTCCTTCTCCTCTTGTTTTTATTTATTTTTCTTACATATTTATCTGTTGCCCCTTTTATTGCCGCCTTTAGTTTAGTCCATTGCAATTCCAATTCCCTTATCTTCTTCCACCCCGTCATCTCCTTCTTTAAGTACTCGGCCATTTTATTGAAGTCAGTGTTTTTGAAGTTTAGGACTTTGAGCTTGCTATGATTGGCCTGTACCATGGCTTTTATCTCAAACCACACCGTGTGATGGTCACTGTTGCTCACAGGGGCACTCACGTAGACATTCGACACGTTATCACTGTTGGTAAGCACTACATCCAGCGTTGAGCTTTCCCTGGTTGGTTCCATCACCATTTGTCTAAGTAATGCATCTTGGAGAGCATCCACAATTTTTTTGCTTCTTTCCAGATGTGCAGAAGGAGTAATCCAATCCACATCAGGTAGATTAAAGTCACCTAATATGATCGCTTCCCCCTTTGCTGCTATCTTGGCAATATCTATAATCATTTCGTTATCTCTCTCTTCAATTTGAGTCGGAAGTCTGTAGACTACAGCAATATGGATGACAGTGCCATCTCCTCTTTCCAACGCAATCCAGAGCGCTTCTTCTTTTCCCCATGTTCCCTGCATTTCAGTAGCTTTAATACTGCTTTTGACATACAAGGCTACTCCTCCTCCTTTTCCATTTTCTCTGTCTCTTCTGAATAGATTATAGCCAGCTATGGCTATATCCCAATCATGCGATTCATTAAACCATGTTTCCGTAACGGCCACCATGTCCAAATCCGTTTCCACCATTAGGGCTTCCAGGTCTGGAATTTTTTTGGCTAAGCTTCGAGCATTTGTGCTCATTGCTTTCCAGCATTTACCTGGCTTGTGTGTATTTTGCATTGATTTTATTTAAACCCCTATTGTTCACTCTATCAAAGTGACCCTTATTTTTCGGGCACATAGCCTACAATTGTGGGGGGATCCCTGAGAAGGAAATTGGCATGGAGATGTACAGTAGTGTTGTGGACAGTACTAGAGGTAGGAAGGCTTTTCATACTAGGTGTATTAGTTGATTATAGCGGAATTGGGGGTATGATGCGCGGACTCATAGGAATATTATTGACAGTAGTGTTGCTTTTACTATTAGGTTTGTTGTGGTTGTTTCTGAGTTAAAAAAGTTTTGAGTTGGGGAAAAAAAGATGATTGTTGATAGGGTGTTTATTATTAGAATATTTGAGTATTCAGCTAGAAAAAATAGTGCAAATGGGCTGCCTGCATATTCTACGTTGAAGCCAGATACAAGTTCTGATTCTCCTTCTGTTAGGTCGAATGGGGCTCGGTTTGTTTTTGCTAGTGTTGAGATAAATCATATTGCGGCAATGGGTCAGGTTGGCAGTAGAAGTCAGATTGTCTCTTGTGTATACATGTAGTTGTATAGGGTAAAGCTACCTGAGAGGAGGTATGTGGAAAGTAGGATTAGTCCTAAGGTAATTTTGTAGGAAATTGTTTGTGCTACAGCACGTAATGCGCCGATTAGGGCATATTTTGAGTTTGAGGCCCACCCTGAGCCTAGAATAGAATATACTGCTAGGCTTGATAGGGATAGGATAAATTGTAGTCCTAAGTTTATGTTTAGGATTGGTGAGGGTATTGGTATGGGGGATCATAATGTTATGGCTAGTGTTAGGGCTAGTATTGGTGTTATAACAAATATTATTTGTGATGATGTTGATGGACGTACTGGTTCTTTAATAAATAGTTTTAATCCATCTGCAATTGGTTGGAGGAGGCCTGTTGGTCCAACGATGTTTGGGCCTTTTCGTAATTGTATATAACCTAGGATTTTTCGTTCGATGAGTGTAAGGAAGGCTACAGATAGTAAGATTGGAATGATGAGTGTTAGGGGGTTAATAATTATGGATAACATTGCTTGTGAGAGGATTTGAACCTCTGGTTTTAGAGATCTTGCAATTACCAGGCTCTGCCACTCAAGCAGCCTCTTATTTTGAGGTGTGTTTTGTGTTTTATTTAGTTGGTTTCATTAGTTTTTTGATGGCATGTATGTTGCATTGGCCATGTTTTTTCGGTCCTTTCGTACTAGAAAAAAATCACGTAACATAGAAACTGACCTGGACTACTCCGGTCTGAACTCAGATCACGTAGGATTTTAATTGTTGAACAAACAAACCTTTGACGGCAGTTACACTGTCAGGTTATTCTGAACCAACATCGAGGTCGTAAGCCCTCTTGTCGATATGGGCTCTTAAAGAGGATTGCGCTGTTATCCCTAGGGTAACTTGGTTCGTTGGTCAAAGTTAATTGGGTCAATTATGTCAGTTTTCTGATGTTTTGGATTGTTTTCCTGGCATGTCATCTCGGAGGATTGGTGTTCTCCGTGGTCGCCCCAACCAAAAACAGTGTGGAATTGATGCATGAAATTGATAAATATTGTTGCACTTTCTAGTGTGCTTTAAGCTCCATAGGGTCTTCTCATCTTGTTATTTTATCACAGCTTTTGTACTGGGGGATCAATTTCATTGAGTAGACAAAGGAGACAGTTAGACCTTCGTTTTGCCGTTCATACTATTTTATTTATTATTTATTTATTTATTTATTACAATCTTTTATATACCGCGCTATTTGATATCAGCACGGTTCACATACAACATCAACAGAATAACAGGCTATTCCGTGTTTACAGCAAACAGGTATATAAACTTGGGTAACATAAGGTTAACTTATTACAAACATGATTATATAAAAGGTATCATGACAACACAAAAGTCCTAGTAATCTTACTAAGAAAGTGGGAGAGGCTATTTGAAGATAAGGTGTGTCTCTTATTTGGGGGGGCTTTTGCTGGGGGTAATGTTTGGTGGGTAGTATATGAGGAAAAGGTGATATTTAAGTGCTTTCTTAAATTGGGTTAAGTCGGTAATGGCACGAACGCTTGGTGGTAAGGCGTTCCAGCATCTTGGGGCATAGAATATAAAAGATCTGCTTGCCGTTATCTGGGTTCATTTTGTTACAGCCTTAGGAAGTGTTAGTGTGTTTATAGCCGTCGGTCTTCTGGATCTAGTAGATGGAGTTACATGGATGAGATTTGAGAGTGAAGAGGATGAAAGTCCGTGGATGGCCTTAAAGGTCAGCAGTATGGTCTTGTAAGTGAGCCTTCCATGTATGGGGAGCCAGTGGAGTTGTTTTAGTATAGGAGTCACGTGCTCGAATCTGGCGACTCCCTGAAATACCCTAGCTGCGGTGTTCATAGCAAGTTGTAGAGGGTTAATAGTGGATTGAGGAAGACCTTGTAGGATAGCGTTAGCAAAGTCGAAATGTGGTAGAAGTAACGCTTGGTATATTGTCCTGTAGTCTTCTGGATCAAGTAAGGAGCGAAGATGCCTGAGAGAACGAATCTTGAAATAAACTGCTCTTACTACATTCTCTATGTGTACTTTCATATCTAGATGTTGATCCAGTGTGACCCCCAGATAACGAATTGTGGATTTTGTTTGCAGTTCTGCTTCTTTAACTCTTACATATGATGGTGGGGTGATGTTGTGGTCCCTTGTAATGAATAGAACCTCTGTCTTCTTGTGTTGGATGCGGAGGTTTTGGGATAGGAGCCATTTAGAAACTGTGTCAAAACATTCTATCAGAGGGGAGAGATTCAGAAGTTCTGTAGAGAATGGGGTGTAGAGCAGGATATCATCAGCGTATATCAGGCAGCTCACATTAAAAGATCTGATGAGATTACAGATAGGTTGTATGTATATGTTGAAAAAGAGTGATGATAGTGAGGAGCCTTGAGGGACTCCTTGAGTTTGGTGGAAAGGTTCGGACGTAGCTGATCCAGATTTTACACATTGCCATCTTTCGGCAAGGTATGATTTACACCATTTTAGTACATTACCACAGATGCCCTTTTCTTCAAGCCGCCCCAGGAGAAGTTTGTGATTCACTGAGTAGAAAGCTGCGGCAATGTCAAGAAAGATGAGCACGAACCCTTGCCGAAGGTTATCAATACCTGAGATTATGTTGCTGAAAAGGGTAGTAAGGAGAGTTTATACCCCATGATACTCCCTGAACCCATGTTGGCATTGGTCGAGTGGGGCTGCGGTGTCTATGTGATCTTGAACTTGTCTTTGTACCTCTTTCTCTATGATCTTGGCTAATAGAGGTATGCTTGCTATGGGTCTATACGAATCGACTTTCTGGGGGTTTAGTTTGGGATTTTTATACAGGGGTCTGATGGAGGTATATTTGAGGTCTATGGGGAAAGTTCCAGTTGTGAAGGAGAGGTTCATAAGTCTTGTGATGAAAGGACTGACTTCTTTACATAGCTCTTTTATTCAATAGGCTGGGCAGGGGTCGGATTGTGCAGTAGTGGTATTGATGGATGTAATAGAGTCTTCAATGCATTTTCTTGTTGGTGTGGAGAACACCGAAAGGGGAAGTGTATAGGTGGACAGTTGTGGTGTAATTAATGAGATTGTATCTGTCTGGAGTAGTTTAGACTGAAGGAAGTCAGCGAATTCTTGAGGGTGAATTGCATTTTGTTGTTCTTGGGAGGGTTCTTTCGATAAAGTCTTAACTAAGTTGAACAGATCAAGTGGCTTGTTCAGAGACCTTTTGAGTATGTCAGTGTGATGCTGTTTCATTTTCATCATGATCATGTTTCTGTGGTTTTCTAAGTGGATTTTATAAGCTGTTTGATCCTTCATGGATTGGGATCGACACCATCGTTTTTCCAGCTTCCGTAACTGCACGAGGGAGGACCGCAGCTCTGGGGAGTACCATGAAGCAGACTTTCTTTTTCTTGGTACATTGTTTTGATTTTGATTAGGACGTTGAGCAATAGTGCTGAAGTTGTTATTCCAATTGGAGATCATATTATCAAGGTTGAGTGTTGTATTACTGAGGAATGAGGAGGCCTCTGATAGAATGTGTTCTCTGTTGAAAGGTCGGAAATTTCGTACTGATGTTTGTGAGACGTTGCTTGATCTGGAGTTATCTTTTGCTTGTTTGTTTAGCGTGGGTATCAAGAAATTGATGAGCTTGTGGTCTGACCAGGGTATGGAGGTAATAGACGTCACTAGATCTTGGTTTGGATCAAGAATTGTCAATGGGGCGAATACTAGGTCTAGAGTATTACCCTTTTGATGTGTGGATTCATTGATAATCTGTTGGTATCCCAGATTCTTGAAAGCTTCCAGGAAGGCGGTGGCTTGAGTTTGTTGTAGAGAGGGGAGGTTGAAATCTCCTAAGATCCAGCTAGGTGTGTTGGGTTTGTGAGTATTGGCAGTTAGGTTTAATATGATAGGGAGATCATCAGCGGAAGTTGATGGAGCTCTATATAGTAATATGATGGAGCATGATTTATTCACAATGGTTACTGCATCCAAGTTGATATTACTGGTGGAGTTAATTGTATGGAACTGGAGGTCCGTCTTGGAGAGGATGAGAGTTCCACCTCCTTTCTTATTTTCTCCATGTTGTGTGTGTATAGAAAAGTTGGGGGGAAGAAGCTGGTTGAGGAGGACGTTATCCTCACGTGATAGCCAGGTTTCAGTGATCATAAGTAGATCAAGGTCATGGGAGGATATAATATCTGAGATAACTGGCCATTTTTTCCATATTGAACGTGCGTTTATAAGAGCACATTTTAGGTTTGGTGGGGTGTTATATTGTTTAGTTTTCTTGGAATATTGGAGAGCTATGTGTAGCAAGTGAGAGTGGCGTGTGTGGGCTGAACCTTTAGAGTGGAAAAATGGGGTCTCTGATCCTTTTCTGGCATAGCTTTGCAGAATTGGAATATGGTTGTTTGAGGGGGATAAGGCAAAGGAGTTTCCAAGCCAGCATGTGGTGAAGAAGAAATAGCTAACTAGGGTAGAGAGGAGGAAGGTCATTTCAAGAACCTCTGCTTAGTGTGGCAGAAACAACCTTGTGTGTAAATAATTGTGTTAGTGAGGGGATAACTAAGGCTATTAGAGTTGCTTTCAAATGGAAGGGATGTGCAGCGGGTGGTACTAAATTTGCTGAGGAGTTAGTTAGTTAGTCTTTATTTAGAAGACAAGTGATTATGCTACCTTTGCACGGTCAAGATACTGCGGCCGTTAAATGTTATCACTGGGCAGACAGTACCTCTAATGTTAGTTTTGCTAGAGGCGATGTTTTTGGTAAACAGGCAAGGTTTTATTTGCTGAGTTCCTTCTTTGTCTTTTTGTCTTTCTTGTTGCGAGCCTGTGTGGGGTTAACGAGTCAGTGTTTAATGTTTTTCTTGTTTATTGTTAGTATTTATTTCCATTTACAGGGTCGGTTATTATCAGGGATTAGTTCGATCTGATTTACAGGTTCGCATGGAGAAAATCATGTTTTCTTATTACTTATTCTAGTATTAATTTATCCATTTATATGGGTTAACTCAGTTATTATTGTGGGTTTTGATGTTTTTATTGAAATTTTAAATGTGTGAGCTATGACGCTTTCTTGTAGATGGCTGCTTTTAGACCTACTGGAAAAAAGAAAAATATTATAATCATTACCCAGTCTTGTAGGTTGTTTCCTTTTTCATGAGAGCTGTACCTCTAATGAATAGCTCTTGAACTTTGATCTGTATTTTTATTATTTTGATAAGGTTTAAGGTCAAGCTAAAACTTGTTTATTGAGTAACCAGCTATCACTAAATTTGTTTGGTTTGTCACCTCTATTTAAGAGTCTTCCCACTATTTTGCCACATAGACGGGTTCGCTCATGGTAGCTGCTCTTAAATAGCTCATTTAGTTTCGGGGAAAGAGACTGAAGGTCTTTTTGCCTCTAGTTGACTTACTAGATCATGATGCAAAGGGTACAGGGGTTAATTATTGCTTTTTTATACTTTTATGGTTTGTTTAATTTCTTTTTCAGCTTTCCCTTGCGGTACTTTTTCCTTTGCTTCGGTGATTTATTTCTATCGCCTATACTATCATTGTAAATGTTTTAGGATTTTGGTGTGGAAGTCTGGTGTTTGAACAACATTTTGTTGTTCAAAATGTTCTGGTTTGTCAGATTTTTTCCGGTGTAAGCGAAATGTTTTTTTTAAACTACATTTTGATTCCAAGAGCACTTTCCAGTACGCTTACCGTGTTACAACTTTCCTCTTCTATGTTTTGTGTGTTTATTAAGTTGGAATAAGTTAAGTTGATGAGGGTGACGGGCGGTGTGTGCGCTCCCAAGGGCTATGTTAAAAATAATTTAATTATTTCTTTTTAATGCTCGAGGCCGCGGGCCGGGTCCCACGGCCGTCAGTAACCTGTGCCCGGGCCCGGCCTCGGAGCGATTTCATTGGCCGTGTGCAAAGGGGGGGCGGAGCAGTGTCTGCGAGGAGCCGCGTGGCCGTCTCCTTCTTGCCGCGGCTCCTCGGGAAGCGGACGCGTTCCCGCCCGCCTGCCCCTTTTGGAGGTGGTTTTGGGATGTTGCAGCTGGCGGGGGCGGGGTACAGAGCCAGCGCTCGCAGGAGCGGCGCGGGCTTGAACTGGTTTACGAGCAGTGGGGGGTGAAGTGCTCCTCGGGGTGGGGCGAGACAGCCCGGTTGGGGGTCTCGGCCCGGTAGCGGGGGGTGGGAGCCGGCCTTTGCTACTAGTATGGCGAGGCAGGCGGAGGGGTTTGGGGGGGAGGAGGATGCTCCGCCTTGCTACTAAGATGGCGGGTGGGGGGGCATCCTCCGGCAAAGGGGTGTGGGGCTGGGTTATGTTGGATTGTTTTATATTCAGGCCCATGTTGGGTCGGTTGTTATAGGTTGTAATAAAGCTGCGACCAAAAGTTTGTACCAAATTACAGTTGTTGGTGAATTTGTGGGGGAATATTATGGTGGGAAGGAGGCGAGGAGGGCCTCCGGGTTACCAGAGTTACTGCCAAATCCGCCTTCCAAGAATTTTTCATTTGCTTTTTCGTTTGTTCTTTTGGCAAAGAGTGGTGAGGTTTAGCGTGGATTATCGATTACAGAACAGGCTCCTCTGGGTGGATTTTTGGCTTTCTCACTGGTTTGCGGATGCTTGCATGTGTAATACAGGTTATAGTTGATTGTAAAGCTGGGACAAAACTTTTAATGTCGACGGAAATTTTTAATGTTTCATCTCAGCATCTTCAGTGTTGCGCTATAATTTTAGCTACGTTGACTTCATACAATATATATATTGTTTGGGTGGGATTGTGGCCCGGCAGTAGGATCGCTCTTCAAATAAGGCATGCTAATTGAGACTCGGATTTAGGGGTTTGGCGAGAGGTAGATAGCGTGTTTTGGAGGGCTAGGGGGAGTTTAGCTGGACAATTGTTTTTTTTTTGCCGGGGGGGGGGGAAATATAGGTATGATGTGTGATAAAGCAGCATCAAATATCAATTTATGTCCATAAATCATTCATTTATTATCAACTTTTATAATTGTTTCCGCAGATTAATAATCATGCAATACATGTTCACGTTTTAGACTAAAATGCTGATAAGCACTCTGAGATGTTGGCTGAAAGGTAAAAATAAAAAAATTATGAAGGTGCCAGACCACAGTTATGCGGGGTCACGGGCCGAATAATATTTCAAGCATCAATCAGCTGTTGATATGTAACTAAAATGACACGCTTAGGTAATCTGCTCGAGAAATTTTGCGCAGTGGATCCCTGTTCTTTCGGGATGATGGTTTCCCACACCCATGTTACTGATATCTTTTAATAATATTTGATAATATTCGTATGGAATATAGATGAATGCACATTTATACATAGTATGAAAAATTCTAGGGGTTTAGCTGGAAGTAGTTTAAAAAGAATTTTGGCCTTGGGTGCCATTGGCGAGGGTTAAAAATCCTCCTTCTTGAAAAGAAAATTTATGTTATTATGTGGCGGCTCCCGGATAGTTTAAGAGAGGGGTGAGCCTCTATCTTTAGTTTACAAGACTAATGCTTTATGATAAGCTACTAAAACAGTAGTTTAGTGATTTGTTTTCTGCTAGTCCGGTTAGTGGGATAAGGACAATGAATAATGTAAAGTAAATAATTATTTGTCCGATTATAATGAATGGTTCTTCTACTGGTTGTCCACCAATTCATGTGAGGATTATTATGTTTGCTGTTGTTAGTCAGAATATTATTAATTTATTTATTTATTTATTTGCAGTTCTTCTATACCGCACTCTTTTTCATCAGCGCGGTTTACATTAAACAGGAATACTCATTTCAATCAACAGACTGTGGTGAGTTTACATATAACAGGAAATATACAACTGGGATTATATTTGTGTGATTGGACGAAATGTTATGGCGCGTTGTTTTGATGTGTGAAGTATGGGGATAATAAATAGGATCAGAATCGAGAAGAGGAGGGCTAATACGCCTCCTAGTTTATTTGGGATTGATCGTAGGATAGCATAGGTGAATAGGAAGTATCATTCTGGTTTGATGTGGGGGGGAGTTATTAGTGGGATGGCAGGTGTAACGTTTTCTGGGTCACCTAAAAGATTTGGGGTGAATAAGGCTATGATAGCTAATAATGAGAGTATGATTATGAAGCCTAGGAGATCTTTATATGAGAAGTATGGGTGGAATGGGATTTTGTCGGTGTTTGAGTCTAGTCCTGTTGGGTTGTTTGATCCTGTTTCATGTAGAAAAATAAGGTGTAGAATGCTTATGCCAATGATTAAGAATGGCAAGATGAAGTGGAATGAAAAGAATCGGGTTAGTGTAGCTTTATCTACTGAAAAGCCGCCTCAGATACATTGCACTAATATGTCGCCGATGTATGGGATGGCTGATAGGAGGTTTGTAATTACTGTAGCCCCTCAGAATGATATTTGTCCTCATGGGAGGACATAGCCAATGAATGCTGTGGCTATGACTAGTAGGAGTAAAATAACTCTGATGTTTCATGTTTCTTTGAATAAGTAGGATCCGTAGTAGATGCCTCGTCCGATGTGTAGGTAGATGCAGATAAAGAATATTGATGCTCCGTTAGCATGGATGTTGCGCATAAGTCACCCATAATTTACGTCTCGGCAGATATGGGCAACTGATGAGAAGGCAGAGGCTGTGTCTGCTGTGTAATGTATGGCTAAGAATAATCCTGTGATGATTTGTGAGATAAGGCAGATTCCTAGGAGTGAGCCGAAGTTTCAGAGTGATGAGATGTTTGATGGTGATGGGAGATCAATAAATGAATTGTTGATAATTTTTAGGATGGGGTGAGTTTTTCGTGCGTTGATTGACATTAGTTTTTATAGTTGTAGTACAATGGTGGTTTTTCAGACCATTAGTCTTGGTTAAATTCCTAGTAAAAATTATGGCATATATGGCTCATGTTGGAATGTTTAGTCTTGTATTTGTGTTGGTGGCTGTTGCATCTAATCCGTCTCCTTATTTTGCTGCATTTGGGTTAGTTGCAGCTTCTGCTGGGGCTTGTTTAGCTTTAGCTATGGTTGGGTTGTCTTTTTTATCATTGGTGTTATTTTTGATTTATTTAGGGGGAATGATGGTTGTTTTTGCCTATTCAGCACCGTTGGCGGCAGAGCCTTATCCTGAGGCATGGGGGTTTGGTCTGTTATTTTTTATGTGGTGGGATATATTTGTGTGTTGGTATTTGGTTATTTGTTGGTTGATTCTGTTGGTGTGGTAAGTGTTTCAGAGTTTTGTTTGGTTCGAGGCGATTGGGCTGGAGTGTCAGTGTTGTATTCTTTAGGTGGGTGATTATTGTTTATCTCTGGTTGAGTATTATTATTGACTCTGTTTGTAGTGTTAGAGTTAGTTCGCTGGGGTACATTTTTGGCTGTAAGTGTGATTAAATAGAAAGGGTGATTAGAAAGGTGAATAGGAAGATTGTTAAATATGTTTGTAAGTTTGTAATAATTTTGATTGAGGGCAGTTGTTGGGTTGTTAGGCCTTTGGGTCCAGTGCACTCTAATCAAGTTTGGTCAATTAGATTTGTTGCAATGTTTTGTCCTAATATCAGGGTTGCTTTTGGATATGTTCGGTGAATAATTGTGGTGAAGAATCCAAGTGATGTTGTGAATAGGTGTGTTTTGTTTACTTGTTTATTTGATGAGGTGAAGATATCTATGGCAATTATTAATCCGGAGATTGTGATCAGTACTGCTGCTAATTTGGATGTTGTTGGTATTGTCATTACTTGTGTTTTTGGTTGAACAATGGTTGTTGTAATTAGGAACCCTGTTAGGATACTGCCTCATGCTAGGCGTTTAATTGGATTTATTATTGTGCTTTCATTGATTGGTTGGATTGATTGTCTTTGTGTGTGGCCTATGAGTGAGAATGTAATGATTCGTAGGCTGTAGATTGATGTGAATATTGTTGCGATTATGGTGATGGTAAGGGCTCATGTGTTTGTGTTGGATGTGTTTATGGCTTCAATGATTGCGTCTTTTGAAAAGAATCTGGCTAGGAATGGTATGCCTATTAGTGCAAGGGTTCCGATAGTGATGCATGATGATGTTGTGGGTAGTATGGTTATTATTGCACCTATTTTTCGGATGTCTTGTTCATCTGTTAAGCTATGGATGATTGAGCCTGAGCATAGGAACAGTATTGCTTTGAAGAAGGCATGTGTACAGATGTGAAGAAATGCTACTTGTGGTTGGTTTAGTCCTAGCGTAACTATTATTAGGCCTAGTTGGCTGGATGTTGAGAATGCTACAATTTTTTTTATATCATTTTGTGTTAGGGCGCATGTTGCAGTAAATAGGGTTGTTAATGTTCCTAGGCACAGGCATGTTGTTAGTGCGGTTTTGTTTTGTTCTATTAACGGATGAAGTCAGATTAGTAGGAAGATACCTGCTACTACTATTGTGCTTGAGTGGAGTAGGGCTGAAACTGGTGTTGGGACTTCTATTGCTGCTGGTAGTCATGGATGTAGTCCAAATTGAGCGGATTTTCCTGTTGCAGCGAGGATTAGGCCAATTAGTGGGAGTGTTGTGTTTGTGTTGGTTAGAAATATTTGTTGGAATTCTCATGAGTTTGAGTTTATTGCAAATCATGCTATTGCTAAGATTAGTCCGATGTCTCAGATTCGGTTGTATCTGATGAGTTGTATAGCTGATGAGTTTGAGTCTATTCGGGCGTGTCATCAGCCGATTAGTAGAAATGATATAATTCCAACCCCTTCCCAGCCGATGAATAGTTGGAATAGGTTGTTGGCTGTGACTAGTGTCATTATTGCAATCAAGAAAGTAAGTAGATACTTTAAGAATTTTTTTAAGAATGGGTCTTTTTCTATATACAAGGTAGCGAATTCTAGGATTGACCATGTTACAAATAATGCAATTGGAGTGAAGATTGTTGAGTATTGGTCAAATTTGAAGCTGATATTAATGTCAAAGGTGTTAATGTTGATAAGATTCCAGTTAAAGATGATTGTCTCTGTTCCTATGTTAAGGAAGATAAATATTGGAATGGTATTGATGAAGAATGCTAGTTTCACGCACTTTGTTGTTGTGAGAGGTGAATGTATATTTGTTTGTTTTATTATTGGTGTTAATAGGGTAATTAGTGTGAGGATTGTTATAGAGCTGAAAGTTGTTAATAAGTTCATAACTTTTACATGGATTTGCACCAAGAATGATGGCGCCTAAGACCAATGGATAACTACTGTCCTTTAAAAGTCAAGAGAGTTGAGGAATTAAACCTCAAATATAAGTAATTAACAGTTCTTATAAAGTCTTTTTCTCTTGGTAAATAAGAAGTTATTAGCTTCTGTTTCTAGAATCACAATCTAATGTTTTTTTTAAACTATATTTACATGAATATCAGCCTGAGATGAGAGCTGGGTTTAATATAAGTAATAGAAGTGGGGTGATATGGAGTGTAATTAAAAGGTGTTTGCGAGTGTGTGTTGGTTTTGTTTGGTTAAGGTGATTTTGGGATGGTCCGTGTTGGGTAGTTAAGAATATGTTTAGTGTGTACAGTGGTGTAATTAGTTTGCCTATTCCTGTAATAATGATAGTTCAATTTGATCAGCTAAATAGGGTGGAGATAATTGTTAGTTCTCCTAGCAAGTTTGTTGATGGCAGGATGGCCATGTTACTGAGGTTTGCTAATAATCATCATGTTGCCATTAGTGGCAAGATTAGTTGTATTCCTCGGGTTAGAAGCAGTGTTCGGCTGTGTGTGCGTTCGTAATTTGTGTTTGCTAGGCAGAATAGTATGGACGAAGTTAATTCGTGTGCGATTATAAGTGTGCTAGCACCTGAGAAGCTTCATGTGGTTTGGATTAGTCCAGCAGAAATTACTAGGCCTATATGACTGACTGATGAGTATGCAATTAGGGATTTTAGATCTGTTTGTCGTAGGCAGATAGAGCTAGTTATGATTACTCCTCAAAGGCTTAAGATAATGAACGGGTAGATTGATTCTTTAGTAAATGGAGTTAGGACAGATGAGATTCGTATGATTCCGTAGCCGCCTAGTTTAAATAGAACTGCGGCTAGGATTATAGATCTGGCAATTGGGGCTTCGACGTGGGCTTTCGGAAGTCAGAGGTGTAGACCATACAGGGGTATTTTTACTATGAATGCGATTAGGCAGGCAAATCATCAGATTTGATTTGTGGTTATATTTGGGTTGATTTGTTGAGTAAGTCAGGTATTGGTTAGTGATAGTGTAGCTATTTCATTTTGTAATGAGAGGATGTCAATTAATAGTGGTAGTGATCCTATTAGGGTGTAGAAAATAAAGTAGGTACCTGCGTTTAATCGTTCTGTTTGGTTACCTCAGCGTGTAATAATAATTAGGGTTGGGATGAGTGTTGCTTCAAATGTAATGTAAAATAATATTAATTCTGTTGCAGAGAATGCGAGGATGAGTGCAATCTGTAGGGAAATAAATATTGAGATATAGGTTCGTTGGTGACCTATTGTACTGTTGTTTATATGGTTTTGACTGGCTAGCATTATTATTGGTGGCAGTCAGCAGGATAGGATTATTAGTGGTGCGGATAGTTGGTCGATTGTAGTGTATTTGTTTGTAAGTTGTGTAGTTTCTGATGGATAGTAGAATAGTGTCAGGCTAAGTGAGGCAATTATAAGACTATGGATTACACAGGTCTGCGACTAAAAAGCTGTTTGATTATTTTCATCTAATTTCCATGTATTTTGGTGTGCTGAAAACAAATAAAATATTGAAAAAACTCCTAGACGTCATGATTTGCCACAACATGCAAAATTGTCTTCAAATTTATCATTTTTTTTCAAATTACTATTAATTAATTCACATAAGTGCATTTAATATATAAAATGCCAAAAAAACCTTAAAAGTGGTTGTCCGAGTTATATAAAAAAAATATAGCACTGTAAATCTGATGGTCAGCAATATATACATAAGCTAAGCAAGTTTTAAGTCAGTGCTTCTAATGGTAGAAGGGGTTAATCTTTCCTGAAGAATCCAGTGGGAGGGAGACACAGGGCAGATAGCAGCAGCTCCGGTCAGTGCAGGGGGGCGTGGCCAGCACTGTGACATCTCGTGTACAGACACAGAGCTGCTCTCTCCTGCATGCCACACTTATGCATGAATCATCATCAGGTTCTTGGTTCTAGGCTGTTCACACTTTTTCATCACAATTTGTGTTAGCTCGTCATTCTTCAACCGTTATGTTATGGCTCCGCGAAAGAGTATTAATTCGCCAGACAGTTTCTGTTTCATCTGTGGTGAATATACAGTATTGAAGCAACAGCAGAATATTACAGACTTTGTGAAAAAAGTATACTTTGCATACTTTAGACTAAAAATTGGAGATCAAGATAAAGTCTGGGCGCCTCATAAAGTGTGCAAACGGTGTGTTGAGGACCTCCGAAACTGGTTCAAGGGTAAGAAAAAAATCTTTACGTTATGGGATTCCTATGGTATGGCGAGAGGAAAAAAACCATAGCGACGACTGTTACTTTTGTTCATGCGATGTGAAAGGGTTTATTTCCAAATGGAAGCATTCCATTTCATACCCCAATCATCATTCGGCAATTCGTCCCATCCCCCATTGCACAGATATACCAGTACCCAAGCCCCCTGCTACCTTTGAAGAGATACCTAGCTCCGATGAAGGTGAAGTCATACCTGAACCAGATGACGAATCAAGTTCTGACTTTGAAGATGATACAAGACCAAAATTGTTTTCTCAGGAGGAGATGAATGATTTGGTAAGAGACTTGAATCTTCCCAAAGATGCCGCTGAGTTACTTGGATCAAGGCTGAAAAGCAGGAATTTATTGTTGCCAGGAGTGTCATCTTCATGGTTCAGACATTGTGAAAAGGAGTTCGTTCCTTACTTCGCCCAGGAAGACAAGTTGATTTATTGCATCGATGTCGAAGGTCTGATGGGTCAGTTTAAAATCCAATATGATTCAGAGCAATGGTGTCTTTTTATAGATTCTTCAAAAAGAAGTCTCAAAGCAGTTTTACTCCACAACGGTTTTTACGCTTCCATACCTGTAGGTCATTCCGTACACTTGAAGGAAACCTACGAGAACTTGGAATTGGTTCTTTGTAAACTTAAATATGAAGACCATGGTTGGCAAGTGTGTGGGGACTTGAAGGTCTTGTGCATGCTGCTCGGGCAACAAGCTGGGTATACCAAATATCCTTGTTTTCTATGTCTATGGGACAGTCGAGACCGACAAAATCACTGGACCAAGAAGAGTTGGCAGCTGAGGTGCTAACAGTCGGTGAAAAAAATGTCCTCCGAGAAACTTTGGTACCTTCCCATAAAGTTCTTCTACCACCTCTCCACATAAAATTGGAATTGATGAAGCAATTTGTAAAATCACTTCCAAGAGATGGAGAATGCTTCAAATACTTGGTCACCAAGTTTCCAGGAAGGAAGGAAGGTGTGTTCGTCGGACCAGACATTAGAAGGCTTATAGTTGATCAAGAGTTTGTCAATACCATGATAGATCCTCAAAAAGAAGGGTGGATTGCATTTAAAGAAGTCATACAGAAATTTTTAGGCAATAACAAAGATCCTCACTACAAAAAGATCATCGGACGAATGCTGAAAGCATTTCAAGCTTTAGGTTGCCTGATGAGTTTGAAAGTGCATTTCCTCCAGTCCCACCTTGACTACTTTCCTGAAAATTTGGGAGCTGTGAGTGAGGAACAAGGTGAAAGATTCCACCAAGACATTAAAGAGATGGAAAGGAGATACCAGGGAAAATGGAGCATTACAATGATGGCAGACTACTGTTGAGTGCTTCAG
Organism: Ichthyophis bannanicus; assembly: GCA_033557465.1. Taxonomy (NCBI): domain Eukaryota; kingdom Metazoa; phylum Chordata; class Amphibia; order Gymnophiona; family Ichthyophiidae; genus Ichthyophis; species Ichthyophis bannanicus. The sequence continues at coordinate 436,167,517 of CM066032.1, forward strand.
AGAGACATCCCAGATGCTACTCACAAGTGCAAATGCACCAAGAGGAGCCTCACAAAGAAGAAGAATTGAGTTTAGTGTGTGTAGGTGAGCTCATTTCAGTTCAAAAAAGGATTTTCATGAAAATATTGTAATACAACTTTAATTTTATAAGTCTATTTCCATTTATTTTGAGGTATTGCCTTATTTAACATAGTTACCTAAATTGTCAGGAAACGTTATGTCCTATGACAAAATGGAGGTCATTTTCGGATTCAGCGCACCAAAAAACATAAGGATTATGTGGAATAACCAAAACAGCTCTCGAAAAAATTTTTTTTGCAGACCTGTGTTATTGATACTGTCCACAATCATTTTGGTTTGGTTAGTCATGTTGTTGGAATTAGCATAATGGTTGGAATTAGAATTTTTAGCATTGTAGTAGGTTTAGATTTTGTATTGTATCTGTGCCGTGTGTTCGTATTGTTGCTACTAAAATTGCGAGGCCTGTGCCTGCCTCACAGGCTGAAAAGGTTAATAGAATTATTGGGGTAAGTGTATATGATGTTGATTCGGCTTGGATACATCAGAAGGATAGAGTAATAAATAATGAGAGTATCATGCCTTCTAGGCAGATTAGGGCTGAGAGGAGATGGGTTCGGTGTAGAATTATTCCTGTTATTCCTAATATAAAGGCTGAGTAGAGGCTGTATGTTGTTGTTGTCATGAAGAAGTTGTGGGGGTTACCACAATTTATTAAGTCAAAATTAATTGTCTTTATTAGACTAACTTCTTATTCTGACCATTCAAGACCACCTTGGAGTCACTCATAAATTAGGCCGAGTGTTAGCAGTAGGAGAATAATCATTGCTAGGAAGATTGAAGTAGATGGAGTATTTAATTGGTTTGTTCATGGGATTGGGAGAAGTAGTGCAATTTCTAAGTCAAATAGGAGAAATAGGATGGCAATTAGGAAGAAGCGTATTGAAAATGGTAGGCGGGCTGAACCTAGTGGGTCGAAGCCGCATTCGTATGGTGAGAGTTTTTCTATATCTTGGTTTGTGCTAGGAAGTCAGAATGCAATAAGTATAAGGACAGTAATAAGTCCAGTTGTTATTGATATCGTAATTATTGTCATGTACTTCTCCTTAGGTCTGAGCTAAGATTTAATGGTTGGAAGCCATTGGTATTGTGTATACTAGGGAAGTATGATCCTCATCAGTAGATTGATACATATAGGACTAATCAAACTACGTCTACAAAGTGTCAGTATCATGTGGCAGCTTCAAATCTGAAGTGGTGTTGTGATGTAAAGTGAAATATAATTTGTCGTATTAGGCAGATTGTGAGGAAGGTTGAGTCAATGATTACATGTAGGCCATGAAATCCTGTTGCTACAAAGAATGTTGATCCATAAATACCATCTGAGATTGTAAAGGAAGCTTCGTAATATTTCATGGCTTGTAGTAGTGTGAAGTCCAGGCCTAGAAGAATTGTTAGTATGAGTGATTGAATAGCTTCTTTTCGATTACCTGATATGATGCTATGATGGTCTCATGTTACTGTAACACCCGAGGCGAGGAGCACGGCTGTGTTTAACAGTGGGACTTCGAAGGGGTCTAGTGGTAAGATACCTGTTGGTGGTCAGCATTCTCCTAGTTCAATAGTTGGTGCAAGGCTTGCTCGATAGAATGCCCAAAAGAATCCTAGGAAGAAGAAGACTTCTGATGTAATAAAAAGAATCATTCCATATCGAAGGCTTTTTGGGACAGGTTGTGTGTGGTGGCCTTGAAATGTACTTTCTCGGATGATGTCTCGTCATCATTGGTATATTGTTAATAATAGGATGATTAAACTGGTAAATAAAATTTTTGTTGAGTTGAAGTGGAATCATGTTGCTAGGCCTGAAGTTAGTATTAGTGCAGCGATTGTGCCTGTGAGTGGTCACGGGCTTGGGTCTACTATGTGGAAAGCGTGTGATTGGTGTGCCATTAGATGTTTTCTTGAAAATATATAGTTAGTAATAGGACAAAGACATATGCTTGAATTATTGCAACTGCTAGTTCTAGCACTGTAAGTATAAGGAGGATTATTGTAGTGGTGAATGAAATTGTTGGTATTGTCGGTATTAGTAATAGGGATGCTGTAGAGATTAGTTGAATGAGTAGGTGGCTGGCAGTTAGATTGGCTGTGAGTCGAATGCCTAGGGCCAGTGGGCGAATAAATAGACTGATTGTTTCAATTAGTACCGGGGGGGGGGGGGATTAGGAGTGTCGGTGTTCCTTCAGGAAGGAGATGGCCTAGGGATGTGGTTATTTGGTGTCGTATACCTAAGAGAACTGTGGCTAATCATATTGGAATTGCCAGGGCTATGTTTATTGATAGTTGAGTGGTTGGGGTGAATGTGTATGGTAGGAGGCCTAATAGGTTTGTTAGGATGAGGAAAGTTATTAGGGAGGTTAATAGAAGTGCCCATTTTTGGCCTTTTATGTTTATAGTGGCCATTAGTTGTTTTGTGAAGTAAAATAGGAACCAGGATTGAATGGTTGTTAGACAATTTACTGTTCATTTTTTATGTTGATTTGTAATTAAAATTCATGGGAGAGTTATTGATAATAGAATTAGTGGGATGTATAGGAATGTGGGAGTTATAAATTGATCAAAGAGTGCTAATATCATGGTCAGTTTCAGGGTGATAGTGTTTTGGTCTGATTTTCTGTTAAAATGCCATTTATAGGTTGGTGTTTTATTGTTTTTATGGTAATAGTGGTTGTTAGGACTACTCATGAAAGTAGGAAAATTGGGAATCATGGGGAGGGGTTTAATTGTGGCATGTCACTATGGGTGATTGGCAGACACCCGTACTAGCTTAAAAGGCTAGTGCTGTCTGTGTTAGCTTCTTAGTGAGGTTTCTACTATGGTAGTTCAGGTTAGGAATTCAAAGTATGGTGTAGCTTCAACAACGATAGGTATAAAGCTATGGTTTGCTCCGCAAATTTCAGAACATTGTCCGTAATAGATGCCTGGTCGTGAAGTTGTAAGTGTGGTCTGATTTAAGCGTCCTGGAATAGCATCTGTTTTTACACCAAGGGATGGGATGGCTCATGAGTGTAGTACGTCTTCTGCTGAGATTATTATTCAAACTGGTAGCTCTATTGGAATTACCATACGATTGTCTACTTCTAGTAGTCGAAATTCTCCCGGGGAGAGGTGGTTAGATGGGGTTATGTATGAATCAAATGATAGTATATTAAAATTGGTAAATTTGTATGTTCAATATCATTGATGACCAATTGCTTTTACTGTAACATGTGGGTTATTTATTTTGTCTATGAGGTATAGGATTCGCAGTGAGGGCAGGGCGATTGCGATTATAATAATTGCTGGCAGGACTGTTCAAATTATTTCTACTTCTTGGGCATCTATTGTATTGGTATTGGTTAGTTTTGTTGTTATCATGATTGTAATTGTGTAGAGGACTAAAGTACTAATTAGGAAAACAATTATAAGGGTATGCTCGTGAAAATTGAGTAGTTCTTCTATAACTGCATCTTGGAATCCTAGTTGTGATGGCTGTGCCATGAAGATGTACGTGGGTTTAACTCGTGATTTTACTTTGACAAAATAACGTAAATGCTTTACTAACATTTTATGAAAAAGGAGGCATAGTGGTTGATGTGATTGGCTTGAAACTAATTAAATGTGGGTTCGATTCCTACCCTTTTTGTACTTGAACAAATGCTGGTTCTTCATATGTGTGGTAAGGTGGAGGGCAGCCATGTAGTCATTCAACGTTAGTTATTGTTAGTTCTGTAGTTAGGACCTCTCGTTTAGCTGAGAATGCTTCTCAGATGATGAATATCATTATAATGACAGTGACGAGTGAAATTAGTGATCCGATTGATGAGACAGAATTTCATAGTGTATATGCATCCGGGTAATCTGAGTATCGTCGTGGTATTCCTGCAAGGCCTAAGAAGTGTTGTTGGAAGAAGGTTATGTTTACTCCTGCAAATATTACTCCAAAGTGAACTGTAGACAGGAATGCCAAAGATTTTGGAAATGGCTTTGTACCCCTTTGAAGTTTGATTTTGGTGATAATGGATTTTCTGATGGTCTTTATGAAAATGGAACAGGAGTGAAGGTGGCCATTTTAAACATTAAAGCCATCATTCGTTGGTTGATTCAAGTCATGTAAGCACTGACAATGTGATCACAGGTGTGTCTAATTTTACTGTAATGGGAATGTGGTTCTTCTGTTCATGCTGATTTGAATTGTTTATAAGGGTGTCAATAATCATGTCCTGGCAATGTCCCCGTTTTTATACTTTTTCCTACAATTTCCTTTTTAAATTTGTCTTGTTTTATTTGATTGTTTTATGTGTCAAATACATGTGCATATATAGTCCAAAGCCATTTCACTGGCCACTTCTTTTTAGGAGATATTGGACATTGAACTGCTGTGCCAATAATATTGACTACAACTGTATTAGTGGAAATAGTGACACATACAGCAGATCCTTAGTTGTCCCTTCAGTGAGTCCCCCAAGACAGGTTTGAGAAGCACTGTTTTAAATAATTCTGACCTTTCTGGAGATATGTAGGATGTCTGTTTTCTTGTTATTGATCTGAAGTTTGTGTTTGAGCAGTCATTGTGATATTTCTTGGAAGCATGAAGAAATGTCATGTATGTTAGGGTTTCAGATTTCATAGGGTGTGAACATCATAATGTTGTCTGTAAATTCTGTACTGAATGTTCTGCTTGTGAAAGATGGTACATATGGGTACATATGGGTTGTATGAAGATGTTGAATAGAAGTGAGGATGGCATAGAGCCTTGTGGTACTCCCTTGTGTTGTCTGTATGGATCTGATGTGTTTGATCCCATGCACACTTGTTATTATCAGTGTGAGAGGTGCAATTGTATCCATTTGAGGGGGGTGCCGCCAACTCCTATGGACTCTAGTCTGGCGAGGAGAAGGTTGTGAGGAATGGAGTCGAAGGCAATGGTTATGTCTAAGAAGATTAGTGGTTATGTCTAAGAAGATTAGGACAAATGTATGGTTGATCTTGTCAATGACTCTTGTTACTGTGTCAATTAGAGATGTGATGAGAGTTTGAACCCTGTGGTATAGTCGGAATCTGTGCTGAAATTGATCTAGTGGGGCATGTTTGTCTATTTGGTCTTGGAGTTATATTTATTTATTTAATTATTTACAGTCTCTTTTATACCGCGCTATTCAACATCAGTGCAGTTTACATGAAACAGAATGACTAGCACAGTGCAGCAAGCTGATCTGTGTTTACAAAGAACAGGTACTGGAGTTGCTGGAGAACTATTTTTTCAATGATTTTGGATATGAAGGGTAGGCTACTGATGGGTCTTTATGAGGCAGGGTCTTTTTTGTTGGTTTTAGGGTATTTTAGTATTGGTTGGATTGAAGCTGTTCTAGCGAAGTTTGTGTCAGTTAACTTTAGCCATCTTGAACTAGCTGATAGGGCATGAATCTAGTGGTGAGGTTGATGTATTGAGGTCGCTAATTGTGTCTTCAAAGTTTTATTTGGAGATGGAGTGAAAGATTGTTCATTGATTTCTGGCAGGTTTGTTGTTAGTCAGAGTAACTAGTGAGTGGAAGAGAAATTTAGTAGTGTACTCAGAAAAGAAGAGGCAAATTATGTTGATGTTACAGAGGAAGAAATGACAGGTTTTAGCAATCAATTGGATGTGTGAGGAGAAAGAGAGGGAGGAGACAAGGATGACCCCCAAGGATGCAGGCTGAGTAAACAGGAAATGAAAGAGTGTTATCAACAGAGATAAAGGAGGAAGGGGGGAAGAGTTTAGGGGGAAAAATAAGGAGTTCGGTTTTGGCCATGTTCTATTTCAAATTGCGGTGAAACATCCAGGCAGTGATGTCAGACAGGTAGGCAGAGATTCGGGCTTGGCGTGTCGGAGACATTTCAGCTATAGAGACATAAATCTGAGAGTCATCAGCATAGAAATGGTATTGAAAGCCATGGGAAGAGATAAGAATACCAAAGGAATGGGTATAAAGAGAGAAAAGGAGAGGGCCCAGAACAGACTCTTGGGGTACACCAACTGAGAGTGGAATAGCAGTAAAGGAGGAATCACCAGAACAAACACTGAAAGAGTGATGGGAAAGATAAAAAGATAGGGAGGACAGCACAGAACCCCTAATACCAAGTGAGGACAAAGTGTCGAGGAGAAGGTGGTGGTCAACAATGTCAAAAGCAGCGGAAAGGTCAAGAAGAATGAGGACTGAGTAAAGGTCCTTGGATTTAGCCAGGAACAAATTATTGGAGACTTACAAGAGCTGTCTCAGTAGAATGAAAGGGATGAAAGCCAGTTTGAAGTGGATCTAGTAGGGCCTGAGAGGAGAGAAATATAGTAACATAGTAAAATAGTAAACGATGGCAGATAAAGACCAGTATGGTCCATCTAGTCTGCCCAGTAAGATGGCAAGAGTAGGTGCACCTGCCGCTCTGTGCAGGCCACCCCTCCCCATGTCTTTTTTTAGGAGTGAACCCACCGCTCCATGTAGTACACCCCTATTTGTTGAGAAATTAGATGGTTCAGTTTATTTTTAATTTTATCCTGTTGCTGTAAAGGGATCCACTATGTCTGTCCCATGCCATTTTGAATTCCGTCACTGTGTTTGCCCCCACCATTTACATCGGGAGGGCATTCCAAGCATCCAGTGAAAAAGTATTTCCTGACATTGTCTTTCAATTTACCACCTTGCAGCTTCATGTTATGCCCTCTAATTTTACAGCTTCTCGGTCTTTGGAAGAGGTTTGTTTGTTCATTATTTCTCTTTAAGTATTTAAAGGTCTGAATCATATCTCCCCTATCCCTCCTCTCCTCCAAAGTGTACATATTTAGGTCTTCAAGTCTCTTCTCATAAGGCTTCTGATGCAGGCTCCAAATCATTTTGGTCACCTTCCTCTGAACAGATTCCAGTCTTTTTAAATCCTTTGCAAGATATTGTCTCCAAAACTGAAGACATTATTCCAAGTGAGGCCTCACCAGTGACTTGTAATTCTGCTGGTAATTCCTCTTTGTATGCAGCCCAACATCCTCCTGGCTTTTGCCACCGCCTTGTCGCACTGTTTTGCCACCTTGAGATCTTCAGAAATAATCATTCCAAGGTCTTTCTCCTGATCCGTGCACACCAACCTCTCGCCCCCTATCGCATACATTTCCCTTGGATTTCTGCTACTTAAGTGCATGACACTGCACTTCTTTGCATTAAATCTTAATTGTCATACATTAGACCATTCTTCCAGCTTTTGTAGATCTTTCCTCATGTTAACCTCATCTTTCCTCATGTTAACCGGCAGGCGCACGTTCTCTCACCACCCGCCTCCCTCATTAGCTCTCCCCAGTCGGTGGATCGAGCCTCCAGAGGCGAGAGGAGCACAGGAAGCCATCTCTGCCCAATCGGGGCAGCTCCACGATCTTTAAAAGTTCGCGCCGGCAGGCATGCCCGCGCCTGGCGGGCCCGTGCCTGAGGGCCTCGCCAGAGGGCCCTTTGGCGTGGCCCTTAGGCAGTGGCACTCCAACAATCTACAAACGAAAGCAGAAGTCACACCTGGAACAGAGCTAGCCACCTCTATCAGGAGAAGGTGTATGGAGGTTTTGGGGCCCACGCCGACACCAACAACTACAACAGAGTGCAGCTGAGCTCCCCCAGGGTAGAGCTCGCACACCACATCCTCACTGCAACCTCTCAATCGCAAGTATACCGGCTACAAACATTCAAACAGACTTTCCCCCAACAACTGAACTTGGTGACTTAAATTATATATAAACCCCTCACATTTACTTAGATTACAAACCTAAGAAATAACAAATACAACCTACTGTGCTTTAACGATCTACTGTTGCCAGTATTTCTTAGTAGTATACAACTTACTGTAGCCAGTAGCATAACAAATACAATTCACTGTGCTTCATTGATATACTGTTGTCAGTATTCTAACTAATAGTACCCACTGTGCCTTAATTGCCATACTGTTGCCAGTATTCTACAATTGTGATTGCATCTCAACAATATCAATTGCACTATATTAAGCATTATTTCGTTACCGTCGCCAGTAATGTATTATAAAGACGTACCATACTGCTTCCAGTTATACAACTAATTTATCATAGATCAGACTATTCTCCTAGCATACCCAACCTAATTGCTTATACCATTGTCAGTAAATACAATTAATTGCTGTAATAGCTTATAATTGCTTATACTGTTGTCAGTAACCTCAATTGATTGTTGTAATAGCTGATATCATCATTACATCACTACTGTTGTCAGTACCAATTCTGATGGGATTGTCTCACTGTCTTACCTTCACACCTTATAGGAATACATTACTATAACCTGGTCTAAAGTGTTTAACCATTTCTAAATTTCCCAGCCTAACTGAAACTATTACCAGTGGCCACACCACAACCCACGCTGCCCATTGTCAACACACCTGCCAATAGCCCTGACTCCACAACACCCAGCCTAAGTCTGTTACTGTTGTCAGTAACACATCCAATTACTGTTGTCAGTAATATAGGCATGCCAACCTAAATGTGCAACTCTAAATGCTATGCAATATAATTTTATTTTATTCTATAGTATTGTACCTCTCATTAAGTAAGCCTCTGTAACATTCATCTGTACTTAACTAAACTCCAGTGAATTGTCTTTGCCTAGCCAGATATTAAGCACCTTACCACAGAATAGTACAAACCCTATCTTGAAGCAAACGTTTGTTAATAGCTATTCATGCCTCACTAAACACTTGACCTCCTCTTGCAATCTTTTACCAATCATTTGACAAACAATTTTTATTCTCCTGCAATAAAATCTTCCTCTCAAGCAATTTTCTTCACATTTAGACAGGCTGAGAATGGCCCTCCACATCAAGATAACATTAGGCCTATACCTCCTCCTCATAGGTCTGATACCAGACATTCTAGCTCTAATTTCTTCAGGCAATTCCATATCTATCTTACATAACAACTGGAGAAAATGGTCAAGCACCAGTCACCACAATGGAAACTGGGCTCAACGTTCTCATCACCATTATCTATTACACATACCTCTTCAACATACTACAAACTTAAATATAGAAAATTACAATCAACCCTGCTCTCTCAAATGTTCCCTCATTAATGCTCGCTCTCTTTGTAAAAAATGGCCAGTTGTCACAGACATAATAACATCTCACAACCTTGACATCCTTATGGTCACCGAAATATGGCTATCTCCCGAAGATAATATAATCCTCAACCAGCTCCTCCCCAACAACTTCGTGGTCTTCACCAGCAGCAGACAAGGTAAAAGAGGAGGACGGGTACTTATCCTCACCAAGACAGAACTCCAATTTAAAATGGTCGACTCTTCTAGCAACAACCACCTGGAAACTGTCTCTATCTCTAATAACCTATGTTCTATAAACTTAGTATACAGAGCGCCATCATCCTCCCCAGACGATTTGTCAACTATTATAAACCTCGCCACCAACTCACAGAACCCAAATAGACCCAACTGGATCTTAGGAGACATTAACTTACCATCTCTACAAGACAACCAATCTGACGCCTTTATAGATGCACTAGAAATTCTAGGTTACAAGCAAGTTGTACAACAATCCACACACATAAAAGGCAACATCCTTGACCTTATATTTGTCCCACAATCCGCACACAATCAACTTCAAAATATTCCACTAGCAATTACAGCTGTCCCATGGTCAGACCATAATCTCATTATGTTCCAGATTCCCATTCAAAAGAAACAATATTCAAACAACAAGGACCTAAACAAATACTCAAATACCACATCCAGATGCTTCCAACCTTTTAACAGGGAACAGATCCTCGATGAAACTGATCCACTCTTCAAAGATTCTACCCTAAACCTGGAAGAGATTATCACTTCTTGGAATAACAGACTCAACCGCATTTCATCTCGTCCACCCAGAAACAAGTCCTCAAGAAAAAATGCTACGGCACCTTGGTTTACATCAGATCTGAAAGAATCCCTAAAACTTTTGCAAAAGCTCGAGAAGAAATGGAGGAGGTCACGCACCAATACCAATCAGACTACATACATGCAACATCTTGACGCCCACCATAAAGCCATTTCAGAAAAAATGAAACTATATCATACAGACACCCTGAGACGTGCTCTAAATAAACCCCACGACCTATTTACTCTTGTCAAGAAACTAGCCAAGGAACCTTCACCGGAACACCAGTGTGAAATCAACCCACAATAATACACTCTTTACATACAATCTAAGATGTGCTGTGCAAATAAAATTACAATACCCCCTGTCCCGAGCATTCAGGGGCTCCCAGCTCCTTTAGTATCATTCTCCACCCCTTCTTTGAAGCTGATTGAAGATACGATCTCATCTCTCAACTTATCCACAGCACATACTGATCCTTGTCCAGCCTTCTGGATAAAGGATCTTCGCAAAGAGCTTGCTCCAATAATATCCAAGATCATAAGGCTATCATTCGACACCGGCTCATTCCCTGCTGCCCTCAAACAGACATCTATCAGACCTCTACTGAAAAACCTCAAGTTAGATCCACAAAAAACAGACTCTTACCGACCCATTTCCAGCATACCCACTCTTGCAAAAATAATTGAAAAAATAGCCTACAGACAACTACAAGACCATATTGACACTGAAGCGCCTTTGGATACCTGTCAACATGGTTTCAGAGAATCGCACGGGGTCGAGACGCTCCTCACTTCACTCCTCAACAGCCTAAACTCTGGTATCGATAACATCAAACAGGGTTTTGTTCTCATCTTTTTAGATATTGCGGCTGCTTTTGATTCGGTCTGTCACGATCTTCTCATTATCCGCCTAAGAGAGAAGGGCCTTTGTGGAAATGCTCTCAAATGGTGCAACTCATACCTCTCAGAGAGATGGCAGCATGTTCGCTCAAATGGTGAAACATCAGATCCGTTTCACCAAGGTCAAGGAGTCCCGCAAGTTTCCTCTCTATCATCACTACTATTTAACATATACATGCAACCTATATGCAACATTATCAGGTCCTTCAATGTCAACTGTATGATCTATGCTGATGATGTGTTACTTTATATGCCGTTCTGCATAGATAATATGAACCTCACCCCCATAACCAGCTGTTTTAACGCCATCTCAAATTGGCTACTGACTCAAAATCTCAGAATCCAGCACAAAAAAACGGAAGTTCTTTTTATCTCAAGGAACTCTAAGTTCACACCACCCACATTCCTTGAGGTTCAAGATGCCAAGTTGCAAGTAAAATCCCACATCCGATACCTTGGAGTGACTCTGGATCAGAATCTGGATATGAAGTCCCACATAGCCAACACAGTAAGGGCAGTGTATTTCAAGATTCGCTCCCTCAGACACCTCCGCCAACTGATTGATCCAGATGATTTCCGTACGGTCTACCAGGCTCTAATCATTCCCCATTTTGACTTCGCAAACTCTATATTACAAGGGCTCCCTCAATCTACCCTAAACCCGCTTCAACTAGCCTTAAACAGTGCAGCAAGAGTGCTTTTCGGGGTACCTAAAAGAGAACATGTAACACCTCTCCTGAAACAACTACATTGGTTCCCTATCCAAGCGAGAATCACCTTCAAGACTCTGCTCCTGGCCTTTAAAGCTCACAAAGGACTCGCTCCCTCATCATTATCAGAGATGATCCAACCAATCCCTACCAACAGGCTAAGAAGAACCACGGAATTAAACATGCTAATGGTACCAAAAGAGTCCTTAAGATACAACTCCACAACAGTAAACCGATCCTTCAGTTTATGCGCTCCAAAACTTTGGAGCACCCTCCCACCACACATTAGGGCCATCGCTGATATCTTCCAGTTCAAAAAGGCCTTGAAACATCACCTTTTCATCAAATATTTCCCAGAGAACACAGTAACACAGGCACACTCAAATAGCAACAATCCCGTTCTTTCCACGTAACCTCTGCTAACCCAACAACACTTCACACCTCTCTCTCATATTAACAAGGTTCTTTTTATACAATAGGTCTTCCAAATGTAAATAGTTACACTGACTATTATTTGTTGTAAATAATTACCCCGGTTACCCAAGTTATTGTTCCTGTTATATGTAAACAAAAAACAGATAATTGTATCTTGTCTGATGTTTTCTTGTTCTATGTAAACCGCGCTGATTATGAATAGTGCGGTATATAAAAGATATTAAATAAATAAATAAATAAATAAATAACCACTCCCTCAGGGGGAGTCCACTTTGTTGCAAATTTTTGTGTCATCTGCAAAAGACAGACTTTTCCATTCAGTCCTTCAGCAATATCACTCACAAATACATTGAACAGTGCCGGGTCCAGGACTGAACCCTTTATTTATTTAGCTGTATTTATATCCCGCTTTTCACCGGGTCAAAGCAGCGTCACACAAAAGGGGGGGGGGAATTACGTGTAGGGGTGGGGCCATCACCGGGAGGCTACATTGATGATTTCAACATAAGATATGGGACAGACTTTGGACATGGACAAATTTTTGGACATGGTTGGGACAGTACAGCTTGAGTTGAGTGGTCATGGTGGGGGGATCAGAGGTTATTTCGCTTTTTGGTGGGAGTCATGTTGAGGTATTCGTGAAACAGGATGGTTTTCAGCTGCTTCCTAAAAGATAGTAAATCGGTGTTATTTCGGAGACAGTTCGGTAGAGAGTTCCATAAGGATGGTGCATACAGTTGAAAGGCTCGATTGCAGGTTCGTTGCGAGCATTTGGTTCTTTTATGAGGGACGGTGAGAGAGTTGCTGAGGGCCTGTCTGGTGGCTCTGCCGTGAGCTGGATGAGATAGTAGGGTGTGAAGTTGGGAGTTTCGGGTTTGATGTATGGCCTTATGGGTGAGTAGGATGGCTTTGTATTTAGTCCTTGCTTCGAAGGGGAGTATGTGCAGGTCCTTCAAAATCGGGGTGATGTGGTCGGTCTTCTTTGCTCCTTGTATGATTCTCGCTGTAGTGTGCAATGCTGTTCAGAGGGGGTTCGTCTGTGTGGTTGGAAGTCCATGGTATAATATATTACAATAGTCCAGATGTGGGAGCGTCATGGCTTGCATTACAGTTCGGAAGTCTTGATGTTCAAGGAGGGGTCTGAGACGTTGGACAGTCCTTGCTTTGTGGAATATAGTTCCGGAGGTTTTGGAGATTTGTTGCTTTAAGGTGAGTGCTTGGTCGATGATAATGCCCAGGTACCTTATTTGTGGCTGTATTTGAATGTTTGTGGTGCCAATGTGGAGGTGTGGAGGTGGTGAAAAGTCTGGATCTTTTGTGACTATGAACCCTGGGGCACCACGCTAATCACCCTCTTTCCATCCGAGTGAGCTAAATTTACCTTCTGTCGTCTGTCAGTCAACCAATTTCTGATTCAGTTTACCACCTTGGGACCCATCCCCAAATTACTGAGTTTATTGATAAGCCTCCTATGAGGAACAGTATCAAAGGCTTTGCTGAAATCCATCTCATGTCCCTAATCTAGTTCTCTGATCATGCAGTCAAAGAACTCAATCAGATTTGTTTGGCAAGACCGTCCTTCAGTAAAACCATGTTGCCTCGGATCTTGCAACTTGTTGGTTTTGAGAAAGTCCAGTATTCGCTCTTTCAGGAGCACCTCCTTTACTTTTCCCGCCACCAAGGTAAGGCTCACGGGCCTGTAGTTTGTTAGTTCTTCTCTGTCACCACTTTTGTGAAGAGGTACCACATCAGCCATTCTCCAGTCCTTAGGAGCTTCTCCTGTTTCCAAGGATTTGTTGAAAACATCCTTTAACGGCCCTGCAAGAACCTCTCTGAGCTCTTTCAGTATCCTGGGATGTATCCCATCCGATCCCATGGCCTTGTCCAATTTCAGCTTTGCAAGTTGTTCTAACACATCATCTTCTGTGAATGGTGTGGTATGTATTTCATTCCCATTTTTATATTTGGGAGTCACAGGTGGTCCTTCTCCAGGATTTTCTTTAGTAAAAACAGAGCAGACGTATTTGCTTAGCAATTTCGCTTTTTCAATGTCACTTTCCACGAGTCTGTTCCCAGCACTTTTGAGTCCTGCACTTCCACCTCTGATCTTCTTACTTTCCTGAATATACCTGAAGAAAGTTTTGTTGCCACACTTCACATCTTTAACCTTTGATTTTGCTTTCCTTGTTTCTCTTTCTGTCTCTTTGAGTTTGATCTTGTATTCATTTCTGTGTTCCTCTGTTTGCAAGCTTGTGTTTTTTGCCTTTATTTGAGCAGCTACTTCTTGGAAAACCAAATAGGTTTCCTTCTCCTCTTGTTTTTATGTACTTTTCTTACATATTTATCTGTTGCCCCTTTTATTGCCACCTTTAGTTTAGCCCATTGCAATTGCACTTCCCTTATCCCCTTTCACCCTGTCAATTCCTCCTTTAGGTACTTGGCCATTTTACTGAAGTCAGTGTTTTTGAAGTTTAGGACTTTGAGCTTCCTATGATTGGACTGCACCTTGGCTTTTATCTCAAATCACACCGTGTGATGATCGCTGCTGCTCACAGGGGCACCCACCCAGACATTTGACACACTATCACCATTGGTGAGCACTAAATCCAGCATTGAGCTTTCCCTGGTTGGTTCCATCACTATTTGTCTAAGTAACGCATCTTAGAAATCATCCACAATTTTTTTGCTTCTTTCCAGATTTGCAGAAAGAGTAATCCAATCCACATCGGGTAGATTAAAGTCACCAAATATGATCACTTCCCCTTTGTGGCTATCTTGGCAATATCTATAATCAGTTCATTATCTATCTCTTCAATTTGAGTCGGAGGTCTGTAGACTACAGCAGTATGGATGACAGTGCCATCTCCTCTTTCCAGCACAATCCAGAGCGCTTCTTCTTTTCCCCATGCTCCCTGCATTTCAGTAGCTTTAATATTGCTTTGTGTGTAATCACTCGTATTATTTGGTCACTCTGTAGAGGGTAGACTAGTAAGTCACAAAATGAAGTAATCCCTCAAAGTAAACTCGGGCTATGATCCTATAGCAATATGTAACTCTGAATCTTTTATAGTGAAAGAACTTCAGGTCTCAGACTTCAGATAGGCACTATCTTGTGGACTTAGCCAGTAACATGTGCCTCTTTTGCATCAACGACCTTAGTACTTTCTTTTAACTGTTGTTTTGACTTATACTAGACTCATGTTGTTTGACATCCAACTGTGTACTCATATCATGAAATACAATAATAGTGATTTGTCTTATCTTTTTGACTCCCTGACGCCTTCTTTCGGCTGCCGTCTTGCGTTCCACAAACTGACTGGTTTCTTTAGGGGGTAAAATTGAAGATTCGCTAGCTCTCAGCGATCCAATGTCCTTAAATACATTCTGTGCGTCAAACTGACACTGTCGAGACAATTAGTTACATTAGGTTAAATTTACATGCCCTACTCAAGTTGTACATACAAGGAGATAGTTCTTAGTATCGTTGTACTGAAAACAAGGAATCCTACCGTTATCGCTTTACTGACAGTTCTTAATCGCATGCCGGGCGTATTATCTCTGAGCCTACCGGCTTCCAAAAAATGCCGCGCATGCGGACCCAGCAAAAGGGGAGGGTTTTTATCCTGTGAATAAGTAAACGTTTGATGACATCAGTATGGTAATCAATTGGTCTTGTGCAATTGGAGGTCCCAGATAATTGTATGTCAAGAAACTCTCTATTCCTCAAAGATCATAAAGGTGTTCAAAATACCGAAAAAAATGCTGCTTAGCTAAATCATAAACAGGCGGTCCATTCAATAGTGCTGTTCATACCATGCGGGTGAATCGTCTGTAATTTGTAAATCCAGCGTTGTTCACAAATGACAAGAACCTGATCTCGAGTCTTACCATTGCTTCCAACTTTCACCATATCAATGCAAAAGCACCGTAATTGGTCAAAAACATGTTGTTTAGATAGGCAATGTGTCACTATAGGGGCTTCCGTCACTTTGCATTTAAGTCTGCTGCGATGTTCATTGATCCGAATCCGGAAAGGCCGTTCTGTCTTGCCTACATATAGTAAGCCGCAGGGACATCTGATACAATATACAACATAGCACGAAGTACAAGTTGTCGATTGTTTTAATGTATACACTATTCCTTTATGTTCAAATTCCTTGATCGTCTCGGAAATCATACAGATATTGCAACCTTCACATGGTCTATGTCCTAGTCAATCCATTTGTGTGGAATCCGATGGAGGTCTTAACACTGTCGGACTGAGTCTCTCCTTCAAGTTCTTGTGTCGTGTCCAGACACATCTAATTTGTTTTTGCGCTAACCCGGGAAGGGTACTAATCACGTTCTGATGCTTTTTGAGAATGTGTTTGATTTGTGCACTATAAGGAGAAAATCTAGTAATAAAATTGACTATGTGGTCATCCTGTGGCAACTTTCCCTTATTATGGAAAAGTAAGTCACGGTTATTATATAATGCTCATTTATATGCTGTCCTTATAATGTTTTCTGGATATCCTCTGAGTCGGAAATCACACACCTTTGATACTCATGAGCATATGTTGTACTACCTGTATATTTCTGTATATAGTTACCCTGTCCTGTTCTAACTGTATCTAGTTGCACTGCTTAACTACATTTAAGTTACATTGTTATAGCTGTACTTTTGATAACTGTTATATTGTAAGTCCAGTACAGATATTCTGCACTGAACAGTTTTGTTCGATGTAAACCACACTGTATACTGAAAAGCGCGGTATATAAGAAAATTAAATAAATAAATCCATAAGAGCCTTAGATTGTACTTTAAATGTCCGTATATCTGAGCAATTCCTACGATACCGGATAAATTGTGATAAAGGTAAGCTGTTCCTTAATTGTCTCGGGTGACCACTATTATAGTGAAGAAACGTGTTGCGATCGGTTGGTTTTTTGAAGACTGAAGAAACCATAACATCCAAAAAGACAATCTTATCATGATTGAAGGCATGTGTAAATTGGATATGTATATCCAACTTATTCAACCAGCTAATGAATTCTTCCAAGATACAAATGGGACCTTTCCATAACATAAATACATCGTCTATATATCGACGCCATATAATAATATGGTCTTTATAAGGGGAAGTTGGCAGCCATTTGAGTTCAAAAGCACACATGAAAAGGTTGGCCACGGAAGGGGCGCACGTTGCGCCCATGGCTACCCCTGATACTTGTTGGAAAATTTGTTGTTCAAACTCAAAATAATTCTGGAATAACATTATCTCAGTCAATCGTGCTAGAAACTGGATATGGGCTGAAGTTAAATCACCTCTATTATGTAAAGAGGACAAAATCACATCATATGCCGCTCTTTCAGGGATGCTCATATAAAGCACTGTCATATCTAAAGTGACTAAAAAAACTTCAGTTTGAGATGCCCAATAGGTATGATCTGCTAAAATCTGCAAAAAGTGAGATGTATCCCTTAGATATGCTGGGATGTCAATTAATAATGGACGTAAAAATGAATCGATGTAAATTGAAAGGGGTTCTAAAACGGTGCCCCTTGTCGAGACTATTGGTCACCCTGGTGGGTTAGTGAGACTCTTGTGGATTTTTGGCACAAGATATAATTTTGCCGTAGTGGAACTTAATGGGTTTAAAAACTTCCATTCCTTTTTGTTTATCAGTTTCTCTTCCAAGGCTTGTGTGGTAATGATCTTAATCATTCTTTGTAAAGCCGTAGTGGGATCCATAGATAACAATTTGTAAGTATTCTCTTGCGATAATTGTGATCTTGCTTCTGAGAGATAGGCTCAGAGATAATACGCCCGGTAGGCTCAGAGATAATACGCCCGACATGCGATTAAGAACTGTCAGTAAAGCGATAACGGTAGGATTCCTTGTTTTCAGTACAACTATACTAAAACTATCTCCTTGTATGTACAACTTGAGTAGGGCATGTAAATCTAACCTAATGTAACTAATTGTCTCGACAGTGTCAGTTTGACGCACAGAATGTATTTAAGGACATTGGATCGCTGAGAGCTAGCGAATCTTCAATCTTACCCCCTGAAGAAACCAGTCAGTTTGTGAAACGCAAGACGGCAGCCGAAAGAAGGCATCAGGGAGTCAAAAAGATAAGACAAATCACTATTATTGTATTTCATGATATGAGTACACAGTTGGATGTCAAACAACATGAGTCTAGTATAAGTCAAAACAACAGTTAAAAGAAAGTACTAAGGTCATTGATGCAAAAGAGGCACATTTTACTGGCTAAGTCCACAAGATAGTGCCTATCTGAAGTCTGAGACCTGAAGTTCTTTCACTATAAAAGATTCAGAGTTACATATTGCTATAGGATCATAGCCCGAGTTTACTTTGAGGGATTACTTCATTTTGTGACTTAATATTGCTTTGGACATAAAAGGCTACTCCTCCTTTTCCATTTTCTCTGTCTCTTCTGAATAGATTATAGCCAGCTATGGCTATATCCCAATCATGTGATTCATTAAACCATGTTTCTGTAATCGCCACAATGTCCAAGTCCATTTCCACCATTAGGGCTTCCAGGTCTGGAATTTTGTTGGCTAAGCTTCGAGCATTTGTGCTCATTGCTTTCCAGCATTTAACTGGCTTGCATGTATTTTGCATTGATTTTGTTCTGCCCATTTCTTCCCACTTGCTTTTGATGTGTGGTTTAAAAGTGTGTCTGTTTCTTATGTTATTCTGCCTTTACAAGGAGTGACATCCTGAACTTGACCTTCCCCATCCGTCACCCCCTTTTTCTAGTTTAAATGTATATCCACATACTGCCTGAAATTTTCCCTTAGGATCCTTTTCCCTGCAACAGAGAGATGTAGTCCATCAGCACAATATAGTATCTTGCTGGTCCATCTGTTTCCCATGTCACCTATAAATCGGAAACCTTCTTCTCTGCACCAGGTCTGGAGCCATGTGTTAAAGCTGTTTATGCGATGTAGCCTTTCTGCCCCCTTACCAAGCACAGGTAGAACTTCTGAGAATGCTGCTGTGTTAACAATGGGCTTCAGTTTCTCTCCCAGAGTTTGGAAGTCCCTTTGAACTGTAGTGGCACTGTGTCTAGCCAGGTCAACACAGGTCAACAATTCAAGTCAACACAGAAACAGAAACATGACAGTAGAAAAAGACCACATGACCTATCCAGTCTGCCCTTCCATATCAACTACAATATTTCTCTTTTTATCTTTACAGATCTTCTGTATTTGTCCCATGTTTTTTTGAATTCAGATACTGTCCTCTTGTCCACCACATCCACTGAGAGACTAGTTCATGCATCTACCTCTCTTTCCATAAAGAAATATGTCCACATAATACTCCAAAGTCTATATACCCTTTCACTCTCGTGCTATGTCCCCCCATAGCAGAGCTTGCCTTCAATTGAAAGAGAACCTCCTATGCAATTATGTCATGGAGGTATTTAAATATCTCTATCATATCACCCCTATCCTGCCTTTCCTATAAGGAATACATATTAAGATCTTTAAATCTGTCCTCGTATGCTTCATAATGAAGACCATTAACTATTTTAGTAGCCACCCTCTGCACTGATTCCAATCTGATTATATCCTTTTGAAGGTGCATTCTCCAGAATTGCACACAATAAAACGAGGTCACACCAGAGACTTATGCAGAGGTATTATCACCTTCTTTTTTCTGCTAGCCATTACTCCCAATATACAGTACACCCAAGCATCCTTCTGCCTTTTGTAGTTGTTTTTTCTGCCTATTTATCTACTTTTAAGATCATCAGACACAATTATGTGCAGGTCCTGCTCTTCTTTTGCGGACAGAAGTACCTCACCCCATACACTGTACTGCTCCCTTGGATTTTTGTAGCCCAAATGCATGACCCTGCTTTTTTTAGCATTACATGTCAGCTGCCAAATTCTAGACCATTCTTCAAGCTTAGCTAGATCCCTCCTCATGTTATCTACACCTTCCTGGGTGTCTACTCTATTGTAGATTTTGCTATCATCCGTAAACAAGCAAGCCTTACCCAACAGCCCTTCTGCAATATCACTAGCTACGATGTTAAAAAGAATCAGACCAAGAATAAATCCCTGCGGCACACCACTGGTAACCTTCTTCTCCTCAGAGTGAGCTCCGTTTACTTGTACCCTTCGTTGCCTGCCACTCAACAGCAGAGAACTGTACGCTCAAGAAGTATGGAAATGAAGGTAAGAAGGGAGATGGGTTGAACACAAACATCAGTGGATATAGAATTAATATAATGGGACTTAGGAGTCAATCTGCTTAAAGAGAGACTGAGGGAGAAGGTGCAAGAGGTATCATGCTGCCTGCTCACATCTCTGATGATGGCATAGGAGAAGGCCAGAAAAAGGCAGAGTTGCAACAGCAGGAGAAGTCAGGAGGGGCATTAGCCAAAGCCAACACAGTGAATGTAGAGTCTGTAGATAATTGTTGACCAAACTACTGTTTTAAATGAATCATGCGAGGAACCTGATTTAGAGGAAGACAGTATAAAACTCTCCATATCCTATCACCAACCACATCCTCTCCAACTTTAGAAGGTTCTGCCCACACTCTTCTCTGTCTTCTCCCCCATCCCTATGTTCTCTTGTTGCCCCTCAACCTCTTAAATTTCCACTCCCCATATTTCTCCCAAATCTCACATTTTTCATTCCTCACATCCCATTCCCCCTTCCAAAGTTCTCATGACATCCCCGTCTCCCCTTTAAAAGTTATTATAGCATTTTCCTCATCGTCATCCTCTCTCCACCCCCCCCCCCTCACCAAAACCAGAAAAAGGTTTCATGGCATACTCCTAACCTTTTCTCCTCCAAAAAACTCTAAAGGTATTTCTCTTGCCCTTTCCCTCACGAAAACTCCTACCACATTTTTTCACCCTTCCCAAAAAAGACCTTCACCAGATCCTCTAACTAGTTCTAGCAATCCTCATCCCTGGCCCTGAGGAGGCAAGGAGTGCTTGTACTGCTGAATCAGACAGAGATGCAGTCAGTGATGCTGAGCTCAATTTAACTTTTTCAGTGTGGCCTCCATGGCAAAAAATCATGTGACATCTTCCCTGGCTTAATTTCCCATTCTTCAAGTCAGCAGAGTCCAGTGCTACTTATAGCATTCACTTGTGGTATATAGTTCAATAACCCCGCAACTTGAGGTAATGATATAAACAGTTCTGGCTGCTGCCTCTGACCTAGACAAGGAAGATTAAGCCAGGGATGGTTCTGTATGATCTTTATTCTGCTGGGACCACATTTAAAAATCAGGTTCAGATATTGGTCTCTTCTCTGCCCAACTCTTCTCTGTCCAACTGCAAGTCTTTGCCACTCCTCAGTGCTGCAACCCTATGCAAATGGTACATTTGCACAATGGGTCATGCCAGCCTTGACCAGAGGATTCATCAGAAGAGAAAGGGTTCTTCTTGCCATTTCACCCCATACTGGAAGAACATCTCTTCCTTGAGCTCCCGTTACCACAGTAGCAGCCATTTCTTCACAACTTACAATCCAAAAGAAGCTCCAGAGCTTCCATTTTACCTGAAGTTAGAGTATCCAGAACATCCGACACTGTTCCCAACAACTCCCCTTGTCATGACTTAATGAGCTTGAAGTGAGGAAATTGCTGAACAAGTGCTTGATTCCAGCACCCCATAAAAAGAGTTATCTGGAGAGGAGAGTGATGCCTCTTCTCCCAGTTGAGTAAACTCTATCTTCCTCCTTGAAGCTCAGTAGCAGGTCCTTCCTCCAGCACCGCACAGGGCTGCTGCCAAGGGAAGCCTTTGATCTTAGGCTGCACTGTCAGGGGATAGGTTTGAATAAGGCCCTTCTGTTTTCCTGGAATAATAAGGAAGAAGCCAGTAAAGATAAAACAAGAGTAGCTGGAAAGACTGGTATTTTTCCCCAAAGACTTTGCTTTCACCAAGTCATAGAGGTAGTATGAAACAGTGATGGTACTCTTGTGTGTGACTGTTGCACAATTTACTTATGGCCTGATATTAAAAAGGGTTTATCTGTATTTGTGAGTGATATTGCTGAAGGACTGAATAGAAAAGTCTGTCTTTTTGCAGATGACATGAAAATTTGCAGCAGAGTGGACTCCCCTGAGGGAGTGGATAACATGAGAAAAGATCTACAAAAGCTGGAAGAATGGTCTAATGCTTGGCAATTAAGATTTAATGTGAAGAAGTGCAGTGCCATGCACTTGGGAAGCAGAAATCCAAGGGAAATGTATGTGATAGGGGGTGAGAGGTTGGTGTGCATGGACCAGGAGAAGGACCTCGGTGTGATTATTTCTGAGGATCTCAAGGTGGAAAAACAGTGCGACAAGGCAGTGGCAAAAGCCAGGAGGATGTTGGGTTGCATACAAAGAGGAATTACCAGCAGAAATGAAGAGGATTTGAATCTGAATTAGAGGAAGGCAGTATATAAGTATAATATAACATAACAATAAAACCTAAAGGACATAAATAAAGAAGAGAAAAAAGGCAAAATGTCTCTTCTTCTGTCTCTCTCTTAGTGCTTTCAGATATTCATTTCACTGGTAGTTGCATTTTGCCGTTTTTTCCATCTTTAAGATTTCATTGTCTCTGTTTGTGCTGCTTAAGTCATTTGTAATACCTGTTTGTTGAATTGTGGTAGTTGAATTGAACATAGTGGGCACGATTCTGTGCCATGAATAGCGGGATGAACATCCCAACGGGACGTCCATCCCAACTATTTGTGCCTTCTCCGGCCGCATCTAACTTCCCTGCTGGTTGTGTGGGGAAGTTAGACGGGGCAGGAAAGGAGCGGCTCAGGGGCAGAGTTTGGATGGAGTCTGGACAATTGCTGGCCCTGGACATACAGGGCTGATTCTAATGCTGGCCCTGTACATCCAGGGCCAACAACATGTGTGGGGAAGTTATTCCACCTCTGAAGTGGAATAACTTCCCTGGATGTGCTTTTTTTCAACTTACGTAGTGCGGATGGGGGAGGGAGGCCAGATCGGATTCAGTATTCCCCGCAGCCTGACCCTGGCCTTAGGAGGCCAGATCGGATGTTCAGGCTGTTGGGAATAAACATTTTTATCCGGCGACTGGCATCACGGCTTTTAAATGGAGCCATGGCGCTGTGGCTCCATTTAAAGCCCTGACCAAGTTAGTTGGACAAGTCATGTATGCGCAGGCCAGACTGAATCGCAGTCCCGGCCTGCACATACATGACTGATCACGATTCTGATCCCATGGGGCTAGGTGTGCCTCACGGGGTCAAAATCGCGATCCCTTCTGTACGTCCGGTTCAGAGTGGAACAGAATGAGCCCTAGTGTAAGTTTTGGGGGGTTTTGATGCCATTTACATCGGGGGGGGGGAGGGGGAGGATCATGTGGAAGCAGAATTGCCAAGTTACCCAATTCCAGGAGTGAGATATTTGGCTAGTTCTGGTTTTAAATTTGCCTTGCAATGCAGTATGGTGTCTGTAGTCTGTAGTCTGTAGTCTGTAGTCAGTTGAAGGACCGGTTCCATATGCAGGGTACCTGCATGCTGAAGCTCTGAGGAAACAAGTGGAGGAACTCAGAGAGGAGGTGGCGAGGCTGAGAAGCATTCAAGACAGTGAGAAGTACATTGATGAGATGCTTCTTGGTATGGTAATCTGTGAACTTTCATGAAAAACATCTGTAATACCTGAAGATTGGAGGGTCGCCAACGTAACACCAATTTTTAAAAAGGGTTCCAGGGGTGACCCGGGAAATTACAGACCGGTGAGCCTGACGTCAGTACCAGGGAAAATGGTAGAAACCATCATAAAGAACAAAATTACACAGCATGTAGATAGTCATGGCCTAATGGGAGACAGCCAACATGGCTTTAGACAAGGAAGATCTTGTCTTACTAATCTGATATGTTTTTTTGAAGGTGTGCATAAACAGGTAGACAAAGGTGAGTCGGTTGATATAGTGTATCTGGACTTTCAGAAAGCTTTTGACAAGGTCCCCCATCAGAGACTTTTGGCGAAGCTAATAAGTCATGGGATAGGAGGCAGTGTACTATTGTGGATTGGGAACTGGTTAAAAGATAGAAAGCAGAGGGTAGGGCTAAATGGCCAATATTCCCAATGGAAAAAGGTGAATAGTGGAGTACCCCAGGGATCTGTAATGGGTCCGCTACTTTTTGACATATTCATAAATGACCTGGAAAAGGGAATAACTAGTGAGGTTATCAAATTTGCAGATGACACAAAACTGTTTAAAGCTGTTAAAACCCAAGAGGATTGTGGAAAACTGCAGGAGGATCTGGATAAATTGGAAGACTGGGCATCCAAGTGGCAGATGAAATTTAATGTGGACAAGTGCAAAGTTATGCACCTAGGAAAGAACAACCCACACTATAGTTACACGATGCAAGGCTCCACATTAGAAACCACCACCCAGGAAAAATATTTAGGAGTCATCGTGGATAACATGTTAAAACCCTCCGCCCAGTGTGCAGCGGCAGCCAAGAAAGCAAATAGAATGCTAGGTATCATAAGGAAAGGGATGGAAAATAAAACAAAGGATATTATAATGCCTCTGTATCGCTCCATGGTATGACCGCACCTTGAATATTGTGTGCAATTCTGGTCACCGTATCTCAAAAAGGACATAGCGTTATTAGAAAAAGTACAGAGAAGAGCCACCAAATTGGTGAAGGGGATGGAAGACTACTCCTATGAAGAGAGGCTAAATAGGTTAGGGCTCTTTAACCTGGAAAAGAGACGGCTGAGGGGAGATATGATAGAGGTCTATAAATTAATGAATGGAGTGGAACGGATAAACGTGGATCAATTGTTTACACTATCAGAATATAGGAAGACTAGGGGACATGTAATGAAGCTACAGGGTAAACTATTTAAGACAAATAAGAGAAAATATTTTTTCACTCAACGTGTAACCAAACTCTGGAATCTGTTACCAGAGGATGTAGTAAGGGCTGTTAGTATAGCTGGGTTTAAAAAAGGTTTGGACAAGTTCCTGGAGGAAAGGTCCATAAACCACTATTAAAAAGGGACCCAGGATATCAATGCTTGACCCAGTACAAGCATTGAGGAACCTGTGTCTTTTGGGGATATTGCTAGGTACGCATGACCTAGATTGGCCACTGTTGGAAACAGGATACTGGGCTTGATGGACCTTGGTCTGACCCAGTATGGCATGTCTTATGTTCTTATGTTCTTGCAGCAACCAAGCTCTCCAGCAGAGGAGAAGATGGGTGCCAACAGAATGTGGATGGTTGGACACAAGTCACCAGGGCCTGCAAAATCACCAATCCAACTTCTCCAGCCCTTGAATTGAATAACCATTATGCAGCCCTGGAAGTGGAGGAGGTGAAAGCATCCATGGAAAGGGAAGAACCAGAGCTCAAGTACCCCAAAGTTGCAGAATCAGTGACCACAAGGAAACAGAGGGTAGTGGTGGTTGGAGACTCTCTTCTAAGGGGTACTGAGGCATCCATCTGCCGACCAGACTTGATGTCCAGAGAGGTATGCTGACTGCCTGGTGCCAAAATCCAAGATATTACGGAGAGTTTGCTGAGACTCATCAAGCCCACTGACTATTACCCAATGTTGCTAATCCATGTTGGAACAAATGATACTGCCAGGTATACTTTGGAACGTATCAAAAGTGACTTCATGGCTCTGGGACAGAGGGTGAAGCAGTTAGGTGCACAGGTGGTGTTTTCTTCAATCCTCCCTGTTGAGGGTAAAGGCCAAGGCAGAGAGGCTCGCATCCTGGAGATGAATGCATGGCTGTGTGGATGGTATCATCAAGAGTGTTTTGGTTTCCTAGACCATGGAATGCTGTTCCAAGGGTTGCAGAACAGAGATGGCATCCATCTGTCCAAGAAAGGTCAAGGCGTCTTAAGTAATAGACTGGCTAATCTACTGAAGAGGGCTTTAAACTAGATTTGTTGGGGATGGGTGAAGAAAGCCCCCAGGTAAGTGATACATTAAATAACTTTATGGAAATGGGTAACAGGGGTAACATATGGAAAGCAGTGTGTATAAATGCCCGTAGCATGGGAAATAAGATCCCTGATGTTGAAGCTTTGGTGGGAGTGGCTGATTTGGATTTAATGGCAGTTACAGAAACATGGTTCACAGAAAACCATGATTGGGATGTAACTATACCTGGCTATACTTTATTCAGAAAGGACAGGGTAGGAAGTAGGGGAGGAGGAGTGGCACTATTTGTAAAAACTACTATTAAAACTTTGGAATTACAGAGCTTAAAAGGGAGAGGGGAGGCATTGTGGGTTAAACTAGAAAGAGGGAAAGAGAAATCTATTTACATTGGTGTGATATACAGACCTCCCTCACAAGAGGAAGAGGTGGACAGAGAGTTAATTGAAGACATGTGCAGCATTGCTAGGAAAGGGAAAGTGCTACTGATAGGAGATTTCAATATGCCAGATGTTGATTGGCACATTCCTGCTGCAGTATCATCTAGAAGTAAGGAGATCCTGGATTCTCTACAGAGAGAACTATTCAGGCAATTGGTAACAGACCCCACATGTGAAGGGGCCATACTGGACTTGGTGCTTACCAATGGTGAAAGTGTTTCTGATGATGTAGTGGGAGATCATTTTGCATCGAGTGATCACCAGATGGTGTGGTTCAGTATTAGGACTAGGGCTGTTAGAATCCATTAAAAGGTGAGGATATTAGACTCTAGGAAGACTAACTTTGTGAAGATGGGCCAATACCTCAATGAGTCGTTAGTTGGATGGCAACAGCTGAGGGATGTAGAAAAACAGTGGGAAAACCTGAAGGGATATTTTAAGGGCAACCAACCTTTTTGTTAAAATGGTAAATAAAGGTAAAAGGAAAAGGAGACTACAATGGTTTTCAAAAGAAGTAGCTGAAAAAGTGAAGAAAAAGAGGGAGGCATTCATGAAATACAAGAGATCACAGAGAGAGGAAGACAGGCATCTGAATTTGGAAAAAACTTAGAGAAGCTAGCAAAGTAGTCAAGAAGGCAAAGATTCAAAAGGAGGAGGAAATAGCCAATGCAATAAAATGGGGTGATAAGACATTTTTCAGATATATTAGTGAGAAGAGGAAGGGCAAGAGTGGTATTGTCAGACTCAAGGGTGCAGGGGAGGAATATGTAGAAACTGATAAGGATAAAGCAGAATTGCTTAGCAAATATTTTTGCTCTGTGTTCACAGATGAAGAACCAGGAGCAGGACCTCAGAAAACACCCACAAATAGGAAAAGAAGCAAAGGACATCTTGAACAATTTTCAAAAGACTGTGTTCGTGTGAAACTATCTCAACTTAAAGTAGACAAAGCGATGGGACTGGATGGGATACACCCGAGAATACTGAGGGAACTTGGAGATGTTCTAGCAGCAACACTGACTGACCTTTTCAATGCCTTGTTGGAGTCGGGAGTGGTGCCAAAGGACTGGAGAGAGGCTCATGTGGTGCCTTTACACAAAAGCAGAAGTAAGGATGTGGTTGAAAACTACAGGCCGGTTAGTTTAACTTCGGTGGTGAGTAAATTATTGGAAACGCTGCTGAAAGAGAAAATAGTGAGGTTTCTGGAGTCCAGTGGATTACAGGATCCGAGGCAGCATGGATTCACCAGAGGCAGGTCTTGTCAGACAAATCTGATTGATTTCTTTGACTGGGTGACCAGGGAGTTGGACCAAAGGAGAGCCCTAGATGTGGTGTATTTAGATTTCAGTAAAGCCCTTGACACTGTTTCTCACAGGCAACTTATAAACAAACTGAGCACCCTAAGGATGGACCCTAAAGTTACTGCTTTGGTTGGAAATTGGTTGGGTGGGAGGCAACAAAGAGTACAAGTAAATGGAGCTCACTCTGCGGTGAAGGATGTTATCAGTGGTGTGCCCCAGGGATCTGTCCTTGGTCCGATTCTTTTTAACATCTTTGTTAGTGATATAGCGGAAGGGCTTTCAGGTAAGGTTTGCCTCTTTGCGGATGATAACAAAATCTACAATAGAGTAGACACCCAGGAAGGGGTAGATAACATGAGGAGGGATCTAGCTAAGCTTGAAGAATGGTCTAGAATTTGGCAGCTGGGATTTAATGTTAAAAAATGTAAGGTCATGCATTTGGGCTGCAGCAATCCAAGGGAGCAATATAGTATAGGGGGTGAAGTACTTTTGTCCACTAAAGAAGAGCGGGACCTAGGCGTGGTTGTGTCTGATGATTTTAAAGTAGCTAAACAGGTAGAAAAGGTGACGGCAAAAGCTAGAAGGATGTTTGGGTGCATACGGAGAGGAATGGCTAGCAGAAAAAAGGAGGTGATAATGCCTCTGTATAAGTCTTTGGTGTGACCTCATTTGGAGTATAGTGTGCAATTCTGGAGACCGCACCTTCAAAAGGATGTGAACAGGATGGAGTTGGTGCAGAGGGTGGCTACTAAAATGATTAGTGGTCTTCATTATAAAGCATATGAGGACAGACCGAAGGATCTTAATATGTACACCTTAGAGGAAAGGCGGGTTAGAGGTGATATGATTGAGATGTTTAAATACCTCCGTGGCATAAATGTTCAGGGAGAGAGCCTCTTTCAATTGAAAGCAAGTTCTGCTACGAGGGGACATGGGATGAGGGTGAAGGGAGATAGATTCAGGAGTGATATGCAGAAATATTTCTTTACGGAAAGATTAGTGGATCCGTGGAATAGTCTCCCAGTGGAGGTGGTAGAGATGAGGACAGTAACTGAATTCAAAAAAGCATGGGACAAACACAGAGGATCTCTAAAGGTAAAAAGGGAACTGTTGTAGTTGTTATGGAAGGACAGACTAGATAGGCCATGTGGTCTTTTTCTGTCGTCATATTTCTATGTTTCTATGTTTAGGGGCTGTTTATGTCATAACTGTTGTGCTACTTTGCCCATCTCATGGTGGCTTGGGATGTTCATTCCACTACTGGTGTCATTTCCCCTCTCTTACTGCTATGAAGAGGTCAAGTCATTCCCTAAAATTCTGCTGCCTATATTTTTGATGGCTGCAAGAAACCTCAATAAAACTCAGATGAAAACCCCAAATGTTAGAGTCAAAATCAGATGCATTGTTTGTCCCTTTGAATTTAATAGAAATAAATGAGCTCGTGATTCAGAAATGAATGAAAAAGGAAACCACTCCAAAAAAGGAACCAACCTATGTTATTGCAGGCACATCCTTAACAAATGCCAAATGTGTTTGCAAAGTGAAGTCCATGAACAATTACATCATTGATTAAGTGATGTCTACAACAGTAAACCAACAAACAATCAATCAGATCCATTATTGGCTGTTCCCAACGTAACGTCAGTTCGTGAAATACCGCCGCGTTCAATTCCCATTCCCCGGGATCGAGAAGATTGCGGCTGAGATAATCGGCCTGCATATTTTCCGTGCCAGCAACATGTGCCGCTGAGATCGCCAGAAGATTGGCCTCTGCCCAAATCATCATTTCTTGACATTTGGAGAGAAGAGAAGGAATTCTGGTTCCCCCTTGACGATTGATATACGCGACTGTCACAGCATTGTCGGAAAAAATCTTGACCGCCGTCCCTTTGAGAAAAGACGCAAAGTGCAGGAGGGCGAGACGAGCTGCGCGAAGTTCCAGGAGGTTGATCGACCAGGTGCTCTCCTCTGGGGACCAAGAACCCTGAGCAATGTGTGTCTGACAATGAGCTCCCACATCTTATATCCTTTCACTTCCATATATATATATACATATATATATTTGTATATAAGTTTATTCTTTTCTGTATTGTCTCACATTGTTTAGACAATATATTCTGTCTAGTTAATTACTTCGTTCCTCAATACATATACTGTTTTGTTAATCATTATACTTATAATATGACGTTCCTTGTAAAATATATTCTGTTAATCATTATACTTATAATATGACATTCCTTGTAAAACAAACCTGTTTTGTTAATTGTTGTTCACTGTAAACCGCAACTGAACTTCGGAAGTAGTGGTATATAAATGTGTATAAATAAATAAAATAAATAAACCCCGATCATACATCTGTAACTTGCATTTGTACTCTGGATCCACTCAAGAATACTTATGCATGCAGGAGTTATTTTTGAAACGGGATGCCTATGTGAAAAATGCACCTAGGTACCCTTTTTAAGCCTATTGTATAAAAGTACATATGATAAAAGTGTACTTATTCCAATCACACCATTCATATACTCTCCATTACCATTCAAAAGTATATTTATGTATATTTATTTTTGGGTTGATTCTGAGTAGCAAACAGTCCATCAGTATCTTATTAGCAGATCATAACTGCAAAAGTCCTTTTGCTCTATTACTTTATAGAAATGATTTAAAACACCATCTCCACTGTACAGGCAACATAAATATATTTAGCTGAATTTTTTAGAAATTCTCCGTCTCTAGGGAGATGATTTAATCGCAAACACATCAAAAAATATTATCTCTCGATGTGGTTGTGGCATGCTTTTATGTTTCACAAATGTTCTCTGGAGAGAAACAACTTTATATTGCTCAAAAGTACATTGAGATCACTTAATAGAAATGATAATTCTTAAGTTTAGCTGTGCTCCTTTGTCTGCTGGTTTTCTCTTCCATTTCAGTTTTGGGGTCTTATTAACTCCAGAATTTTATTAGCTCCGAACTCACTCAGTGGTGTTGACTGCTTTTCTTTAGCGTTCCATTCAACAGCAGCAAAAACAAAGCTACTTGACGTCATCAGTATGGTTACTTTCACTTTTACAGATCAGTGTCTCATGTTAGTACTGATGTCAAAGACATTTAACATTAGGGGAATGCCTCCTCTCACTTAATCCCTAAAGGGTCATTTTAAAAGTTCTGGTCAAGCACATGGACATCCAAATCATGGAAATGTCCTTGGAGCCATTTTACAAATGACTTTTGAAGATTTACTGGTGCAGGGACATCCAAGTAGGCAAGGGGTATGGCAAAGACGTGTTTGGGGAGGTGCAATGGATTTACATTTCTGGTTCAATTTCAGAAACATCAGCAGGCACGTCCACTTGAAGACCTGCTGCAGACATGAATAGGCATCAGGGAAGTGTTTGTTTTGGCCTTAAAACATCCAGAGAATGCAGAGATAAGTGACTAGGCTAAGATCACATAGATGCACACTGGGATTTGAACCCTGACCAGTCTGCTTCCAGCTTGCTATGCTAAACACTAGGCTATTAAACATCCCTCTTCTAAAATGCTATTCTGGGAATATCTATGCAGGCCTCTCCATAGACGTCTATATCAGGCACGTCTACGTTTGTGATGTTGTGTTGGAGCTTGCACATGTCTGCTTCTTTTTTTTCAGAAGTTCTGGCTTGGACATCCCAGATTGCACTTGGATGTTCTTTATGAAATGTGCCTTGTAGCCAACAGAAAATCAAGAAATCTCCAAACTCAAAAGTTATTAAATATTACAAATGCATTGGCTAGCAAGAATGCTCATATTATAGCTTAGTGTTATAAATTGTCTTTAATATATGGCAATACTAAAGTTCAAGCAGATTGACTCCCTATATATGGTTATTGATAGGATGCCTTCACCATTTACCTACACCTCTAAATTCTAACAGCCAGTATACTTTTCAAAAACAGTTAACCCTAAAAAGCATAGCATTTATATGTATGCAAGAGATCTGAATGGTGTTAGAGCTATAGAATCTATTGGTTTTGAATGAGGCAGTCTGTTGTGACTAGAATAGCTTTTTAGGAGCAAAAAATTCTGACTTGTTTTATAACAAGAGTTATTATAATAAGATTGGGCTTGCAAGCGCTGCCGCTATTGAATAGAATGCTAAAGAAAAGCAGTAAGTGCCGTTGAGTGAATTCAGAGCTGATAAGATTCTGAACTTTATAGGACTCCAAGACTGAAAGGGAAGGAGAAATCTGGCAGAGAGAGGAGCACAGCTAAACTTAAGTATCAACATTCTTGTTAGGTGATCGATATAGTTGTTTCACTTGAGACAGTATTTACAAAATGTGAAGGCATGTCATAAACATGTCGAGGGATAATAACTTTTGATGTGTTTGGGAATGAATCATCTCCTAGAGTATGAGAATTTCTAGAGAATTCAGCTAAAGATACATGTTGTCTGAATGATGGAGATTATGTTTTAAATCATTTCTATAAAATAATAAAGCAAAAGCCTCCTGCAATTGTGATCCACTAATAAGATAATGGTAGACCATTTGAAAAGCTGGATCCGCTGCTTTTTGACATATTCATAAATGACCTGGAAAGTGGAATAACGAGTGAGGTTATCAAATTTGCAGATGATACAAAACTATTTAAAGTTGTTAAAACCCAAGAGGATTGTGGAAAATTACAAGAGGATCTTGATAAATTGGAAGACTGGGCAACAAAATGGCAGATGAAATTTAATGTGGACAAGTGCAAAGTTATGCACCTAGGGAAGAACAACCCAAACTATGGTTACACGATGCAAGGTTCCACATTAGGAACCACCACCCAGGAAAAAGATGTAGGCGTCATTGTGGATAACATGTTAAAACCCTCGGCCCAGTGTGCAGTGGCGGCCAAGAGAGCAAATAGAATGCTAGGTATCATAAGGAAAGGAATGGAAAATAAAACAAAAGATATTAAAATGCCTCTATATCGTTCCATGGTGAGGCCGCACCTTGAATATTTTGTGCAATTCTGGTTGCCATATCTTAAAAAGGATATAGCGTTATTAGAAAAGGTTCAGAGAAGAGCCACCAAAATGGTAAAGGGGATGGAAGGATACTCCTATGAAGAAAGGCTAAAAAGATTAGGGCTCTTTAACCTGGAAAAGAGATGGCTGAGGGGAGATATGATAGAAGTCTATAAATTAATGAACGGAGTGGAACAGGTAAACGTAGCTTGATTGTTTAGGTTTATTTTATTTATTTATTTAATATTCTCATATACCGCGCTTTTCAACATCAGTGCGGTTTACATGGAACATCAAAGAGTTTTTACGGTGGGGTTACACTGTAAATTACAGATAATTATACGTTATCAGAATATATAAAGACTAGGGGACATGCAATAAAGCTACAGGGTAAACTATTTAAGACTAATAAAAGAAAATATTTTTTCACTCAATGTGTAATCAAACTCTGGAATTTGTTACCGGAGGATGTAGTAAAGGCTGTTAGTGTAGCTGGGTTTAAAAAAGGTTTGGATAAGTTCCTGGAGGAAAGGTCCACATACCATTATTAAGAAGGGACCCATGATATCAATGCTTGACCCAGTACAAGCATTGTGTAACCTGTGTCTTTTGGGGAAACTGCTAGGTACATATGACCTAGATTGGCCACTGTTGGAAACAGGATACTGGGCTTGATGGACCTTGGTCTGACCCAGTATGGAATATCTTATGTTCTTATGTAAGTCCAATGAAAACTTGATATATATATATATATATATATATATATATATATATATATATATATTGTGGTGACGAGGCTGCACTAGAACCTAGGAAAATACCTGGAAAAATAACTTTTTCTTCTAGGCAGAAGAATCCCTCAGCTAAGCACATGTATCAGAATGCAGGTAGAGAAAAAAACCACACATTCAGAACTATTGAGTGCAGGCCACAGCCAGGCTCCATGGCAACACAGGGTAGAGATGGGAGGCACCTAGGGGAGGAGCCAGGAAAAGGAAGACACTCAAACATATTTAAGCTCTCAGGAAGAGGGAGCAGAGAGAGAAGGAAAGGAGAAAGAAGCAGGCGAAGGAGTTCCAGTTCCAGCTCTTGTTCTAGTTCTAGTTCCAGATACAGAGACAGGCTCACGGAGAGCAGGAGACACAGTCTCAGAGAAAGCCACTGCCAGAGCCGGTGCCAGGGCCAAGGCCAGAGTGGAGGAGAAGGGAACAGAACCAGCCAGAGTCTCAGAGACGGGAACAAAGCCAGCCACCGTAGCAGGCACAGGACTGGAGACAGAGCCAGTCTCGAGCCGTCCAGCAGAGAGGGGCTGAGAAAGCAGGTTACAGGCAATGTAAAAAGGGAATATACACAGCAAACTAAGGAGAACTCAAACTTCAGGTGTCAAAGGCAGAGAGTGTCTAGGAACAGCCACCGGAGAAGCTCTCAGAGCAGCTTTTGTTCAGAAGACGGCACTCCAGAGAGGAGCCCCTGCCGTGAGAGGTTTACAGCCCGGTTTGAAGGTAGGAGGGATACTCCTGGGGAAACTGAAGGTTATAGCCCTGTTAGAGGAGCAGCACTATAAGATTCCAAGAGAAAAGCTTTACCTCTTTTAAAACCTGTAAGGCAGAGTGTTACCACAAGCAAGGTCAGACAGTCAGAGCCTGTGGATATTTTATTCAGAGACAGGAAGCCTTGCAGTCACCCTAGGAACCCTGAGGAGAGACAGAAGTCTCAGTGGAACAAACTGTTTAAGCTTTTAGAAGAAGTCAATCCTGTGTGCGCAGAGCAAGTTCCAAGCCCAGAGGAATGTAACTCTGTTTGTGAAAGTATGGACATGGAGCCCTGTGAGATGGAACAGGACTCGGTTGATAGTTTAATGGATTGCTCTCTTTGTCTAGCATCGGAGTAAAAGAAGGCCAAGAGTTTTAAGCTCAGAGAAAACCGGAACCGGTTTTAGCTGAGAAAAAGCCTGGTTGTTCGGAGCACTGAAAACTCTGGAAAGAAAAGGGATTGCCATTGTTAGAGCTAACTGAAGTGCCTAAGTGTAAGCTGAATGTCTTAAGAAGCTGCTATTCTGTGGATAATAGAAACAGGAAGAAGGAACCTTGTTTAAACTTGCACAGTTTAAAGGAAGCTGATATCTTTACTGAAGGCACTAGGAACCAGTGAGCACTAAGTTTTAACCCTGGCATTTGAAGAAGCAAATACTGTTTGTTATACATGAAAGAAGTTTATTCTTGAGCACTACCAGGACATTGTTTTGTACAATAATTTTGGTTGGAGAAAAAAATCCTCTTTAAGTTGTCCTGTTCAAATGCTACACAACGAAAGTTGTTTACAAAGTCTTGTCAAAAAAGAAAATAAATTTCCTGTGTTTGCCAAAACCCACTCGGACTGTCTTCTTGACCCACAACTACATCGTCAGAAGTCCTAGCTCTTAAGATGGAGCAAAATAAATGTTATGAGGTGGCACGCTGCAGCCTATAGGTGACCGCCTAGTCAGGCGCAGTGCCACAATATATATATATATATACAGGGTGGCCCAAAAAAATGAGAACATCTTGTAGCATATAAGTTATTTAAAAATTTTAAAAGACAGATGTAAACGATTGACAAATTTAAAATAAAAAGATGGTGACCGGAAATTGTCGAAATAAAGACGTTATATAGCTAAAAAAGGTAAATAAGTAAACTATTTAAGCTTTTAATTTACGAGATGTTCTCACTTTTTTTGGGCCACCCTGTATATATATATATATATATATATATATATGTTTATGTTTATGTTTATTACATTTGATATACCGCTCAGGCCAAAGCATCAGAGCGGTTTACAATATTACATAAATGATACTGAAAATATGAAAAGAACACCATTAATAAGATAGGACAGAGTAAGAGATAGTGATAGTCAAAGAAATAGAAGAGACAAGAGGAAAGGTTCATTATAACACCAGAAAGGCAGAATATCATACCACCACAGCTCAGTCCTTCCAAACAGACTTGACCATAATCGTTACTCATCACAAATTCAAGCCAGGCAGGAATACGCTGCAGAAATGGCTCCTTATAAACCTCTGCTGCCTGGATATACTTGACAGAAGCAGGTGATGAGGCAGAGCTCTCACTCACAGCCTGCGACGCCGGCATCATTCCTCCACCATCACATTTGATGTGGTTGTTATTGCATAAAAGCAACATGAGTGCCTACAGTATGTGCCTTTATA
The DNA here is from genome assembly GCA_033557465.1 of Ichthyophis bannanicus. NCBI lineage: Eukaryota > Metazoa > Chordata > Amphibia > Gymnophiona > Ichthyophiidae > Ichthyophis > Ichthyophis bannanicus. The sequence goes on from CM066032.1 coordinate 436,203,391, forward strand.
AAGTAGGCTCCCAGAACTATTACCTGCATCACACATGAAGGTATCTTTTAGATAGTATGTGGAAATCAGGATTATGATGTACTCTATTCCAATAGTATTTTAGAAATGGCTCTGCTAAAGGCAGATCTGGTTCTAAAATAGAAGAAAATGCAGGAATGTGCAGGGATTTACAGCCATGTGCAGTGAGAGGAATCATTTCACAAATTTATACATGGGAAAAAACAAATGAGAAGTCCGTCAACTCATGTATGTCAGAATTTCACAATGTGTGATTGTAAATGCCAGCACTTATATGGATATCTGACTCATTTTACAAACCTAGACAGGCAGATGTTCTTGGTTAACAATACATGACTCACCTCATTACAATTTAAAAGGGCAATAAATATTGGGGGATTAAGGGGAATATCCCCCTTAATCTCTTCTATAAAGAGATGGTCAAAAGGAACACTTTTTATTTATTCATGTCAGGGAGCAGGTGTGAATCTGAATGTGGACAATTTTGGGCTTAGATGTGCATTCCCTATTGTATATGAAATGGGGAATATATGTGTAGATTTTTGTCTCACTCAAGCCATGCCCAGACATAACCCCTTGCAATATTGACATGATGTGTGACAACAACTTAAACATCTAGGAGGGTAGTTCTATAAGGGGGACCTAGTTAAAACACATTTTAAGGTTCCCATATTTAAAAAGCCTATTTCATAAATTCAAGGAAATTACTGCTTTTTTTAATAAAATACTAGCGTAAGTGGCACAACATATGCCTACATTGTAGGCGCCAACATTTGCACTAGCGCTAGAGCTGGTATAATTGCCTAGGCCTATATTTTCCAAGTTTGCACATAAACTAGCATATTTTATAATCCATGTGCATACTTAAGTGCTCCATCCATGTTCCAGTCAAACTCTGCCCACCCTCATCAGCAAAGTGTGTGCCGTTAGCGCACGTATTTTACACTAGTCAGTATTTTGTAAGAGGTTATTCACACATATATGATTAAATGACTAAAAGACTGCCAAAGTTGGTAAATACATTACCACTTAAATTATGTGCCACTTTATAAAATTACTCCCCCCAATGTACCTTTATAAAATGAGCACCCACAATCAGCCCTGGTACTACCATATTCTCCTGCAGAAGTGTATACCTGCTGCAAAGGCGTAAATGTATTTACATGCTATTTTATAAAAGCCCATGTATAATACAATTCAACCCCCACCCCATCGAAACTGTGCCCTGGGAATGCCTATGTATAAGTGTATGCCACTGTGCTGTCATGTATACTTATACACACGTATTTGGGGAACAGTTTTATAAGAACCCTCTTCCATTTGGAAAATGTGGCATATACAGGGGATGATTTTATAAAGGCTTTTTTACACATATATGACTGAACATGCCTTAAAAAATTGCACCACACATAAAATTATGCCTATCCTTTTACATGATGCCGATGTAGGAGTGTTTGGGGGCAGAGCATGGGTGGCGTCATGATTTATAAAATAACCAAGAAGATGTAAATGTGGGAAGGTACATTTTATCTGTAATATCTGCAGGATTTGTGGCATTACATAAAGACACAGATGTCTACAGTGCTTATTTTAGAAGCATCTCCACATGTAAGTAATAGCATTTATCAGGGACATTTCAAACCCTAATGGGACCTGGGGCAAACGTTTTCAGTGGGGCCCCTATCCGTGGGCTCCGCTCCTTCATTTACGGTCCCCTATCCGTGGGGCCTCTTCTCTCACCGCCGTTACTGACACTGTTCAGGATGTGCAGCAGCGGCAATATATTAAAAGTGCACCATGGCTCTGGGTTTTCAGCACTATTTTGCCATTCGCGTTTCCACCTCCCCTCCGATTCATCGAAGGGGGCAGAAGCGGAAGCGCGAACGGCACCGCGTGCCTAAAAAGAAGGCAACTCCGGCACTCACGGTGCATTTAGAATATATTGCCACCTCTGCACGTCCAGGACAGGGGCAGCAATGGCAGAAATGGGCATAGGAGTGGGAGCAGCTGTCCCCTTTGCCCCCTTCCTAAAAGTGGCTCTGGCATTTATGCATATTGATCACATAGATAGGTAAATGGCAATTTCATAAAGGTACTATTAACCCGTGGAGACCGACACTATGCAAAGATTTCAAAGTGGTATGGTGGGGGCGTGGTCTGAGCAGACCAAAACTCTGCATGTGTAATTCCCTATTTGAAAAAGGAAATGCACATATATGGGAAAACATCTTCCCTCTAGGTTTTACTCCAGCTGAAAAGCACACGTAAATTTCATAAGCTTGCTTGTTCTGGCCAGGTCATTACTTCAAGAATTAAGGGAGTAGATTGTCCTAATCCTCTTTTGTTTATTTCCTACTCCAAAATGATTAAAAAAAAAACATAAACATTGTGGCCTCTGTACTTAATTGGTGGTATTTCTACATGTAGGTTTGCAAAATACCCTGGATGCACATGAAAGCTGCTGAGTTGGTGCCACTTAAGCTTTCCATATGTAGGTTTGTAAAATGTCTCCTCCTGCTGTGCATGCCAGCAAGTCCACATGTACTCCTGAAAGTCCTTTTACATATTTTGCAAAAGATTCCTTGTTCAGCACAGTCTTTGTTAAATATTAGTGGAATTGAGCATGTCCTGACTTGGATGTCTCAATTTTGATTTCTAGCAAAAGAATTTCCTTAAAAAACGAGTAGGTATTAACAGACAACTCAAAATGAACCCTACCCATTTACTTTGACAAATAAAACAAGACTAATCGTCTTCAAGAAAAGGAAGAATAAGCTAAATAAGAGGAAAAAAGCCTTTCAATATCTGGTTGGCAAAAAGATCCCGCTTCCTGATGAAGCTGCCCGTGAAACAGTGATTTTGGAGCTTAGATTGTGGGTTGAAGGAAAACCGTTAATATCCAGGAACAAGCAGGAATGTAGTCATCACATATGGGTATCGTCGGTACCGATGGAGCCTGCGCAGGAACACTCCCCAGCGCCCAATTAGAACGCTTTTGGGAGCATCCCACAGCGCCTGCGTGCTGCCTTCCCGCCTTTCCCAACTGCCTCTCTCCAGTTCTTCTTTTTCCGCGGAGCCAGCAGGTGGTGTTCCTGTCACCGCAGAAGAATTTTCGTTTTCTTTATTTCTTTTTGTGGTCGCATCTGCCTTCTTCGACGCTCTACTGGTACTGCCGGTCTTTCTTTTCCTATTTCTAAAAAAAAAAAAATATATATATATGTTTTTTTCTATTTTCTTCAGGTGCACCCGCCTTTTTGGGCCTTAGGCCCAAAAACTTTCGTTAACATGGAAAAACCTGCCTCAGGTTTTAAAAAGTGCACCAAGTGTGGCGGTACCATTTCCGTCACCGACACCCATGAATGGTGTTTAAAATGTTTAGGTCCTGACCACTCCATCACAGATTGTGTGCCCTGTGCCATGATGTCTAAAAGAGGTCGGCAGAACCGAGCTGCCAAGCTCAGTACCCTGTTTCCCTCTGATGCGGCTTCGGTGGCATCGACGTCTTCCAGGGCTTCTTCTTCCTCCCGTGGATCTCAGATAACTAAACATAAATCCAGCCGGTCCTCAAAGGGTAGATCTCCTTCTAAGCATCGAGATGCCTCTGGCGTTGTCCTCGAGGATTCTGCACCGGCAAAATTACCCCGGCGGGAGGCTTTGGCTTCCAAAGCATTATCGGGGTTCCAGGATGTTCTAGATGGCTCGGCCTCGACAGATCTCCTGGTGCCATGCTCTGGGGTACCAGTGGCTTCCACCGGTACCGACATCCAGGCATTGGCGGCGTCCATGGACCAGAGAATTCTGACCATGGAACGCAGTCTGGTGGCTTTCCTTGTGGCGATGCCCTTGGTACCGCGACAGACAACTCCACCGGTACCGGCACTAGCACCGGCATCGGTATCGGTATTGGCACCGGTACCGATAGCATCGACATCGGCATCGGTGTCTGCTATGCCGGTACTCTGTCCTCCGATGCCCTCTGGTACGATTCTCCGGTACTGGTTATTCCCAGTACTGACCTTGGTCAGTACGGTTATCGGGCTCTGCAGGAGCATCCGGACAGACGATACTTCGAGTCCTCAGAAGAATCTGAGGATTCGGAAAGTTTTGTCGATGCAGCGATGCTTCTTCCAGAGGAGTCCTCCTCCCCTAAACGCAGGATGTCTCCTCCAGAGGACATGTCTTTCCAAGACTTCATCAGAGAGGTGGCTCAGGGCCTGTCCATCACTGTGGCCCCTGAAACAGAGCCAAGGGCCAAGGAGTTGGAAATTTTACAATATCCCAAAACTCCTAAGGAGGCAGCTACCTTACCCATTCATGAGATTCTATATGATCTCATGTTGAGGATGTGGGAAACACATCTTACCACCTCTCCTCATTCTCGTAGGTTAGATACTATGTATCGTATCCCTCCTTGTCCTGGGTTCCATAAGACTCAGCTTCCTCACCACTCTATTGTGGTGGAGTCAGCTATGAGAAGGATTAGAAGTGCAAAAAGACATGCCTCTAATCCTCCAGGATGTGAATGCAGAACCCTGGATGCTTTTGGACGTAGAGTATTTCAAGCTTCCATGCTTGCTGCAAGAATCAGTTCCTATAGTCTCTACATGGGAATGTTCCTAAAGTGGTCACAGATAATTTCCAGACTTTGTCCTTTCATTTCTGAGGATAAAAGACAGGACTTTCTTACTTGGGTCAAACATGCCCAAGATGTCTCTAAATTCTCCAACCGTGCAGCCTTTGACTGCTTTGAGTGTATAAGCAGAACCGCGGCTATTGCCATAGGTGCACATAGAATTGCTTGGCTCCAGGCATCTGATTTAGAGCTCTGGGTACAAGATAAATTGGGAAATATCCCTTGTACTGATGAGAACCTGTTTGGTAAAGATTGTAAGAAAAAGCCAATGAAATGGATGCTGAAAATTCCACCTTGGATAGACTATCCAAGTCCACTGCTGATCCTGTTAGAAAGAAGTTGTTCAAGAAAACATCTTTTTCTAAAAAGAAAAGATTTTATCCTGCTTATGGTCAGCAGGCATCTTCTGCAGGTCAGTTTTCAACCAAACATCAGCAACCACCCAAACAGAAGAAAGCAAAGGCTGCTAGGCCTCCACCGGCCCAGCAGCCTCAGCCTCATCAGGACCTTTGACTTTCAGCTAGAGAACTTAGCCTTTCTGGTTCTGGAAGGACCAGAACCATCCACCATTCCAGGAAGGTTATGTCATTTTGCTCCCAGATGGGGGCAAATAACAGCAGATCATTGGACACTCTCCATCATAAAGGAGGGGTACAAACTTTATTTTTCAAGCATGCCCCCTCACACAATAGTGAAGCAGTTCAATTCTCCGACCTCTCTCATCAACCTGTTATGTCAGGAGGTTGCCATCCTTCTTGCCCAAGGGGCAATAGAAGAAGTGCCTCTTTATTAACAGGACACAGGGTTCTATTCCCCTTATTTTCGTATCCCAAAGAAAACAGGGGGATACAGACCTATCTTAGATCTCAGAGAAATTGAACAAATACCTTGTCAAGGAGAAATTCAAGATGATTTCTCTCGGAGCTCTGCTTCCATACCTTCAGAATCAAGATTGGCTTTGTTCTCTAGATCTCAAGGATGCATACACCCATGTCCTCATCCATCCAACCCACAGAAGGTTCCTTCGATTCCTTTTTCAAGAGAAGCACTACCAATACAGGGTGCTTCCTTTTGGTCTGGCCTCTGCACCAAGGGTGTTCACGAAATGCATGGCTGTGGTAGCAGCATTTCTCTGCACTCTGGGAATATTTGTCTTCCCTTACTTGGACGACTGGCTCATTCGAGCTCCAACACAGTCAGAGGCCAAGACTTCTCTATCCTGCACAATGCGTATCCTTCAGTATTTAGGGCTGGTAATAAACATCCCAAAATCCAGTCTGACTCCCACTCAATCTTTAGAGTTCAAAGGAGCTCTTCTGTATATCACAAAGGCAAGGGTAAGTCTTCCTCAGGCCCGTTGCCTTCACTTGGTGCAGTTAGCTTCTCAAGCAGTGCTAAAGCCTCATCTAACTGCTCGAGAAATGTTGCAGTTGCTGGGCCACATGGCATCCACCGTGCATGTGGTTCCATATGCTTGCCTCCACACGAGGGCAACTCAGTGGACTTTATCCACCCAATGGACTCAGGCATCAGGGTGTCTGTCAGACAAAATAGCAAACACAAGTCGCCTCATTTTGTCTCTCCAATGGTGGAGGTCCACTCAAAACCTGTTGTTGGGGTCCCCCTTTCAACAGCCCTTACCCCAAGCAACTCTCACAACAGATGCTTCTCCAAAGGGTTGGGGAGCTCATCTGCAAGACTACTCCACCCAGGGCACCTGGTCTCCTCAAGAGAGTTGTCTGCATATCAATCTCTTGAAACTCAGAGCAATTTTCCTGGCTCTGCGAGTGTTCCACTCCCTGCTCAGCTACAAGACAGCCCTCATTCATATGGACAATCAAGTAGCCATGTTTTATGTGAACAAGCAGGGGGAACAGGCTCTCTGTCGCTTTGCAACGAAGCTTTGCGACTATGGGCCCTCGCTAGAGAGCATCAGATTCATCTGCTGGCAGTATATCTTCCAGGCATTCAAAACTCTTGGGCAGACAGACTCAGTCGAGTTCTGCTTCCACACGAGTGGTCTCTGCATGCAGACCAGGTGACCAGGATATTTCAACTTTGGGGAACCCCGGACATAGACCTCTTTGCAAGTCCATGGAATGGCAAACTTCCCCGGTTCTGTTCCAGAATTCCGGCTCAGGGGGCTCAGGCCAGGGATGCTTTCTTCCTTTACTGGGGTCAAGACTTCCTGTATGCCTTTCCACCCATTCCCCTAATTCCCAAAACCCTGTTCAAGCTTCAGAGAGACAGAGGCCACATGATTCTCATAGCGCCACATTGGCCACGGCAAGTGTGGTACCCTCTACTTCTACATCTCTCTCAAGCTCCCTCCCTGGAGTTAGGGTCTGCTCCAGATCTCCTATCTCAGGAGAACGGAATGTTATGGCATCCCAATACCCAGTCTCTGCATCTCAGGGCTTGGTTGCTGAAGGCCTAGATCTCCAAGATCTTAATCTTTCTCAACAAGTGAAAGATGTTCTTTATGCTTCCAGGAAACCTTCCACTAGACACTCTTATACTTTCAAGTGGAAAAGGTTTACTATTTGGTGTTCGGAAAAGGGTCTTAACCCCCTGGCGATACCTCTGCAATCTTTGCTGGAGTATCTCCTCCATTTATCTAATGCAGGCCTTAAGACAAATTCAGTAAGAGTCCATTTGAGTGCTATTGCAGCTTCTCTTAAACCTCTAAATGGACAACCTATTTCCTCTCATCCTCTCATAGCAAGATTTATGAGAGGCCTCCTTCTAACTAAGCCTCCCATCAGACTACCTCCAGTGGCATGGGACTTGAACCTGGTTCTTGGGCAGCTCATGAAGCCACCTTTCGAACTTTTAGCTACCACCTCCTTGAAATTTCTTTCTTGGAAGGTCATCTTTCTCATTGCAATCACATCAGCACGCCGCATTAGTGAATTGCAAGCGCTAGTAGCTAATCCACCTTATACAAGGTTCCATCATGACAAGGTAGTCCACACTTTATGCCTAAGGTGGTCTCGCCTTTTCATCTCAACCAAGAGATCTACCTACCTGTCTTTTTTCCAGGACCTCATGCATCAAATGCAGAGAAGAATCGTCATACCTTGGACTGTAAAAGAGCTCTAGCTTTTTACTTACAAAGAGCACAGCAACATAGAAAGTTCTCTCAACTCTTTGTTGCTTTTGATCCTTCTCATTTGGGACTTCCAGTCTCCAAGAGAACACTATCTAACTGGATTGCTCAGTGTATTTCTTTCGCCTATCAGAGTAAGAACCTTTCTCTGGAGGGCCATGTCACAGCTCACAATGTGAGAGCCATGGCAGCCTCAATGGCTCATCTGAACTCTGTGTCTATTGACGACATCTGTCGAGCAGCCACTTGGGCCTCGGTTCATACCTTCACAGCCCATTACTGCTTGGACAAGGACTCCCGCCGGGATGCCTTGTTTGGTCAGGCTGTTCTCAAACACCTGTTCCATGCCTAATCAACTCCTACCCACCATCCCTGGTAGGATGCCAGAGATCCATGGGGGGAAGTGGAGCCCTTCTTAGGGACACACAACTTCTGGGGTCTCTCCCTGGCACCTAAAGCTAGGGAGTCTCCATATGTGAAGACTACATTCCTGCTTGTTCCTGGAGATAGCATAGTTACTCACCTGTAACAGGTGATCTCTGGGAACAGCAGGAATTTAGTCCTCACAACCCACCCACCTCCCCTAGGAGTTGTATCTCTCTAGCTATCTCTTTTCCTTTCCCTCGCTCTCTCTCTTTGTCTCAGCTCTAAAACTCAACTGGAGAGAGGCAGTTGGGAAAGGCTGGAAGGCAGCACGCAGGTGCTGTGGGATGCTCCCAAAAGCGTTCTAATTGGACGCTGGGGAGTGTTCCCGTGCAGGCTCCGTCGGTACCGACGATACCCATATGTGAGGACTAAATTCCTGCTGTTCCCGGAGATCACCTGTTACAGGTGAGTAACTATGCTTTTCTGGAAGGCACGCATCTCTAAGTTGGCTTTTCTCCTTTGCTGTATTTATACCACCACACTTGCAGTCTGAACACTGATGTGCTGTGAATAACTAAGAGGTTTGTTTGAACTTTGATGTTTGGGTGGCCCGCTTCATTGTCTGTGTGGATGGGCTGGCTGCAATCACATACATTGCGGGAGATTAGCTGAGGTATTTTTAACTCGTATTTAGCTTATTCTTCCTTTTCTTGAAGTTTTTGAGTTGTCAATTTTTATTTCAACATTTTATGTAAAATAGGCCTTTATAAGTCTTTACAAAGATCCAAAATAGGTACTTCTTTGATGTCCTCATCAAGGTAACCTCATATAAAATTATCCTCATTGGAGGTAAATTTCCAAAGTTATTACAGCATGTAGATGGTCATATATGCATGTAAATGACCTCTTATACCGACTGGCATAAATATTTGCCTTTTCGCATCAAGGCATGTACTTTGCCAGTGATATGTACATGGGCAGAGTTTGGTTAGAGAATGGTCAGAATGCAGACATATGCTCATAGGTTCTAAAAAACGATAATGTGTGTATGTACTTAAAAAATGTAGGCATGGCATCTATGCCATGTCAAGGGTTGGTGTATATGTTAGTATCTGCAATGTAGGTGCACATTTTGCCACTTAGGCTAGTATTTTATAAAGAGAAGCAGACACTTACTTGCCTTTATAACATAGGCTTAACGTGGGTATCTTTAAAACATGATTGAAGTAGGCAGCCTTTATAAAATTACCCTCTGCCTATGTCAAAGTATGTGCTAGGCTTTGGCAGAATGCACTTTTGTGCATGTATTCCCCTAGGCAATTTTATAAGTGGATATTTCTGGGCTTAAAGTGCTTTTCATGTAGAAAAATATTTATAAACTTACCCTATGATGAACCAAAGGTTAAAAATTCACAAACTAGGTTTGTCAACTGCAGAAAAATATAGGAAACGAGGTCAATGATATTCCTTGGTATATGAGCTGGGATTTGAACCAAATGAATATCATATCCATCCATAATTACTTGTTTTCTAAACTAGAATTCTAGAGAGAGTTTAATTCCTTGCCATTTAAAAAAGAAACTATGTTCTAGATAACAAGATTTAAATTAGGAAAGATACACAAAAACTCTGATTATATTATATTATATTATATTATATTAAGAGACAGAAATGTCAGATACTGTATGAACAAACTTGTTCAATATCTTTCACTTGAGTTCCTTGTGTAACAACCAGATGCTCACATTCTATTTTCCTTCCAACCACTCAACCTATCCTAATTGATGTCACTTCTCTTTGAAAACTATTATGTTAGAAAACTTCACAATATTTTCCCTAAACAATTCATTCCTCCCACCAGTTATTTACATTTCAACTGACCATGATAGACATATTGAAACAGCATGCAAAATAATGATGAGAGAAATTGTAAAAACACAGATGGGCTTCTTTCTTAAGCCTACCTTGTTTATTGTGTGTAATTTGGTTATGAGAACAGATGTGCATATATAACCCCTTCTATCATCAATATTGTCAAGTGTAGAGTGTGCATGCTAGACTTTTTCCTTGATGGATTATAGTTTGCTGCTTTTCTCATCTGCTTTATTCTCCTCTATCACTACTTTTGTTGAATGGTTGTCTTTTCTTATAGATTTCTCCATGTCTTTCAGCTTTATCCTGCAGCTTTTTCTCCATTGTTTCCTCACTTTAGAAACAACATTCTCCTTTCCCCATCTAGCAGCTCTCTCAGATATACTCTTTATTCCATCCTGCTATCTCCAATTTATTATTTCCACCTTGCTGCAGTCCTATATTCTCATTCTCTTCCTTCTTTTGTGATTATTCCTCCTGCTTTCTACAGATTTCTTTCATCTACTGTCTGCTTCCTTACATTTCGTTGTTTTGCATAGTGGTATTTTACTAAAGGGAGCAAGTGTGCTGTTAACGTGTGTTATCAGTGCCCTTGAGCAGTTAATGCAGCAGAAAGCACCGATAATGCTGGATTAACAATCGGAAGTGGGTCCCTTAGCATTAAGGTGAAAGGAGAGTGGGCATAAATGAAGCAGAGAGTGGGCAGGGATAGCATGTACTCCCTTAATGCCGGGTTATGGTACCATGCATTAAAGCCCCTAGCGCTAGGAGCCCTAACACAAACTGAAACCTCACAGAAAGGACACTTTCTGAGAGGGAGAGAGCCTATTTAAATGTATGCAATGTGATTCACCCATCAGAGATTCTAAGATTGTGATAGTACTGCTCCATTGGCAGCAACAGCATGAAGAAAGGGCACTATGTTGTTGATGACAAATTGTCAAAGGAGGTACCGTGTAGGTGATGCTATGGGGTTGGATGGTCCACTAGGCTGACAAGACCGCTGCCTAGGGTGTGCATCTGTGATGTCTGGTATGACTCCACAGTGACAGTGGCAGCACACATACATGCTGCTGCACTAAAAAATGAGTTGCATCACCCCCACTGCCACCATGCTGCCATGTCAGCATTGTCTTAGGGGGGGTCGCAGTGTCTATGGCCTGCTGCAGACAAAACTTTGTCTGGTCCTCTGTGTCTGGTGCAATGCTACAGTTGCCACTGTTGGCTGGACGGCAAACATGCCAGCGGCAGGTACAGTGAAGCATATGGCAACCCCTCCCTACCGAGGTCTAAGGCAGCAGCACACGTACCCACATCACCCGGTAGAGGGAGGCAGGAGTGGCAAAGTGTCCCGAGCTGCCTGCTTGAAAATACAATAAGGCTACCTGCAACACTGAGGTGGCAGCTGTGCCATGATGGCAGGGAGGGAGGGATCGGCCAGCATGCTGTCCTCCATGATTGGAGGGCCCTGGCACCTGGCTAGTATCCTAAGTGGATGCCCCCTGCACACACATATTGAGCGGATATGTGCATGTAGGGCGGAAGGGGAATAATGCCACAGAGGTAGGAAGAGTATGCAATATGATAACAGTCCATGTCAGAGGAAAAATGCCCATCCTTCCCCCTCACTTGCCAAATGATAACCAAAATCTGTGCATGAATCTGTGACCTCTCCATATGTAAGTATTCAGTCAGTTACAACCATCTGAGCCACATATGAATCCAAACAAACTCTGTTGGTCTGCCAGATATGTGTTTATTCCATGACTGTCCCCCAAACACACACCAGAAAATGGGAATGTTGGCATTCTGCTAGTACACTCATGGTCTGCAATGTGTGTATTTATGTATCATGGCCTGCCCCTTTGACTGAACAGATCCCATATGTAAGACATGAATGTCATCTGAACCAGCAGCATAGCAAGGCAGTGCAACATATGGACTTAAAAAGATGTCCCTCTCCCATGCCAGCCAAACATACCTTGTCAGACAAGTATGGTACAGAGCCTTTAGAGATATAAGATGACATAGGCATACCGCCACACATGCCTGCTGACAATGACAATACATCTATGGAATGATGAACCCACACAGCTGCTCTGTGGCTCCAAACACATGGCCAGTGTGTATATGAAAGGAGGTTCACAGGTTGAAGATTAGCCTGTGGATCAGGAAATGTATGCCCTGGTGTGTTAACTTTAGCCTATGTTTCCAGAACAGTATCAGAATGTGAAAGCATCCACATTTCATGCAGCAAGAGTCAACACACTGAGCTGCCACACTGAGATGCTGAACCAGCCACTGCTGGATGGCTTAGCATGCTAATAGCATCAACACACTGAGTGGGCATTGGAGAGTGCATTAATAGCGCCTGCATACAGAGTATGCTTTGTTAGTGCACAAGCATTACAAAGTGTGCTAATAGTGCCTGCACACTGAGCAGGCATTGACTATGGTGGAGCATCAAGCAAGGACTAAGGGGCAGGTAAAAATGCCAACCTGCACCACTTTTGGACAATGGGCTCTTGTGTGTGTGTGTGTGTCTCCAAGTAATGTGATCCTCATCAATGCACTGTGTATGCATGTGGTGCCTAGGTGCAATGGCTGTACATACAACATGCTGCAGGTCAGCTATACAGCAAACCCACATATTGTGTGAGACACCATTTGTTTGCAGTACGTAGTTGCAACCTGTGCCTGTGAGGCTGTTATGCATTCCCAGTTACACCATTGACAAGGCCAATTCCCACTACATTCCCCTACACTTACCTCCCAACATGACACTGTTGTGCAACCAAATCATCTGTTGACTTGACTGGAGTGAGAAGGGGGGATACCTATGTATGTGTTGCAACCCTTATCTCTGACTCAGCCTTCAGGCCTCAGGACACTCCCTTTTGCACAGGTAAGAGGCCAGAGTAGTGCCAACTGCCATAACAACTATATCCGTGGCAACAGTGGCAACCCACCTGGCATAGCTGCAGCCTATTGGGACCTAGGCTCAGGGTGAGGGTTTGCCTCTGTGAATGTGCAATCCATTCACTTAGTTGGTGACCCAGACAGAGATCTGTGATTCACTGCATGCACGTAGCTCTTGTCCCATGTTGCTTTCACAGAGTGCAAGTGAGGGGACTCTGTGCCCCACGCAGTATATACACATACAGGGAGGTACTTAGGCATATTCACACACAAGAAACACCACCATAACACTGTCTACTGATCATTGGCCAATGCATCCAGCAGTATATTACCTATTACCACAAATGGGTGTCCAAATGCACCTATATGCCAGATTGGGACAGTGGGACACTGACCTCTGAATGGTAAGTGCACACTTCCAGCTGCCAAAATGTGACATAGGATGCCATGTTGGCCTCTGCATTGCCCACCATCATACGGGATGGCAATGCCTGGAGGTAAATATTGGAGTGGGGGTAGGCATGCGGAGAACAGTACCATGCATGTTTGGTATGTGCCCTTCATAAGTGGCATTGCTGGCCAAAGCCTATGTTCACATGGCCAGAACCTAGTCGGGCCTACTCAGTGTCTGCATGTTGTACATCAGAGGGCCTGCATGACAACTGCACTGACTTTCCATGGGCACCGAGTGTGACAGTCACAACGATGTTGATAGAGTACAAGAAGGCAGGGTATGATGGTGTATGTGTTCCTACATCCAACCCCATGTCTAGACTGTCATGATTCCGCGCACCCTTGTGTGTGTGGGGGGGGGGGGCAATGCATATGTAGCATGGGAGAGTATATGTGCTGTACTTGCCAGGTTGGGCACATCCATGGCCAGGAACATAACATATTATGTGAGTACAGCCATGGAACTAGGTGCAAAGCTGTGTAGGGGGACACTGTATTTGTGTATGTGCCAGGCGTAGATCACTGTGGGCCAGCATGCACTCTCCCCCTGTCTCTGGCCCACATTCCATTGTCCCTCACACTGCATGAGCTGTCCCCAGGTCCAAGATGAAAGGGTACATATTGAAGAGCAGAGCTTTTCGGGTTTTGCCTAGAACAGAGCAGTTTGCACAGGATGTATATGTATCAGAGGGTAGCACAATGGCTCAGCCATCTTAGCATGGGTCTGCCATGGGCATGGCCTAATTGCACACATCTGTTCATGCTAAGAGGCCACTCTCACTCTGACCAAGCTGTGACCATGTCATGGCTATGTATGCACATGGTGCTATATAGGGTCAAGCTGTAATGATGTGTAGGCTGTTTATGGAAGTCCAGTCATAACTCAGGCTGATAATTATCCATGCTGTCTGTATAAAACTGATGTGTTCATAGTGGCTATATGCACATGCAGTATGGTGACTGGTAGACTAGGCACAAATGGCATGTGAGTAGGTGACACAGGATGGTGTTGCCCTACATATGCAGGCTGCCTGAGATTGATTTGGGTGATTTGGATTCCCAGGATATGAGGCTGGCAGCTGGTCTGGCCAGGCATTCTGTTTGTATTAATTTAACATTTCTTATATACCACCTTTCATGATATCAAGGTGGTTTACATTGAACAAACTGGAATTACATTGAACAGGGCATTATAACTTGGAGATAACTATTTTACAGGGAACATGGGCAATGGAGGGTTAAGTGGCATGCCCAAGACCACAAGGAGCACCTGTGTTTGGTGCTGGAACCCTCCCCCCTCCTGCCTAAACTACACTCACAGCCTTTGGGTTCATTGTCAACAGCTGCCACAACTTTAAGAAGTGATGTGAGATGTTATAGGAGAGTCCATGACCAACAGCAGCAGGACCAAAGCACAGATAAAACAGGCTACTCTGGCATGCCACAATTACACAGCATAATAAGTGACTAGCATCATACACTTCAGACAATATTGTTAACACACAGTCAGAGATAGAGATCTGCTCCAGAACCTGGAAAGCCATCTATTGTAGTGCTTGCTCTGGGGACCAGGTGATGTGTGTCCCCCTCACAATCAGGATGACTGAAAAAACAGGTCATTTGCATGTATGGCAGCTGTCATATGCATGAAGCACACACTGTCTTTGCATAGTACAGTACTGATGTGATGGATCACTGAATTTTCCATATGACCTTCAGTAGCACATATGTGCTCAGATTGAGTGGTTTATCATGAGCAATGGAGGGGCTAATAGACACCAGAAAACAGGGCCCCACTTTCAGCCATAGTGGTGACTGTGCTCACTGGAGCATTGCCCAGTACCTGCTTGTCATCTATGATGGTGATAGATGTGTGCATGCCACCCCCCCCCCCCCCAAGTAGGTCAGGATGGTCAGCAATGGAAACAGGGGTCATGCATGTGGTTTGCATTGGATGTATGTGCATGTGTGCCTATCTTGCTGTGTGCAGCAGGTGACAAAGGGCTGCATGCTCTGTGCATGTGCTGCAGTGGTTACTGCCACATCGCGGTGCAGAGGACCTCTGCATGTCACTGCTGTTTGGTGTCGACCTCACATGTGACTTTGCCTTTGGACAAGGAATGTACTCTGCAGCAGTATGACTGTTATGCAGCTACTATACTGTGAGATGTACTTTGCAGTGCATACTGTATGTGCACTGCTGTAGGTAGGCCCTAGGTGTGGTGTACCACTGTCTCAGACTGTCCCAGTCATGTTGTTGCCTGTCCATGGTTTTGTCCATTGCAGGCAGGGAGCTGCAGTCTCTGCTTCTTATCAGTGGTAGGAAACAGTGTGTGGAAGTGTAGCCTAATGGTTAGAGCACTGGCTTGTTGAGTGACAGACTAGGATTTGACTCCCACTTGTTCTCTTTGTTGCTGTGGGACTTTGATATATTGCCAGAAACAGTCCGCGGTTTGCATTGACTAGAGGACACACATTCCTATACTTTTTAATGTATAATTATAGCACTTTGGATCTTCAAACATGCACATTGTAATCATACCTATCTGACTGTATGACTTTATAGGCTCTGCGGTAGCCCATTGCAAAGGGTCTGACATGTTCACCCATCAGAAGCATGACATATGAGTTGTCCATGAATGGTATATTTCCTCATAACTGTGACTAAACATCTTTGGCTCCATCACATATCTGCAGTATATGCAGACACATTCCACACATGGGATAGACACCTATGGGGATCATCACATGTCCATACTTGCTCCATATAGCCAATATCAGAGACATTTGTCAAGCTGTTATATGCACATGTGTCAGGAGGATTGTATGGTGGTTAGAAAAATTGACAAGCAGTCATACCCACATAGCTGGTATTGGGATTTCCCCGTAGCACTTTTTTCACCCACTACAACTGCATTTGTGCAGCCACATCAAGCATATCAGGACAGCAAGGCCATGATGAACTCTCATCTACCACCATCCATCCTTCAGCTCATCCATCAGCATATGCCCGTTATATACAGTCATGTATTCTCCTACCAGCTGCTACACCATGGCCCACACAGGAACAGTTTGACCATTTGGCTGTATTACTCACACCTTTCCTGTGAATGATATGCATGTCACCAATCCTGCTCAGTCATCATTTTGATGCCCACATCGTGGGGCTGCTGGATCCGCCTGGGGATGCTTCTTCCCATTTCTATGCCACTTACACAGACATTACAGCATATTACGTGGGCACCCCTCACTGATACAGTACAGCTGCCTCCCACATGCTCATCCCACTTACTGACTGACACATAGGACACATATGGATCTGATGGATCCATCAGCTGTTCCCTTTCCTTATCTTGCATTAAGGTTACTGCCATTTTTGGGTGTTCAGGGGCACGCTTGACACCTAAACGCATGATGTCCTGTTAGCAACCGATATATGAAGCCAAGCACCCTTACCGTCGGAACGCCTACTCCCCGCCCCATCCTTTACCACATGCAAACACCTTTAATGCTGCTGTTTATGCTCATTATCCAGTGCTCCCTTAACTCTCTTTAGTAAACATACCCCTTAGTTTCCGGTGGCCTTATACTGCATGCCATAATATTCTTTCCTTCTGCTCTTCTCTCACATCTCTCTTCCCTTTGATGATTATTCTGGATTTTTTTTTCCATTTTAAAATTAGGAAAAAATTTAAATGCATACATTTAGCCAATCATATCATAAGAACATAAGAACATAAGATATGCCATACTAGGTCAGACTAAGGTCCATCAAGCCCAGTATCCTGTTTCCAACAGTGACCAATCTAGGTCACAAGTACCTAGTAGTTACCCCAAAAGACAGGTTCCACAATGCTTGTATTGAGGCAAGCAGGGGATTTCCCGGGTCCCCTTTAATAATGGTTTATGGACTTTTCCTCCAGGAACTTGTCCAAACCTTTTTTATACCCAGCTACACTAACAGCTTTTACTACATCCTCTGGTAACAAATTCCAGAGTTTGATTACTTGTTGAGTGAAAAAATATTTTCTTTTAGTCTTAAAGAGGTTACACTGTATCTTCATTGCATGTCCCCTAATCTTTCTATATTTTGATGGCATAAACAAATCTACGTTTACCCATTCCATTCCATTCATTAATTTATAGACCTCTATCATATCTCCCTTCAGCCGTCTCTTTTCCAGGTTGAAGAGCCCTAACCTTTGTAGCCTCTCCTCATAGGGGTATCTCCTTCCATCCCCTTTACTATTTTGGTGGCTCTTCTCTGTACCTTTTCTAATAACGCTATATCCTTTTTAAGATACAGCAACCAGAACTGCACACAATATTCAAGGTGCAGTCACACTATGGAACGATACAGAGGAATTATAATACCCTTTGTTTTATTCTCTATTCCTTTCCTTATGATTCCTTATGATTCTGGAGGCCCAATTGAATCAGATAGTTCAAAAAAGGGAACATAGGTGCGTTCAGTTCCCCGATGCAGGAGGAACGGCAGGCCTGGGGCTGGAAAGGAGTGGCAGGGGGCAGAGAGCATTCTCCACAGCCCGATCCTGGCCTTGGCAGGCCAGATCGGGGGTCGGGCTGTGGGGAAAGCGCTTTGGGATCCAGCGGCAGGGGATCTTGGCTTTACAATGGAGCCAAGGTGCCATGGCAACCGGACACCATGGGGCTATGGCTCCATTGAAAAGTTCTGACTGAGTTAGTTGGGCAAGGCCTGTACATGCAGGCTGGATAGAATGGGATTCAGGTCTGCACGTACAGGCCTGTTTGCGATTCTGACCCCACGGGGCTAAACGTGCCCCACGGGATCAGAATCACGACTCCCTCTATGCATTTGGTTCCGACTGGGCGCACAGAGGGCCAGGACATTGGAGATGGAATTGGACTCTTAGTGAATTACAATAAAATGCATTCATAAAAACAACTAACCGGGTAGCCGGACCCGCGCTCACCCCTCCGCGGTCCTGGCCCCACCCCCCATTCTTCCTTTCTACCTATCCACACAAACACCGACAGCCATTTTTTTTAAGAACTGGTCGCAGCTTTATTCCAAAACACATGTTGAACATAAACAATAATACTGGTCAAGCCAAACCCCCCCCCCAGCGGAGCCACATGTCACCAGCCATGCAATTAGCAAAGCAACCGCGGCCTCCGCTCAAGCCAGGTCACCCGACCGGCAAAGTTCCTACCACCCCTATCCGACTTCGCCATATTACTAGAAAAAGTCTTCCAGGGGTTGTCCGGGTCGAGGGCACCCCGCCCTCACCCCAAGTCGCCTAAGGCTCCGGACCTCCGGGATCCCACCGCTTCGCACCCCCCCCCCCCAGCTGCGGCACCCCGAAACACCACCCCCCCACCTAACCCTAACGGGTGGGCAGGTGGGCTGCTGACGCTCCGGCCCCAGTCTCAAGTGCTCGGCAACGGAAACCACGCCACAGCACATGGCGCCCAGCACTCTGATTAGCTCCGCTTACCCCACTAGCCAAATGGAGCCAATCATTTCAAAACCCACGCTCAGTGATCATTCGCTGACGTGCCTTCCACCCCCACTCTCCCTCAAAGTGCATAATACTGGTCAAGCCAACCTCCCCCCCCCCAACGGAGCCACATGTCACCAGCCATGCAATTAGCAAAGCAACCGCAGCCTCCGCTCAAGCCAGGTCACCCGACCGGCAAAGTTCCTACCACCCCTATCCGACTTCGCCATATTACTAGCAAAAGTCTTCCAGGGGTTGTCCGGGTCGAGGGCACCCCGCCCTCGTCCCAAGTCGCCTAAGGCTCCGGACCCCGGACCTCCGGGATCCCGCTACCGGCACAGGTCCCCCGCCTTACTTGTGCCGCCCCCCCCAACTGGAAGCTGCGACCAGCGTGTCTAGCTCCTAACTACCCTCTCCAATGCTTCCTGCCAATTGTTCAGGAGCAGATCCATACCTACAGAAGAAAGATGCACACCATCTTCTCTGTACAACCAGCACAGGCGACCTTGACCCAAGCATGCTGCACTTGATACCCCCCCCTGCTGACATACCCACCTCCCAATCTGCCAGTTAATCTTAGTTAAACCCCTAGACCATCTCCGCTGCCCCCAGCATGCAGGCCGAGGGATAATATCCGACCATATTAACACAACACTCTTAAACATACAGAGAACTGCCGCAAAGTCCTTTTTAGCTGCTCTGATTATCTGCTTACATGACCAAGCAGCCAAATCATTGCCTCCCATATGCACCAGCAACACAGTGGGAGGCTTCCGGATGCACCCGTGGTGACGAAGCAAAGGCAGCAACTGATTTCAACGCAGACCACGCTCGCCCAGCCATGAAATCGCCACCACGGATGAGTCCAGTCCCAAATTCCACCCAATGGGCCTCTTGGCCGCTCGGCGCCCAGCCCAGAATACAAAGGAGTGTCCAAACATCCAGCATTCCCTCTGCCACGGCCCCACATCTGAAAAAGAAGCACATCATTAGTAATATCCCCCGCCCCGGGCCTCCACAATGCGCCTCATAACCGTACATAACCCATAAACGCCCTTGACCGCCATCTGCCAATACCCTGAATCTGCTCACCAGTCAATCCCACGGCCGCAGCACTGGTCGCAGCCCCAATGCGAAACGAGTGCCCAGAAAACAGCCGCGGGTCTTCGCCCATCCGTTGCAAAGCTAACCGCAAAACCGCTGTAACCTGAAAACGCATAACCGGGTGGAAATCCCTATGTACAAAAAAACCCCCCTCCCCTTTTGGTCGAACCCCACATATTCCCTGAGAGCGGACACCGGGCATGTGCGCCCGCCTATCTCTCTCAAAACCACCCACAACCCTTTACCAGACTGGTCCATCTTGGATCTAGCCAACAACACGCGTACCCGCCCCTTTTCAATCCACACATGCTGCCAGTGCAAACAATTGCCCAAACTAGCTTTACCCGACTCGACGGCCAATTCGCCCACCCGAAAGGCCCCAAAAAACGCAAGACAAAATACAGCCCGAAAAAGAACTGCCTCATACTGGGAGACCGCCACTCCCGGCAGTTCTTGGCACAAACCCACCACTAAGTCTTGCGTAATCGGCTGCCGCCGGTCTCATGGTAATGGCTGGGAATGTACCCACCCTTGCAGCAGACGCCGTGCCAAGGACCCCCGTCTGGCAACTTCTAAACCCGCCGCTCTGGCAAAAAATCCGAACCCTGCCAAATGACTCCGAACCGCTGATCTCGTAACCCCCCGTTCCTTCGCCCAACTAACATACCTCCCCAACAGGTGCTCAGAAACCGCCCTGCTCTCCCAACCACCAACATGCAGAAATTCCAGCACCCTCTCACAACCACGCCGATATGCCTCCCAAGTATGCTCCGCCACCGACTTCCGCAGAAGTGTCCTCATCTCGGCAGGTCACTGTTCCACAAGCTCCAAGGGACCCGGAGCCCTTCCTCGTCCGCCTCCGGCACCAACTGCCGAAACTGCTCCCACTGCAAATGGGAAAGAGCATCAGCAATTGCATTAGTATGCCCGGGTATATGGCACGCCTTCAGGTCGACATTCAAGCGCAAACACGCCAATACTATCCGACGCATCAAAGACGCCACCAGACCGCACCAAGGCGAGTAACGATTAATGACATGCACCACAGCCTCGTTATTGCATCACCATACCACCCTGCGATTACCCAACTTATCCGGCCATAATGCCAACGCTACCCACATGGGAAATAGCTCCAAAAAGGTAATATTGCACACTAGCCCGTCTGCAACCCAAGCTGTCGGCCACTCGTCCGCAAAACCAGGCCCCGTTGAAGTAAATTCCAAACCCTGACCACCCAGCAGTGTCCGTGTACAGCTGCAAATCCTCACTGGACATCTCTGCCTCCCGCAAAAGAGAAGTCCCTTTAAAGTCTCGCAAAAAGACATCCCAAACACGTAAGTCCTCTCGCATCCCACTCGGCACGCGAATGCCGTGATGAGGCTTCCTCACATTGGACGTCGATGCAGCCAACCGCCGAATGAACACCTGCCCCATCGGAATGACCCTGCACGCAAAATTGAGCGATCCCATCAGTGCCTGCATTTCCTTGAAGGTGAGCTTAGATGAGGCCAATACATTAGCCACCAAAACGCGCAGTTTCACCACCTTATCGCATGGCAGCCGCGCCTCCATGCTTTGCGAATCCAATTCGACTCCCAAGAAAGTAAGCTTCGTCGCCGGGCCTATTATTTTTTCCTCAGCTAAGGGCACCCCCAATTCAGTAGCCAGGCCCACAAAGCCCTCCAGCAACAGGCTGCAAAAAGAAATTGTCCAAATAATGCACCACATCCGAGCACCCGACTCTTCGCACCAACATCCAATGCAAAAAAGTGCTAAATTTCTTGAAGTAGGCGCATGATATGGCGCAACCCATGGGCATGCACTTATCATAATAGCATTCTCCCTCAAACTGAAAACCCAACAACCTGAAGGCCGATGGGTGCACTGGCAACAAGCGAAAAGCCGATTCAATATCAACTTTCGCCATCAATGCCCCGGGACCTGCTCTTTTGACTAACTGCGCCGCTCTGTCAAATGAAGCATACCAAACCATACACCACTCACGCAGGATAAGGTCATTTACCGAAGAGCCCAATGGCGAAGACAAATTGTGGATCAGCCTAAACTTTCCTGGCTCCTTCTTGGGCATGATCCCTAACGGAGACACAACAAAATCGCTACAAGGCGGGCGCTGGAACAGACCCGCAATTCTCCCCAGCCGCAGCTCCCCATCTAACTTGTCCCTAGCAACCGATGCCCAGCGGCACACACTTGGGGAATTCCGCGTCGCTATACCCTCCACACAACCTTGAACCGGAATAACAAAACCGTACTGAAAACCGAACTGCAACGTTAACCTATCCTTAATCTTCGGGTACCTACTAAGCCAGCTACACAACACAGGCACCCGTATCGGTGACGGGGCCAAATGACCCAGACCATCACTTAGTTCCAGGCCCTGCCAGAGCCCCAGCTGCTTTAACACATTTTGTCACAGAATGTGGCCCCCCACAGACCGAGCACGAGTGCCGAAATTTACAGTCCGGAAAGGGACACATAGACCTATTGAACCGCCAACACACATCACTGGCCGCGCCGAGAGCCGGCTTTGACTGCACAGGGGAGACTCCGCCGCGAAAGGAATGACCCCCGCTGATGCCACCACCGACCCCGCCTTTCCCCCACCCCCCGCCCCAACCTTGACCGACATCTGAGTTAACCACAGGTTTATGTCCTGCATACCCCAAGTTAAGTGCTTGTTCTCCTCCATCTTATCCCGGAACTTCTCGTCATAATTCAACCATGACCAACCTTTGTGTGCTTGTGACGCTTCCAGGATGGAATCAGCGTAAGAGAGCAACATCCCATACTGCCCAGGAAAATGCTGCCCCCACACACTCGCCAGACTCAAAAATGATCTTATCCAATTTATCACATTACGGGAAACTTTTCGAATCCGACCGGCCTTCTCATCCTCCTTACGCTTCCGACCCTCAAGCAGGCGAAAAATATCAATATACTTCCTCTTCAAATTTTTCTTTCTCAACTTTTTGGGCACCCCTTCCCATAATTCCGATAGAGCCGAGACAGAAGCCGAACCCTCACTAGCCGGCCGTTTGGTAGTGCTTCTCCCACTCGCCGACTCCTGACACGCATCCTCACCGTCAGAAGAAACAGACGATTCAGAGGACGAAGAGGAAGACGACCGAGAAGAATGTCGATGCCGACAGGAATGCTTATGCTTTTGACGCGCCTTCCCCGACCTACCGGTCCGCGCCCCACTCTCACCGCCTTCCGCGACTACCACTGCCTGCAACTCATCTGTATGTTCTCCTGCAGCCCCACCGTCCGCCGAAAGTGGAACTCCTGGGGAAGGATCCACCCTCGGCTGCTGCCCACGTGCGCCTTGGGCATGTTCCGATACACTCAACGATCCTCCTGCAACGTTGGCACCCGACGCCAGGCTCCGTAATTCCACCGAATCCCCCACGGAGGACACTCCCCCGGGCGCTGACATCCTGGGAATCTGTGAAGACAAAAAATGGACACCCAGAGGCGGGAAACTCGTAGACCAAGTCGGCTGCCATGCCCCTGCCCACTCTGCGTGCGAAGAGCCCTGACCTCCCCCCAACCACTGGTCCCAGAGCAGTTGCTGCCCGTACGGTTCATAGCCTCCCGGGACAGCTACAAAGCCACCCGGTGAAAACATGCCACTACCAACTCTTCCCCAGGCCCCCAACCCAGGACTTCTGCCTTCCCCCACAAGCAAACCAGGGCCGGCAACACACCCGTGCCCCTGCTCTGGCCTAACCCCCGCGACCTCACCGGCCTCCCCCCCTGATGAACCTCTCACCTGGTCAAGATCACCCATTAGACACTCCACCACCACAGAACCTCTCACCTGGCCCCTAGTCCTGTTACCCCTCGGCGCCCTACTCCCCGAGGATGGAGAACTGCCCCTCCCTCTGGCCGGGACCCGCACTCTGCCCAACCCACGCGTAGCATTACTCCCTCTCGTTCTACCCGTCCGCCCCCCCTACCCCCCGAGTCCAAACCTCGCCCTCCTTGCCCCCTTAGCAGACCCACACTAGCTCTACCACCCCCCGCCCTTTACTAACTTGTTTACCTGCCATAACCTTCTCTCATGCAACACCCCCACCAGACTCAAAATGATTTCTTTCCTTTTGTTTATAAAGTTTAAGTATTCTTTACCTTTAAGTCTATGGATTTAAACACTCCCAAATATTTAAACACTCCACAATATCCGAGCCTCCTGTACTTCCTACCACTCCCGTTTTTGTATTTATTTTATTTGTATTTTTTTTTTATAAGAACTTGCCGGCTCCCAATCACCCACAACCCACACTGCAAAGCAGCTGCAAAAAAAACCCCTTAAGCAGAGCCGCACTCGCCTGCTCACCGGCGACCAGGGCACCGCTCAAACCTCTGCAGCACCAGCAGTTCACGCTCCTCTCCTATCTGGCTTCGCCACACCCGCCAAGAAGGCCCGACACCAGCCGCTCACACTCCGCTCCACTCCCAGCTGCACCGCTCTCGCTCCGCTCGAGTCCCGACTCTTAACCGCCAAGGCTTTTTCAACTTTTTCAACTTTTTTGACTGCCGCTCCCCTGCTCCTGCTAACGCTCCGGCCCCAGTCTCAAGTGCCCGGCAACGGAAACCACGCCGCAGCACATGGCGCCCAGCACTCTGATTGGCTCCGCTTACCCCACTAGCCAAGTGGAACCAATCATTTCAAAACCCGTGCTCAGCGATCATTTGCTGACGCGCCTTCCACCCCCACTCTCCCTCAAAGCGCGTGCAGGGTACCGCGCCGGGCCAGGCACCTGGTTATGCACGGGTGCCGGGACCCTGCCCGCGCCCTTTTACATATCAGATAAAAAACTTGTATTAGATGATATTTTTAATTTATCAATATTTGTGCCCAACATTGCAAAATCCCTCAAAAACCTTTTAATCCCTTCTTAAATATAAATCAATATTTTCCCCACCGTACAGAGACTTATGTACTGAAAATCTTTAAAAAATAATCATTTTCAACTTTTTCCTAAAATGCAAGTGAAGTATTTCATATTCATATTGACTGACAATTTATTCCAGGCATTTGGACCTGCAGCCAGGCTTGTAGTTCTCTCAGATGTAATTAACAGCGTGCCCTGTGTGCTTGCTATTAACCCTGGGAGTACCGATGGAGTCAAAAGTGACCCCATTGCAAGTTTCACAACGCGTATCTCAGAAAGTAGTTGTTCAAGAATGCAATCTTTTATGACTTTTCACATGTCAATATTCTCTTTATATTGTGCCATGAGAGGAATAATTTTCATCCGCTAGGTGACGCTAGTGATGAATTGCAGCACAGAGTACCAGTGGGGTCATTTTTGACCCCAGTTGCTTACGTCCGGTTTGGATCGTGATACAATTTGCAGTTTTGTGAATTTTTTGATCTGACAAAAGTATTTGTCATTAATTATGTATCATTCTTTTTGTACTCTTATTTTATGAAAATTACACATTTTCTGTAATTGATATCATACGTTCTCTCATAATTTCCGATGAAATCTAAAGGCTTTCAGCTCGTTCCTCATGATTATTTTACACCTATAGAAAAACTGTTTTGCGTTTTATTCAACTTTATCTTTGTTTATTTATTTTAGGTTATTGTTTATGATGTCAAAATGAAAGTATTCAGCTACCCAAGTAAGAGAAATATTGCAACGAAATGCTGACAGTGACGGCTCTGAGTTGTCTGATGATGCAGCATTTTCAGCAAGCGAAGAAGCATATCAGCCAAGTTCGGGCGATAAATCTGATGATGACAATCATGATTCAGATGGCAACAGCAGTTGGTCGCCAAGTGAATGTGAGACTGATGTTGAGCCGGTAACATCACCTGCAGAAAAGAGTCAAGTTACAGGACGAGGCAAAGTTCGAGGCTGTGCTGGATGGGGAAGAAGGCAGGAGTCCTCGGTGTCAATATCATCTGTGAGGAATCTTAGTTGTGGTCGTAGAGGAGCTAAGAGGTAAGAACATAAGAAAATAAGATATGCCATACTGGGTCAGGCCAAGGTCCATCAAGCCCAGTATCCTGTTTCCAACAGTGTCCAATCTAGGTCATACATACCTAGCAGTTTCCCCAAAAGACACAGGTTCCACAATGTTTGTACTGGGTCATCAACTATAAGCACAAATGTTGCCATTGAAGCCTATGTACCTAAGGATGCCACATCATGGAACAGGAAACCTATAAAGCAAGCTGCTGGAAGATATGCCAGAGCTAATTACATGCTCATACAACAAGGTCCTACAAGGTATGCTGTACGGAATGTTGATGGCCCTCTCGCAGCATTCCACTTGTTCATGAGGAAGAACTTATTGAATGAAATCATGATGTGGATGAGCAAACAAGGAAGACACATTTATGACAACACCTGGAAAGATTTTACAGATGGAGAATTTCAACGTTTTCTTGGACTTCTGGATCCTTTCAGACGTGTACAAATCACAAAATGAATCCATAGTTCATTTGTGGAACCTTGAAGATGGTCATTCTGTTTTCGGCAAAAATATAGCCCGTAACCGTTTTCAGCAAATTTCTTGTGCTCTCAGATTTTATGATGCAACCAACAGATGTGAACAACAAAGCGTGGATAAGCTTGCTCCAATCAGACACGTTTTTGATACCTGGGAAGCAACTCTAAGTGACGCCTTTGTTCCTGGTGAAAATGTTACCGTGGATGAGCAACTGCTTACATTTCGTGGCCATGTTCCATTCAGACAATATATTCCCAGCAAACCTGGGAAATATGGCATAAAGCTATGGATGTTGTGTGACAGTGCAACATCATATGTTCTGCAGCTTCAAGTATATACAGGAAGGGAACTCTGACAAAACAGGAAACAGAATCAGGGTGAAAGGGTTGTGCTGCAACTCACTGAAGGATTGACGCGATCTGGCAGAAATGTTACTGTTGACAATTTCAGCTGCAGTTTATCCCTGTCACAGAAATTGCTAGAAAAACAAATGACACTTTTGGGGACAATTTGAAAGAACAGAAAAGAATTACCTCCAGAATTTGTAACAGAAAAGGGCCAAGAGGTATTCACTTCACTGTTTGCCTTTCGCGATGACGCCACTCTGTTTTCCTATTGCCAGAAGAAAGGAAAAGTGGTTGTTCTTCTGAGCAGTTTGCATGATCAAGAAGAAGTAGATAACACACGTCCAGACAAAAAAACCATGCATGATCTTGGAGTATAATTCTAGTAAAGGTGGAATAGATACGGCAGATCAAATGTTGCGCATGTATACCACAAAACGAATGACAAGACGCTGGCCAGTGGCAATCTTCTACAACAGGTTGGACATCAGTGCTTTGAACGCCTTTATTGTTTGGATGTCACTAAATCCAGAATGGCAGTCCAAGTCAAAGCACAGAAGTCATCTATTCCTCTTGGAATTAGGAAAGCAGCTGCTTCAGAGTAATTGCAGCGAGACTTCTTCCAGCATTGAAGAAGCCACTGATGCTGTTTGCAATGTCAGGATCCCAAAGAAAAGGGCAAGGTGTCACTGCTGTTCCAGAGAAAAAGACAAGAAAAGCAACATAGTTTGCACCTCCTGCAAGTGCAATGTTTGCAAAGAACATTCAGAAATTGTCCGTGTCTCATGCAAATGACTGTAGTATTTTACCGTGTTCATCAAGTGCATGCAAAAACTGCTTTCATGGCAACTCTTCTTCATGTAATTTTATGATAAAGCATTAAATTTCAAAACCTTTAACCTTCATATAATAAATAATTAATTCGGAATAATATTTTGTCTGTTTAGTTAAAAATTTCATGGTTAATAACTAAAATTTGTCGTGGGGTCATTTATGACCCCAACGATATTCAGTGTGTGAAAAAACTCTTGGCAAATCCAGGGTTAAGGTTTGATCAGAACCAAGACCTCTGAGTCTAAGGGGCTCTTTTACCGTACGGTACAGTTGTCATCAACATTATTAGCACCCTTGCATTTTAGGTATGTTGTGTACAATAACTTGAGCAATAATTGGAAATGTTCCAACTGTATGTCGTCATACAGAGAGGAATTGCCAGCAGAAAGGAAGAGGTACTAATGCCACTGTACAAGTCACTGGTGAGGCCTCATTTGGAATATTGTGTTCAGTTTTGGAGACCATATCTCGCAAAGGATATAAAAAGACTGGAAGCAGATTAGAAGAAGGCAATCAAAATGATTTGGAGCCTGCGTCAGAAGACATATTGACGACCTAAATATATACATTCTGGAAGAGAGGAGGGACAGGGGAGATGTGATTCAAACCTTTAAATACTTAAAGACTATTAATGAATAAACAAACTTCTTCCAAAGACAGGGAAGCTGTAAAACTAGAGGGCATAACATGAAGCTGCAAGGGGGTATACTGAAAGGCAATGTCAGGAAATACAGTACTTTTTCACTGAAAGAGTGGTGGATGCTTAGAATACCCTCCCGATGGAAGTGGTGGAGGCAAACACAGTGACAGAATTCAAAATGGCATGGGACAGACACAGTGGATCCCTTTATAGCAATAGGATAAAATCAAAATAAACAAAAGTATCTCTTATATCTCAACAAATGGGGGTGACCTACATAGAGTGGTGGGTACACCCCTAAACAAAGTCATGGGGAGGGGCTACCTGCAAGGAGTGGCAGGTGCACCTACCCTTGCTACTTTGCTGGGCAGACTGCTGGTCTTTATCTGCCATCATATACTATGTTACTATGGGGCATGTTTACTAAAAACCGCACAAATGCGTGCCGCACAATAGCGCACTAAAAGCAGCACTTAAGTGCTCTTAAGCGCCCCGCACACGTGCGATGAACCCCGCGAAGGTGCGCGTCACACTAACGGGCCCCGCACAAGTACGGGCCCGCAAATGTCCGATAGAGGCGTGGAAAGGCTAACGGAGGGCGGAGGAAGGCTCCAGAGGGGCGGAGAGACGAGGTTAATGGGCGGGGAATGGGAGGGGAGAGGCTCCCCGCACATTATCGGGGCCGAATTTCAAAGCAGGGCATTTAAAGGGAAGAGAAACCATTTCCGTCAGCAATGTACAGCAAAACCGGGGAAACCAACAAAACGTGAGCAGTGTGATACATGTGCACAGAACAAAAGTGCAAATAAAACCCAAAATGACCACCATGAAAATGTTTAAAAATTATAATTCAGCTGGGCAATAGTGCTAGCAATGGGAAAAAATAAAAAACACACCCAGGAAAGCTACAAAAAAAAAGAAATGAATTTTGGAAGGGTCTACGGAGCAGAGACCCTTCCAAAAATCATTTCCTTTCTGTGGAGCTTTCCTGGGTGTGTCTTTTTATGTGTGCCCATTAATATCACTGTTGGCCAGCTTGGTTATATTTTCCCCCCATTTTCCGCAATCATTTGCGGGTTTTATTTGCACTTTTGTCGCCAGACACGGTGAATGAGCCCACAGTAAAAATGTGCAGAGCAGGGCTCCCTACTCTTTTGGTCAGGTTTCCTATCTCCAGGGACTGCACTGTCTCTGTGGCCACAGTGTGGTGCAGCAGACAGAGCCAGTACCTATAGGACCAGAGAGTCACAGGTTCAAATCCAAGCTGTGGTACCTACCTACCTACCAGCCCAGTCCTCACATTTTACCCACCACTAAACAGAGATAGTAAGGACACCCCTATATTGTAGAGTACAGAAGCATGGTGCAAACACCCATATTTTACCCTACACCACTCACACACCATGACAATGGGCATTACCTACAGCCAAGTCCCGCAAATGCAGTCCGGGAGTGCCACAACTCAATCAGGCCATATGCTTTTACCAAGATAAGGACATGCCAGCATGTTGGCGTAAGGGGACAGGTGGTGGGGGGGCAGTGGCTGCTAGCCACCGAAGACAGTGGCCTATCCATGTGCAGGCTGGCACTGTCCACTGCAACAGACAGGCCCTGTCGGATGTACAGTCATGGGCTTCCCTCGGAATCCAGTCAATCTGTGGCAACACAGTGGTGTTTGTGTTTGTGTTTTATTAAAATTTGATATACCGCCCATACCAAAAAGGCATCTGGGTGGTTTACAATTAAAATTTACATAGCTGCGAAAGAGGAGAAAAGAACGCCATTATTAATACAGTAAAGAGGAAAAAGAATAAATAAATAAAACAAATAAAAACACGGACATTACAACAATGGTAGGTCAGGGAGGTAAAAACAAACATGGGGACAGACTACATGGGAAGGTTAAATGCCAAGGTGAATAGATGGGTTTTTAGCTTTGTTTTGAAATGTGGAAGAGATGTTTCGGTGCGGAGGGAAAGGGGGAGTGAATTCCAGAGCCAGTGCACACAGACAGTGTGTGCAATAACAGAAGGGCACAGGTTGAAAGCCCAGCTGGGGCTACTGCCAATCCTGTCCACATATTTCTAACACAACTAAACCGTGATAGTATGGACAAACCAGGATTGCTGGGGACATACGCATTGGTATTACACCTATCTTTTCGCACACCGATCACAGACACCATGAACAGGGGCATTACCTAGAGCAGAGTCTCCCAAATGCAGTCCTGGAGGACCACACACCATTCAGGCTCCTTGCTGCCGCTAATACAAATGCCTGTGCTGCATATCTATGCACCACCCCCATGGCATGTAGATGTAGCTCATGCATA
The DNA here is from genome assembly GCA_033557465.1 of Ichthyophis bannanicus. Lineage (NCBI taxonomy): Eukaryota > Metazoa > Chordata > Amphibia > Gymnophiona > Ichthyophiidae > Ichthyophis > Ichthyophis bannanicus. The sequence goes on from CM066032.1 coordinate 436,233,987, forward strand.
CTCATGAGGGACAGCAGGGAAACCCGAACAGTGGTAGGCACACCAGGACTGGAGTTGGGAAACTCTGCCGTAAAGCAACATCCAACAGAGGCGAACATACCCACACCCCCAGGCCCCATTGGCCAATGCTTCCTGGAGAGGCAGGACATTGGGCCCTGCGTGCATCTCCCAATACTAGCACCTGCATACCTTAGCAATGCCACCCTACACCTGGGTATGCGGTGGACAGCTCTCAAACGTTTGCTATGTGTACTGGCAGGTAGACTGTCCTACTTAAAGCACATTTGGCTCTTTGATCTCCAACATAAAAATCTGTCCGATGTCTGCGGTGCGTGCTTCAGGTCTGGTCTCTGACAGTGTTTACCACCCTGGGGAGTGACCCCCAACAGTACTGCGTAGCATATCCATGCCTGTACTGTGCCCAGGACTGGTGTGGTGGGCAAGGCTGATAAACCCCTCTATAGTGGCACAATGCTGGCATACGTGTGGGAGTGTGTGTCTGTCTATACAGTGTTTGTTGGCTGCAAACACCTTCCACAGCCCACACTGCCAGAACTGTTGCCAGTATTGGCCTGACAATGTGCATAATGAGCAGCAAAGTACCATGGGTATAGCTCAGACAGGGTGTGCTGGCCAGGATGCATCTGCACAGGGCATAGGGCACTGGCAGGGACATTGTAGTGGCCGGACACCACCTACACAGACAGGGTGACCTCTGTATGTGCTGCTGGGTGTACACTCCACCCTGACTGTGCAGTGACGCCAGCATGGCTAGGCACCCCCATAGTGCTATATAGTATTTCTCTCATGTGATATGTATGGGCTTCCTTGTGGGGCCCAGTCACTGACTTATCTGCTTGTGTGTGCTGCCATCCCAGTTCTGGGTGCATGCATTTTCACCAGGACTAACTAGCAGACTGTTCTCAGCTGGTATGTGTCTTGATGGCGCGCCTTGCAGGGTGCAGTGGCTGAAGGCCTGCTGCAGGAGAATATCAGATAGTGGTGGGGTGCAGCTTAGCATATCCTGGCCTAATGTCTGTCTGATGTTGTGGATGTGTATAGGGCTGCTTTGGATGCCCTGTAGGGTGTCTGTTCACCAGCAGGACAGGGTTTGATGGTCCACTCTACTGCCACCATTGCAGGGTGGTAGAATGTGGATCTGTTGATAGGGGACCCTGTTTTTCACCCGCAGCCTAGGGGGTGGGGGGGAATGGTGGTACATAGCCCACCTAGGGGTCCATAAGGGGTTCTACTGACTGACGCAAACAGAGTAATCCAGGGTGTTTCTGCAGGAACTACCTATCTCTCAGATTACTACTGCTTTGGAGCTCCGGCATGGCCTCTGTCAGCCATGGCAGGTGTTTGTGGACCTGGTCCTGGGCGCAACACCGCACCTCAGGGTGAGCACTGTAGCCGCACGATGTGACGGTGTGTAGCTACTCTGTGCCAGTAACACACCCGGTCAGTACCCCCCTACCAGGCCGAGGTGCTGTGTGGGTGCACACGGACACTTCCCCCTACCAGGTCGGGGAGCTGTTGGGGTGGATTCCCCATCTTGTGTTCATCTGTGGTCAGCTGCTTTGCATGTGCAGTGCATCATGGGTACGGGTGGCCTAACCCTATCCTGGTTCCCACAGAAGACTGTCTGTGTGGTGATGTGACTGCTCTCTGCAGCCAGCCAGGGGCTTGCTGGCAGCTGTAGAGCTGTAGCCCAATGGTTATGTCACTGCCTGTAAAGCCAGAGGTCATGGGTTTGAACCCACAGTGGGGTTCTTTTAGAGGGTTGTCCAATGTTTTTTTTAACTGTCATGTACATATGTTGTTGCCAGCAAAAACACCCTCAGCGTACTGTACCCATAAGGTGCCTCTGAGGGTGCTTTATAGGGCGCCCTATAGGGCACCTTATGGTTGCCGTCCATATAAGGTGCACTATACATTACCCTGTACCGCAACATATATGGGGCCCTATAGGGGACATTCTAGGGTGCCTTGCCGGACAGTGAACGTTAACATGTGCCTTATGGGCCGCCTTATGTTAACACGCTTTGTGAGTGCGTTTGCTAGTAGTGTTAACAGAGATAAAAAAATTAACCTGCCCCCTACAGCACTCATCCCCATAATACATAATGCCTCTGTAAGCCTTCTTCATTGAGCACCTTGGGAGATTGAACCCATGGCCCCTGCACTATTGGTCAGTGTTGTAACCATTGTGCTGTGGCTCTGTTCCTGTGCTTGCACATCGGCGCCGCCTTCTGCCGCACAAAATTAGACTCCCTCCTAAAACAATCCTCCCCATAATAGGTACTGCCTGAGTCAGCCTTGTTCATTGCACCCAGTGGGGGTTTGAACCCATGGCCCCTGCACCGTTGCTCAGTGTCTTCACCGTTGTACTACGGCTCTGTTAGTTTGTGTGCTCAGCAGCGCGATGCTTAGCCTTCCCACGCGCTAATACGGACCCCGCACAGTTGCGCGACTTGCACAAGTACGGTCGCTTTCTCCCGTTTTTTTTTTCTTTTTTCTGCCTGAACCGCCCACTCCTTATATGGCACAGGCACACTAACGGGGCCCCGCACAATTTCGGAGTTTAGTAAACATGCCCCTATATGTCACTATGTAACAGCATCTTCAAAGATATACAACAAAAAAAGAGATTTCTGTGCAACTTATATGTAGTAATTCCTGAGAAAAAAATAAAATTGGACCTGGACAGGTTAAGGACACCCTACACTGATATTTGGTTGCACAATCCTCGGCAGCGATGGCAGCCTCCAAACGTTTCTTATTGCCATCTACAAGTTTTGTACATCTGTCTGTTGGCAGTTTCTCCCACTCTTCAACTGTAGTTTTTTCCAACTCATGAATATTTCCAGGATTCCTTTTATCAGTGACAGATTTCAGCTCTTTCCAAAGATTCTTGATTGGACTGAGATCAGGATTCATTGCTGGGCAGTTTAAAACTGTCCATTTTTTCCTTTTTAACCATTCTTTTGTACTTCTGGATGTACTGTATGTCCTGCTAGAGGATCCATGACCTTTGACTCATACCTAGCTTTCTGACACTAAGGGGCTTGTTTACAAAGCCACAGTAGCGGCTTCCACCCGATATCGACTCCGATATCGAGCGGAAGCCACTAATGAGGCTTTGTAAACAAGCCCCTAAGAAGCACATTTCGCTCCAAAATACCTTGGTAGTCCTCTGACTTCATGATTCCTTTGGTATGTTCCAGGTCTCCAGTTCCTGAGGCAGCAAAACAGTAACACAACATTATGGAACCTCAACCATATTTAACTGTAGGAAGGGTGTTTTTTTCCTTATGTTCGCAGAAGGACTGTAGATCTCAAGGTGGGCTTCGGCAAAGATCAGATGTGCCTTTTTATGTCTGTCTTTGAGCAGTGAAGTCCTCCTTGGCCTTCGCCCATGAAGTCCTTCCTTGTTTAATGTGTGGCATATGATGCAGATTTAAAACACCACTCCAGATTGTTCCAGGTCTATCTTAAGCTCTTTGGATGCTGTATGTGGTGTTTTTCCAAAAGTTTGCACTAATCTTCAAAGACGTCTTGAATCAATTTTCCTCTTCCCACTATGTTTTAGGGAGGTTCTTGACACTTCCTTGAGCAGAAAACCTCTTAAAAACTTTGCAAACTGTAGACACAGGAATCCCAATATCTTTGGAGATGGCCTTGTACCCTTTGATGTTTGTTGATAATCATTTTTCTGATGGTCTCAGGCAGCTGTCTTGTCTTCACTATTGTGAAAATAGAATAGGGAGTGAATGTGGCCATTTTAAACACTAGAGTCATCATTCGTTGGTTGATTTAAGTCATGTGAGTACTGACAGTTGATCACAGGTGCATCTAATTTTACTGCAATGGGAATCAGCTTCTTCGGTTCAAACTGATTTGAATTGTTCACAAGGGTGCCAATAACCATCAAGGGTGCCCAATCATCATGAATTTAAGGATTTACAATGGAGAATTTTGGATCACATACCAGAGAGAGTGAGAGTAGGGGATCGTATATCCCATCTACAATACCAGGAACAATTCTGGATTTATACCTTGAATTTGATAATGCCATGTTGCTTAAATTCTTCATTGGATTGGTGTAGTGTGATTTGAATAGACATAGAGAGAGTTTATGCATTTTCCCATTATCCGAATACCTATTGGACGTCAACCGGTCACATGATTGAAATAGAGGATATAACCAGAAGTTGATTTCTGGTCTTGATAAATGCAACAAAGTTTGAAGAAGGGTCAGGAGGTTTTACGACCCGAAACACAGTGTTGGGTTACTACATTTGGTTGTGTTTCAAGGGAGAATGCTTAGCTGTTAAGATCGGTTGAGAACAGCATGGGGTAAGTGTTACAGCATGTGATGGCGGATTCTTCCGAATTGACGGAGTGAGAGATGATATCCAACTATAAGCCGCAAGAACAAAGTTTGAGAATCACTGACTCCCGGCTTACAAAGGAATCTCTGGACAGCTAAGTGAATAATTTCGGTAGACTAACGTCTTTCACCGTTTTTTTCAACTAAAGGGTTTTTATCCCTTAGAGGAATGTTTAAGGTTGCATCCCTGTATAAAGAATAAAAGAAATAATCAGCTACGAGAAGATGTTTCCTTCATCTTCATGGCGGTAGTTCCGACAAAAATTTAGTCTAATAGGATAACTTTATTTCCTGTGATAATTTAGATTAATATATGTGTAGGGAATAAAACATAAGTTTAATTAATTGAGTAATAACCATTCCCTGGCAGTGTCTCTGTCTTTATATTATTTCCTATTTCCTTTTCTAATTGGCCTTGTTTTATTTGATTTTTTTTTGTGTGTCAAATATGTGTGCATATATAGTCCAAAGCTATTTCACTGGGCACTTTTATTTTTTTTTAGGAGATATTGGGCATTAAGGGATTGAACTGCAAGGGGTGTCAATAATGTTGACCATGACTGGTAAGATTTTGCAGTTACAAAAATTAATGCACACTAAGTATATAGTTTCTGTAGTAAATGCAGAGATCATGCCAGGCACAGTTACATATGATTACAGGCCTTATTTCACTAGAGTGGACATCTGAACAAGAAGTAGCTGAGGGTTCAAGAAAACTCTAAGCTGAGAGTGTTCAAAAAAAGAGGTATCTGACATCATTCATCCTAAGCAAACATTTAGAGGAAGAACACAGCACAAAACCTCCCCCAGTTTAGAAAGGCACTGAAGCACCATCTGTTTCTCCAGTGCTTTTCTGACTCAGATGACATCTCACAACCACCCACACCCCGAGCCCAAGCCAGCACCCCCAGAGTACCCACCTCACATACCTTCAGATCACCTAAGTGAGCCCCACCCCTTTGAAATCACTGCCCTGTGTATATCCGACCCTACCATAGATAATGATGAACTGTCCACTATCCTGTGACATACAGCTAGAATGTAAATAGTTACGCGGTTTGACCTGTAAATAATGCCTTTTACTCCTGATGTTTCCCACAGTGATCTGGACATCCACACCTCAAAATGGTTCTCCACCACTCAATCAGCAGGACTTCCATGCCCACCACCATTGCTACCTTCACTGGGCCAGGCTCCCACACAGCCTGTACTGAACATCCGGGTCAGTCGCCACTTGCCCTAGGTGCTTCTCCATCATCCAGAGCAGACTTTACAACACTATGGGCATCTATCTGGTCAGGTTTCTCTGGGATCTCCAACATATGTTACAGGGAGGGAAAATGTCTACCTCTGGGACAGTGGTGTCAGGGCCAGAGGCAGAATGATCTCCTGATCAGTCTACTTTAGCAGCATTTCCTAGCACCTGTACTTGCATGGTAAAGAGCTCTAAATCTATGGCTAGCATATGGAGGGCTATTGGGGTAATGATGGAATCCACGGCCCAACTTTCCCTTTCCATGTGCCCATTTGAAGGAGAAAAGGTAAAAGGTAACCAAATAACTTATTTTGTAATGATTATATTCCATTGTAAAATGCAAATTTCTATCCAATGAATTTAGCCAGGATAAAAAATTGCTTAAGGTATGCCTACTAATCATGGCTGATAACGTGGTGCATTAGCAGCCAAAATAGCGCAGTAAGCAGCAAACCTCTGTGGTATCTGCAGGGAGTGTTCCCAGGAGATGTCCTGCAAATACCATGGAGGTATGGATTTCCCAAAGTGATTCCATGTTACCTGCCTTGATGGATACCGTGGGAAACGTACTGCAGGTTCCCATGGAAAATCCATGGGAAGGGATAGTAACGATCTGGTGCACAGAGATATCAACAGCTCTGTGCCTCCATCACTGCTATTACCCCCCCCCCAACTGCTGTGATCAGGCCTGCTCCCCTACAATATTTTCAGTGCCATGGTGCTGCGATCTGCGGCACTGACAACATATAAAATCCTATGTGTGCTCGCTGTTCAGCACCAATCCCCCCTGAACAGCTTGATCCCCATTGGGAACTGCCCAGAGGGAATTGTTGCACCCCCTGACTGGCAAAGAGTTCCAGCTAGCAAGTCAGACTATGCTCCCCTCCCTCCCACCTGGTACAGAACTGCAAAGGTGGGAGGTCCTGGAGTGGAGGAGTAGCCTAATGGTTAAGAACACTGGCTTGGTAACCAAGAGACTAGGGTTTGGTTCCCATTAGCACTCCTTGTGGCCTTGGGCAAGTCACTTAACCTTCCATTGCCTTAGAAAAATCCAAGTTATCAATGTCCCTGTTTCATGTACATTACCAAGTTTTAATGTAAACTGCTTTGATTGAAATAATAAAGCAGCATATGCAATACAAGCCTTTGAGTCAGTCCTGGTGACCCAGAAGCTCCTGGGTTTTCTTGGCAGCATCACCAGAAGTAAATTGTCAGGCCTTTCTTCTGAGGCAATGGAGGGCTAAGTGACTTGCCCAAGGGCACAAGGAGTGCTAGTGGGAATTGAACCCTGGTTGCTTAGTTACCAAGCCTGTGTTCTAACCACTAGGCTACTCCTCCACTCCTAAAGCAGCATATACAACCTGTTAAATAAATAAATCCCACCACCTTCTCCAAAAGAAAACTCCTGGCTAGCCAGCCAGCAAAGGGAGACCCTATGACCAACCAATCCTTGTTGGGCCCCCTGCACATACCTTAAATTCATGCTGGTCTAGTGGAGAACATTTTGCTGCCTAAGGAACTGAAGGCCTGCAACATATTAAAGGAATCATGAAGTCAAAGGACTGCCAAGGTATTTTGGAGCTAAATGTGTTACCTAGTGTCATAAAGCTAAGTCTGGGTCGAAGGTCATGGGTCCTCCAGCAGGACAATGACCCAAACCATACATCCAGAAGTACAAAAGAATGGCTAAAAATGAAAAAAATGGACTGTCTTAAACTAGTCAGCAATGAGTCCTGATCTCAGTCCAATCAAGACTCTTTGGAAAAACTGAAATCTGCCATTGGTAAAAGGAACCCTGGAAATATTCATGAGCTGAAACAAATCACAGTTGAAGAGTGGGAGAAACTACCAGCAGACAGATGTACAAAACCTAGAGATGTCTACAAGAAATGTTTGGATGCTGTCATCACTGCTAAGGGTTGTGCAACCAAATATTAGTGAAGGGTGCCATTAATACTGTCTAGATCATATTTTGTTTTTTTTCTCAGAAATTACTGCATTTAAGTTGCACAGACAGCTTTTTTGTTGTATACCTTTGAATATAGTATTATAATATTATGTTGACATACAGTTGGAACATTTCCAATTATTTCTCAAGATATTGTACACAACATACCTAAAATAAAAGAGTATGATAACCTGGATTTTATTGAGGCAATGGAGGGTTAAGTGGTTTGTCCAAGGCCGCAGTGTGTACTAGCAGGAACCAAATTCTGGTTGTTTGTCTCCCAAGACAGTGCATTAAGCTTTATGCTACTCCTCAGTGCCTTGAAGCTTTGAGTGGAGGAAACAGGAAGGAGTGTAATGTCATCCACAAAAATAGAGCAGGGAGGAAGGGGGATGCTGGTTTTAGGGGGGAAGATAAGGGGCTCAATTTTGGTTATGTTCAGTTTCGGAAAATAGTAAGACATCCACTCAGCAATGTCGGATAAGCAGGCAGAGATCTGGGTCTGGATTCCTGGAGAGATTTCAGGTGCAGAAAGGCAGATCTGAGAGTCGTCAGCATAAAGATGATACTGAAAACCATCAGAGGAAATAAATGCACCAAGGGACTGAATGTATAGAGAGAAAAGGTGAGGTCCCAAGACAGAACCCTGAAAGTAGAGGAGAATCCACTAGAACATATTCTAAAGTGCAATTGGAGAGACAAGTAGAAAACCAGGACATAACAGAGCCCCTAAATCCAAACAAGGGCAGGGCATCAAGAAGGTGGTGATCAATAATGTCAATGACATCAGAAAGTCAAGAAGGATGAGAACTGAGTAGAGGCCTTTGGATTTGGTGAAGAACAAGATTAGGAAGCTGTTTTGCAAAGGATACTCTGCTCTTAGTCTGTGATGGTACAGCACAGATTGGATTAATTCCTATTCCTGAAAATAGTCAAATCTTGCCTTGTTCCTAACAGGTACAGTGAAGCATTTCTTTATCTTTATCTTTATTTAAAATTTATTATACCGCCTAAACCAATTAGGCATGCAGCGGTTTACAATAAAAACAAAAGGAACTACTGAGGAAAAGAAAAGGAAACAGAAAAGGAATGCCATTTGTTTTTTTAAAAAAAAGGGACAGCAAAAGTAACAGTACAACAATAATATTAGAAATAAAAAGGACAAGGGGCAGGTGAACAATCAGGTAATGGCAGGGGGAGGGGGAAGGGGAAGATCAAAGGCTGTGCAGAAGAGGTGAGTCTTAAGATTAGCTTTGAAAGTGTGAAAAGAAGGTTCCAACCGTAACGAGAGTGGCAATGAGTTCCAGAGACGGGGGCCAAGGAAAAAGAAAGCAGAGGAACGTGTAGATTCAAGACGAACCTGAGAGGGAGGTGGAAGAAAGAGACGATTAGCATGGAGGGATCTAAGGACAGTAAAAATGAACCAGATTAGAGATATAGAGTGGAACACCAGTGTGCAAAGACCTGTGTACGAAAATCAGAATCTTATATTGTATACGAAAAGGGATAGGTAACCAGTGTAGACGAATAAGCAGAGGAGTGACATGAGCAGACCGAGGTGTGTGGGTCAGAAGACGAGCTGCGGTGTGGTGAACTAGCTGAAGGCGACGAAGCTGAGTAAGTGGAAGACCGGCCAGAGATGCATTACAATAATTCAACCGGGAGACAACCAGAGTGAGAAGAAGTGTGGTCAGAGAAGAGGAAGAAAGAAAAGGCCAAACTGCTCGGAGTTGTCGTAGAGTATGAAAGGAGCGTTGGACAACAGAGGAGATATGGTCTTTGAAGGTTAAAGCAGAATCCAAGGTGATACCAAGATAGCGCAAAGACGTGACCAGAGGAATGGGACCAGCAGGAAGAGACGGAGCTAGAGTGGGAATGGAAGCACCAGCAGTGAACCAGATTGCCGAAGTTTTGGACAGGTTAACGTGTAAAATGTTATCTGAAAACCAGGAAGAAACCGCAGAAAGGCAGACATCAAGAGGACCGACATCCGGCGTGAGTGAACAAGTGTGAAAAAGGAGAAGAATATCATCTGCATAGAAGTATGCAGAGATACCGTGCTGCTGTATAAGTAAAGCAAGGGGAGCCAAGAAAATATTGAACAATAAGGGGACAAAGACAGAACCCTAGGGAACACCATAATGAAGAGGTGTCGGGGAGGAGGAGTCAGAACCAGAAAGAACGGAGAAGGAACGATTAAAGAGAAAAGAATGAAACCAGTGAAGAACTGAACCAGAGAGACCGATAGATCTAAGCCTTAGAAGAAGGGTGCGGAGGTTGACAACATCGAAAGCAGCGGAAAGATCAAGTGCGACAGCTACAAAAATAGAACCCTTGTCGTGAGCGACATGCAACTCATTAAGAAAAGAAATAAGAATAGTTTCAGTACTGTGCCCAGGACGAAAGCCGGATTGACGGGGGTGAAGAACCAGAGAATCCTCTAAGTGTGCAGAAAGCTGAGAGAAGACCAATCTTTTAAGAAACTTGGATAGAAAGGAAAGATTAGAAACAGGACGCCAGTTAGACAGAGTGGAAGGGTCCAGAGAGGGTTTTTTCAAAAGGGGACGTATCAGGGCATGTTTCCAAGGTGAGGGGAAGGAGCCAGAGGACAGACTAGTGTTGAAGATAGAGAGAACCAAGGGAAGCAGGGCCAGTGAGGGTTCAGAAAGCCATTGCGAAGGGATAGGATCAGAAGGACAAGTGGTTTTCTGGGTCGTAGAAAGAACATGAGTCAATTCTAAAGGGTAATTGGTCGAAAGACAGACCAGCAGTACGAGAGAGGGGGGATGGGAGGAGAGGACTGGGATGCAGACGGGACTGGGGAGAGAGGGGGAGGGGGAGAGAGAGGGGGGGACAAGAATGGAAAAGCCGTCGAATGGTGAGAACCTTGTCGGCAAAGTAGGAGGCCAAGGCAGCTGGGGTGGGATTATTAGAGGAAGGCAAGATAGGGGGTGCGACACTGGGGGATGATGAAGTTGCGGAGAGAGAGTGAAGGACGCGATAGAGTTGACGTGTGGAGTTAGTTGAGGAGGAAATAAGCTTAGAAAAGTAATCCTGCTTTGCTGCATTCAACAAAGAATGATAGTGAGTGTGGCAGTAGTGAAAGTGTGACAATGTAGCCGGAGAAGAGTGCTTATGCCAACGGCGAATAGAACGCCGAAGGTAAGAGCGATGAAGACGGAGTCCTGGGTGAAACCAAGGAGAGTTGGAGCGACATCGCCTGATAGGTTGAGAACGTAGAGGTGCAACCTTGTCTAGAGCAGTTGAAAGAGTGGTGTCCCAGAACTGGGCCTGAAGATCAACTGTGAGCAGATGGAAGTTATCAGGGAAAAGCTTATCCGAGGGGGGGAACTGGTGAAGTGAGTCAGGCGTATAGTGACAACTCAGATGAGTAGGGAGTAAGACAGAGGAAAAGGAGGGGGGGAGATGGGGCATGAAAGGGTAAAGGATATACGAAAGTGATCGGACCATGGGAGGGGCTGGGAAGAGAAGGAAGAAAGGGTGATGGACGAGTGTTGATGGGAGATCACAAGATCCAAAGTGTGACCGGCTGAATGAGTAGGAATTTGGACATGTTGATGAAAGGAAAGATCAGAAAGCAGAGAAAGAAAGGAAAAATCACGCTGGGAAGAGGGGGAATCAACATGAAGATTAAAATCACCGAGAAGCAAAAGATGTTGATACCTGAGGGAAGCTTCAGACAGGGTCAAGAGAACAGAATCCCACAAAGGAGAGGACAGGGCAGGAGGGACATAGAGAAGTAGAATGTGCAAAGGGAATGAGGACTCTAACAGAAGCAGGAGAGCTTCGGGGTAGGGAAGAGGGGGGGGGGGAAGAACCTCGCGTAGGGGAAGGGAGGAGCGATGGATCACCGCAACCCCCCCACCAGACCTGCCTCGACGAGATGTCGCAAAAAAGGAGAAGCCTGGGGGGAGGCAGCGATTCAAAAGAGGCTCCTCTCCATCCTTAAGCCAGGTTTCAGTCAGAAACAAAATATCCAGGGAATGTTGCAATATGAGTTCATGAATGAGCGCGGTCTTAGAGAGAAGGGAGCAACAATTTAACAGAGACAATTGGAGGAGAAGAAGCTGGGAGGGGGAAGGAAAACCAGGAAAGGGCAAAGAAGACGGCCGGGAAAAGGGACAGGTAATAAGATTCAAAGAACGACATGCAGCAATATCGGCTAGAGCAGGAGAGGGAAAGGAGGGGGAGGCCTCCAACCCCCACATAACAGGAATGGCAGACATGAAACAAAAGGCAATAAGCAAATACAGTGTAGAAAGCAATGAGGACCGGCTGTTGATATCAGGAGCACCCTTGCGCAAAAACAAGCTGGGAACAGCAGGAACTGGTAGTAGATCTTGCGGCGAGCAAGGCAGACCAAGGGACAGTAAGCTGCAGATCTTGCCCCCCGGACTCGCCCCAAGGAGCTCGACCAAGGAGCACGTCCTGCTCCTTGGATGCACGCCGCTGCGGTGCTAAATGCCACACTAGGTGTGCTTATATGCAGGGCAGCCACTTCCGGAAACGCCGAGGAGCAGCCAATGGGCAATTACCTGGGAGGAGCAAAAGGGAGACGTCAGCAACAACAGGAAAGCAGCGTAGAGCAGCAGACAGGCAAGCAATTCAAAAGCAAGGCAGGAGACAGCAGGACAAATTAAAACGACGCACTAGGTGGGCTTATATGCAGGGCAGCCACTTCCGGAAATGCCGAGGAGCAGCCAATGGGCAATTACCTCGGAGGAGCAAAAGGGAGACGTCAGCAACAACAGGAAAGCAGCATAGAGCAGCAGACAGGCAAGCAATTCAAAAGCAAGGCAGGAGACAGCAGAACAAATTAAAACGCTGCACTAGGTGGGCTTATATGCAGGGCAGCCACTTCCGGAAAGGCCGAGGAGCAGCCAATGGGCAATTACCTGGGAGGAGCAAAGGGAGACGTCAGCAACAACAGGAAAGCAGCGTAGAGCAGCAGACAGGCAAGCAATTCAAAAGCAAGGTAGGAGACAGCAGAACAAATTAAAACGCCGCACTAGGTGGGCTTATATGCAGGGCAGCCACTTCCGGAAAGGCCGAGGAGCAGCCAATGGGCAATTACCTGGGAGGAGCAAAGGGAGACGTCAGCAACAACAGGAAAGCAGCGTAGAGCAGCAGACAGGCAAGCAATTCAAAAGCAAGGCAGGAGACAGCAGAACAAATTAAAATGCCGCACTAGGTGGGCTTATATGCAGGGCAGCCACTTCCGGAAACGCCGAGGAGCAGCCAAAGGGCAATTACCCACAGAAATTCGTATCCTACAGAAATTCGAATCCTACCAGATGTCGTCACGTCACGCGCTATCCCTTGCGTCAAGATTTTACAGCAGTTCCTTGTTGTCTGCATACATGTAATATAAAATACAAACAATTGCTCTGGAGTGCAACTAGAAAGTATCAAACCAAAAATGTCTAACTTATTCAGACATGTAGTGCTTAGCACTAATAAGAAAAAAGGTAGAGCAGTGTCAGGAAGGTCTCAGAAAAACCAGGCATTCTATGACCATTTAAGCTTCAGTCAAGGAACATAGCCCACCATACATCAACGACCTTCTTTATAGCCACCAGCCGCCTTAAAGTTCATTTTGAATTATTTTTATGCATCTTTTTTAGATAAATATGTGTAGAGAAAAAAAAGCTTAACTTCAACTTCTGGTCTGTTGCTCCCGACGCTCAACAGCGCGCTAAACAATGCGTTTCTCCATATACGGTTTCCTCAGGGGAAAACAGAGGCACCAAGGCACAAGCGATGTTACTCCCCAGAAGCTGAACTGGTTAAAAGGAAGAAAATTCTTGTATATTGTAAGCGACAGCATGCAGACATTATTTTAATGCAAGAAACCCACCTCACTTTAAAGGAGGCAGGTAAATTGGAGGACAAGCATTTTAGGTTAGTGGGATTTTCTCCTGCTGTGCACAAGAAAAACGGGTTGCTACTCTGATAAGTACGGATCTGGGTCTTCAGATTGTTAATTCTAGTCAAGATGCGGCTGGGAGGTGGTCTAAATCTCTGGTAAGGGTGGGTAGGGAATTACTGTCAATTATGAATATATACGGGCCCAATAGTGATGATCCCAATTTTTTTCATAACTTAAACGGTACCATCCAGGAAGACCCCGGGGCTTTGGTAATCCTAGGCGGTGATTTTAACTTGGTAGGTGACCCCCTGTTGGACAGGAAGCCAGGTAGGGTTGAACGCCCCCCCCCCCCCTCGCACGAGCATTGCGCTTTCTGCTCTTTTGGACTCCTGTGGATTGGTTGATATATGGAGGCTACTTCATCCGGGCGAGAAGGACTACTTTTTTTTCTCTCCTGTGCACAGCTCTTCGTCCCAAATAGATTATTTTTTGATCTCTAAGTCTTTGGTCTCTGGTTGTCGGGAAGCGTCGATATTGGGCAGAACGGTTTCGGATCACGCTGCTATAACGCTGGAAGTGGATGTGGAGGACATGGAGAGGCCTTATCAGGCATGGTCCTTTAACAGAACGTGGTTGGCAGAGCCCGCCTTTCAGGAAGAGGTGAGGTCTGCCATTGCCTCTTTCTTCGGCTGTAATAGATGGGGTGATACCGCTAGCTGGGCCTGGTGGGAGGCCTTCAAGGCCTCAATGCGGGCTACGATCACCAGTTTTAAAATCAAGGAGTCTAAACGGAAGAGGGCTCAATTGCTCGCATTAGATAAGCAAATCCGAGCAGGTGAAAGGCTGTGGGTCTCCCACCCTGAGCCGGGAATTTTATTACGGATGCAAAGGCTAAGATTCCAATACAATGAAATTCTTAGTTCTGAGGTGGAGCAGATTATGATAAAGCAGTCAGCCAGGTTCCATGTGGAGCGGAATAAAGCTGGTAAACTCCTCGCAAATACTGTGCGGGGGAAGCAAACTAAATCAAGAATAGCTTCTATCTTATCTAGTAGCCAAGAATGTTTGACAAATGATGAGCAGATAGTGGGAGAATTCTCAAAGTTTTACGGCATGTTATACGCCTCTGAGTCGAGGGCGGATGGCAGTGAGTTTACCAGGTTTGTTGGAAATTTGGCGCATCCTGTTCTGGAGGAGCATCAGGCCCAAGACATCGGCAAACCATTCTCGAGTGCTCAACTCGACAATCATAGCTATGCCCTCGGGGAAGGCGGCAGGACAGGACAGTCTCCCTTCGGAATTCTATAAAGTTTTTAACAAAGAGCTGGCCCCGTTTATTTTGGCGTATTTCGGAGAGTTAGAGAGAGTGCAGAGTCAGACTGGCAGATTCTCTGAGGCCAAGATTATCGTATTAGAAAAACCGGGCAGATTTTTCTTTTTAAAGTATAAATTCAAAATCAAGTTTTTATCCTGTATAGAAAGAAAAGAAACTATCAGAGTAGCACGTTGAGGAATCAAATCTATGGACGATTCCAAAAACTGAGAAACACCTAGGGACTCTGCATCTTTGGGACCTCCTCCCTGATCTACCACTGGAGAAGAAGTTTTGTTCATAGAACTCACAGGTATATAATAAATTGAGGAAAATTTTATAGCATCTACATCATCAATTAGCAAAATCTCCTTAAAATATTTATGCACCAAAATCAACGGAGAAAGATAATGGGTACAAGGAAAATTAAGAAAACGCAAATTCCTTGACCGATTAGAGTTCTCAAGAGCTTCCAATTGATGGTGAATTATAGCACTATCTCTTATAGAAGAAGAAGCAGCTGCCTCTAATACATCAAAACGACCCTCCAATTTAGTTAAAGACTTCTTATTTTTTAACAACAATTCATCATGCTCAGAGAGCTTTTGCACCACCTCCCCAGAAAAAAGCACAACTTGGGAAAAAGAAGTGCGGACGGAACCTTCCATACGCACTAAAAGTTCCCAAATACCTTTTAAAGAGACCTCCGCAGGTGCAACCACCTGCGAGGGCCCAACAGAAAATATCACAGGGGAAGGCATTTTAACTCTCTGTTCTCCTAATGCCGTCAAAACTGAGAGTTCCTGATCAACTTTATCATGGAGATCTGTCCCGGGTACACTTTCCCGGTCCAAAGGTACCTCCGAAACAACTTTCTCCTTGGGTTGGGCAACGCCCAGCGTAATAGAGGAAGAAACAGACACAGTACTCACAGACGCCCCCGACTGATCTCTCTCCGAGGCTGGAACTCTAGGACCCTAAAGATGACGATCCATTGGTCCCACAAGTTTTCCAACCTTAGCAGGGGTGGCAGGGAAGATCTTCTTGCGCCGTCGGCCCATGAGACCGTGTATAAAACTCCTCAAGGCTCCGAAGGGTTCTGTGGGGAGCCTATTCAAATTTTCCCAGATGTGAGTAGGACTACTCAAGTCCGGAGGAAAGCATTCTTGGCTTTAAAGGAGCGGACTCTGGCCACTGGGGCCACCTTCTTTTTGAAATACCCATGTAAATGTATTTTGGTGTTAGAAGGTATTAAATATGTTTTTTTAGATGTCGGTCAACTTGAGGCTTTTCTGATCGCTAAAGAATCAGTATGAGCTGATTTTTACTTTCTTTTCTCCTCATGTATATTGGGTTAATTATCTTTGGATCCTTTTGCCTTAATTTGTTTGTTACAGGCGAGTGTTTTCCTTGATGTGGACTTAATTGTATCCTTGCTTTATTTCAAATAAAGATGTTTAAAACTTAAAAAAAAAAAAAAAGAAAAAGAAAAAGAAAAACCGGGCAGAGATCCTAAGTATGTAGCAAATTATAGGCCCATTTCCCTCCTGAACGCCGATTATAAGATTTACGCGAGTATTTTAGCGAGGAGGCTAGCTGCGGTAGTAGGAGAGTTGGTCCACCCTGATCAATGTGGGTTTGTGCCCGGGAGGTCTACTGCAGACAACGCCCGGCTGTTGTGTAGTTTGCTAGAGAGGTCGTCAGTGGACTCTTGTCCGTATGTCGCCCTCTCGTTGGATGCGGAGAAGGTGTTTGATAGGCTGGAATGGCCGTTCTAGTTTTTTGCACTGCAGTGGTTTGGTTTAGGTGATGGGTTCATTAACAAGGTCAGGGTGTCATATTCTTGTGCGACCGCTAGCATATATGCTAATGGTATTCTCTCGCGCTCCTTCTCCCTCCACAGAGGTACCAGGCAAGGTTGTCCCCTCTCCCCACTGCTATTTAACCTAGCTCTGGAGCCTTTGGCTATTGCTGTGCGGCATCAGCAAGAGTTAAGGGGTGTCCAAATAGGGAACTTGCAAGTAAAACTATCCGCTTACACTGATGACTTGCTCCTTTTTACGCAGCCTGCCGAGGTTCCGTATATCTTAACCTTGATTGATGCCTATTCCAGTGTCTCCAGATACAGGATCAATTGGTCCAAATCTGTGGAATTCCCACTTAACCGCTCCGCCAACTCCGCGGAAATGGCGTCGTTCCCTTTCAAGTGGGAGGCGAGTAGTATTAAATATCTAGGAGCGTGGTATAATGCCTTTGTGGAAGATATGATTCAGAAGAATCTTGAGGAGCTCCTCCTCTTGATTTGGCAAAAGTCCTTAGCCTGGTCTCCTCTTCATCTTTCCTGGTGGGGCCGGCTAGAGGTTATTAAAATGTCCCTTACTCCAAAGATTAACTACGTGCTTGGCATGCTCCCCTTTACGATTCCGCCTGTATGGTAAAAAGCTTGAGAGAAGTCTAATTACCTTTTTATGGAATGGCAAGCAGCCACGAATTGCCACAAAAAAGTTGAAAGCATCTAGAGATAAGGGGGGGGGTGCACTTCCCTGACTTCTGGTACCACCAGGCCCTTTTGATTAAACAAGGCTCCATGTGGTTAGTATCAGGTGATCTCCCGCAGAGACCCACTTGGCTAGAAGTTGAGGCCCGTCTCGCCGCCCCTTATCCCTTGGCTCACATGTTGGGCTCTTTACACCCAGAATGGTCACTTGTTGGGCGGGTTATTAGAGCAACCCAAGACGCTTTCCTTGCTTTGGCACGGCTGGTAGCCAAAGACGATCCACCCTTGGGGCAGACCCCGTTGTGGTGGAACCCATGTTTCAGAATCCGTGGGCGCATGTTTGCCTGGAGGAAATGGCAAGAGTGGGGGATCTGGACGCTCGGACAACTAATAGATGCCAATGGCTGGAAAGATTTTGATGCGCTGCAGGGGGCGTTCTCCTTACCGGGATCTTGTTTTTTTAAATGGATCCAACTCAAGCACTGCATTACTTCATCCAACATAATTCCCAAGATATCTGAGTTAGCTAAGGGGAGAGCCTTGAACAAAGGGCTCCAGGTTATTACTGGCCAGCAGGGGGCCACCTCTAAGATCTATGCTTTGTGGAGGGAGTATTCTTCCAGAGTCTCCGTTGGGCTGGCCCGGGTCCGGGAGTCTGACCTTTCCTGTCCAATTTCAACTGCATTTTGGAAGACTCTTTGTGGCCCAGTAACCAGAGCTTCTAGATCGGCCGCGATCACACAGTCCCTGTATTTCTTCATGCATAAGTCCTTCATTACCCCGTCGAAGTTGACTAAATGGTATCGGGGCGCCTCGGGAGAAAGGTACCTTTTTCGTATGTTTTTTGACTGTCCTCTGGTCCAGAGGTTCTGGAGGCAAGTCTGGACGAGGATGCAGTCGATTCTGCATTTCTCCATAGATCTTGAGAAGAGCATGATCTTCTTGCGATCTCTGGAGGTATTTTTTGGGGGGGATCAGGTTAAAAGCTTTTTGTTAAACTTTATGATGGCTATAGCTATTAAGATGATCCTTTAGAAGTGGAAGAATTTACAAAGCCTGAGCTTGGACGGCTGTTGGAATTTGGTTTGCCATTACTCTAAATTGGAGAAAATTTATAGTAAACTCCACCACCTGGACAAGAAAGAGTTAAACTTTAGCAGGTGGTCTCTACTGGACCAATACGTGGCTCGTGCCCAAGTCACGTAGGGGAGGCTGTCCAGTTGTTTAGTGTTTTGTTTAGGTCTGCCTCGCCTTACATGTAGAAGGTAGGGTGGTTGGTGTGGGTTTTCCTTCTTTAGTTACTCCCGGAGAGCCAGGGTGGGTGCTGAGGGTGGGAGGGAGGGTTATGTTTTGTTGACTTATGTGGGTATGTTTTTTGTGTTGTGCTGTTGTTGTTTTTGATGCATGATTTGTAAAAGCTAAATAAAGATATTAAAAAAAAATTCTATGAAGCATGAGAGGATGGCAATCAGTATTCTTTGCAAGACAGCTTCCTAACTTGCCTTGGATGGATGAGGGATTATGGTTGCAGTACAACAAGAATGAGCAAGAAAGGATCACCTCATTGCCTCTGCATTTCTGTTGTGCAGCTGCCATTGTTGGGATAATCACTTCTGGCACGTGCCAAGGTCAAAGACAGTGTTCTGTGCATTTAGTAACAGAAGACATGTTCTGTGGTTTCAGATGTCATAAAATAATTGCATATGCAGGTGAGTATGTTGTGAGCTTTGACCATACAACATTTTCACCTAAGCAGCTGATTGGCATAGGGTTACTCTGAAATTGTTTTATGGAAAGTTGGTATTACTGTGATAAACATATAATGGCAGAGGTAAGAATCCACTATCATGATACAGGATGTGGGTCTTTGGGAATCAACATCATGCTGAACAGTCTTTCTTTCTTTCAGTCCAGGAGCTGCATACCCCAAAGGCAGCAGACATGGCAGTGCCAGAGGCACCACCACCTCCAATCAGAGGGGAGGAAGACCGTGGGAAGGATGTAGGACACATGACCCCCAGACCACATGTCAGCAGAGGCAGAGGAGGAGCAGGCAGTGGAAGAAAGGTGCTCCACCAGGGATGACACCATCATGCAGCTGCTGCCGACATCTGCCTCCTCCCTCCCAAACTTTCCCCTAGATGCCATGTGTGGATGGGCAGCCCTGACTGTGCCATGAGTGCTTCAATAGATTCAGTGGGCTTGCAGTGAATAAATTGTGGGACACTGTGGAGCAGCTGAAGGCCTATGTGGCAAGGGTGGTTGATGGGCTGCAGTCGCTGGAGGAGGAGAACAACAAATTGCGAGCCTATCTGCCACCCCCACCCAGGATAGAGGAGCCACATATGTGAGGGCATTAACCCCATTCTCCATGTTGGCTGCTCTGCAGCCAGAGGTCATTTAACATTCACCAGCTTCCTCTTTTCCCTGACCCCAACCCCAACATGGACAGAGTCATGTTTGCCTTAACTGTGCTGCACATAAGTGGATTGTACATAGTTTTAAAAATACTGTATATGTTTTTTATTCCTTCTCACATGTGTGTTTATCTGTGCACAGGTCTATACAATAGTTCAGTAGCATGGCACCAAGTGTATGGGAGGCACATAGCTACTCATTTCACACACACCTCCAGGTGGTCTGTCACCATGCCTCTCAATAGTTGGATGCATATTGGCAGTTCCAGCAGATTCTGTTATACAACTACAAGTATGGTAACATGCTCCAGTGGGAGTGAATGTCCCTTCTCAGGCCAGCCCTGCTCATGTGGTTCCTGTATTGACATCTATGACCTACATATTTGGACCATGTGGTGTACCATTACCTATGTACTAGCCAGGAAGCTTTTCCAATGAGGGTGCATCATGTCCATTACTACTGTTTGCACCACAGCCATATCTGGTGCCTATCCTGCATGAGGACACATGGACAGCACATGGCCTGTCTGCAAGAGATAGCTGTCATCTGAACAAGGCCCTCACAATGAGTGGCTTTATCTGGATGTTCCTTGCACAATGGTCCGGGAGGTTAACCCTTACCCACACAGGGGCACTTTGGTCAATGCATCATCACAGCAGAGATGAACACAAAGCAGCATGTTATATAGAAAAGATAACACATGTTACATGGTGGCTTGCTACATGACACTCCAGCACATGTCCTCCTCTTGACTAGAATGGCAGCATTCTTTATGCATGTAAATGTCAGCCCTCCCCAGTAAAATATATTGTGCAATATTGCAGAAAGGGTGGCCTATAGGGCGCCATATAGGGTGCCCTATGAGGCACGGCAAGGTCATTGTTGTTGTTGTTAAGTGCCGTCGAGTCGGAGTCAACTCATGGCGACCCTCTGGATAGCTATCCTAAATTGTGTTCGGTCTTCAGTCAGGTGGCTTATTGTTGACAGACTGGTACCCGTAGCTGCTGTTATTGTATCGATCCATCTCATTGCTGGCCTTCCCCTTTTGCGTTGACCTTCTATCTTGACAAGCATGATGCCTTTCTCTAATGATCTCTCTCTCCGCATATTGTGTCCAAAGTATGAAAGTTGAAGTCTTGTCATCAGAGCTTCTAAAGAAAGCTTAGGTTTGATCTCCTCTAGTACAGACTGGTTTGTTCTTCGGGCAGTCCATGGTATACACAATATTCGCCGCCAGCACCATAATTCAAAGGCATCAATTTTCTTCCTATCTATCTTTTTCACTGTCCAGCTTTCACATCCATATGATGTTATTGAAAATACCATGGCTTGAACAAGTCGAATTTTTGTATGAGAGAGACATCTCTGCTCTTGAGAATCTTATCTAGGTCTTTCATAGCCATTCTGCCAAGAGCAATGCGTCGTCTGATTTCTTGACTGTTTGTTGCTTCTTTATTGATAGTTGATCCAAGTAGGTTAAAGTTATTCACAATTTCAATTTCTTCTCCTTCGACGATGAACCTGTTGATTATGCCAGTTGTCATGATCTTTGTCTTCTTTACATTATGGTGCAGGCCCATTTTGAGACTATGTTCTTTGATTGTGAAAAGCAAATGTTTCAGATCATCTTCACTTTCCGCCAGTAATGTGGTATCATCAGCATAGCGAAGGTTGTTGATGAGTCTTCCACCAATCTTCACACCTCTGTTGTCTTCATACAATCCTGCTTCTCTGATGATTTGTTCTGCATATAAATTAAACAGGTAGGGGGAAAGTATGCAGCCTTGTCTTACACCTTTGCTTATTTTAAACCATTCTGTTTCTCCTTGTTCTGTTCGAACTGTTGCTTCTTGATCAATGTACAGATTGTGCAAGAGAACGATCAGGTGTTCTGGTATACCCATGCTTCTTAATGTGGCCCAGAGTTTCTCATGGTTTACACAGTCAAAAGCTTTGCTATAGTTGATAAAGCACAAATAGATATCCTTTTGGTATTCTTTAGTCTTTTCAAAGATCCATCTCACATCCGCAATGATGTCTCTCGTTTCTCGCCGTTTTCTGAACCCTGCTTGCACTTCAGGTAGTTCTTGTTCCAGGTATGATTGTAGTCTCTTTTGAATAATCTTCAGTAGAATCTTGCTGGCATGTGGGATCAGAGCGATTGTGCGATAATTTCCACAGTCAGTTGGATCACCTTTCTTTAGTATTGGTATAAACACAGATCTTTTCCAGTCAGTTGGCCATGATGCTGTCTTCCATATTTCTTGGCAGAGCCTTGTAAGTATGGTAACAGCTGCATCAGATTGCTGTAATACTTCTATGGGAATGCAATCAATGCCTGGTGCTTTGTTCTTTGATAAGGCTTTCAATGCTGCTTCAACTTCTTCTTTCATCACCAATGGTTCCAGATCATAAGGTACAGGTTGAAACGGCTGTTGGTCCACTTGATCTTTATCATATAAAAACTCTGTATATTCCTTCCATCTTTTCTTGATCTTCTCAGCATCATTCAACATAGAACCTTGAGTTTTTGATGGCAGCACTGTGCATTTTAACACATGGAAATGTTAAGTAGGTGCACTGATATGCAAGGAAAAACAGCAGTGTAGCACAATGGTTAAGACACTGACTGATGGTGTAGGGGTCATGGGTTCAATCCCCCACTGTGCCCAATGAATAAGGCTGCCTGAGGCACCACCAGTTATGTGCAATATTGCATTATGAGGAATTTTAATTTTATTTTAATTACTGCTGCTAGCAAACGCACTCTCAAAGTGCTGTAACATAAAGTGCCGCATCAGCCGCCCTATAAGGCACTCCAGAGGGCATACTATAAAGTGCACTGTCCGCTCAGGCACCCTATAATGTCCCCTATAGGGAACCCTATAAGGTGCTCCATAGGACACCTTATACGGACTGTAACCATAAGGTGCCTCAGAAGGCGCTTTATAGGGTGCCCTATAAGGCGCCTTATAGGGCGCCCTCTGAGGCACCTTATGGTTACAGTACCCCGAGGGTGTTATGCTGGCAGCACTAATGTACATTAAAAATAGACAATGCTTCAAACAGCCCTATCAAATAACCCCACTGTGGGTTTAGAACCCATGACCTCTGGCTCCACAAGCAGTGAAATAACCAGTGGGCTACAGCTCCATAGCTGCTAGCAAACCCCTGGCTGGCTGCAGAAGGACTGCACGTCACCACACAAACAGTCTGCTGTGGTCACCAGGATAGGGTTAATCCACCCATACCCATGATGCACTGCACATGCAAATCAGCAGTCTACAGATGATCACAAGATGGGGTATGCACCCCCACAGCACCCAGGCCTGGAAGGGGGAACTGACCGTGTGTGGCACTGGCACAGAGTAGCTACACACCGTCACATTGTGCAGGTATGGTACTCACCCTGAGGGTGAGGTAGTGGGCCCAGCACCAGGTCCACAGCAGAAATAGGACATGCTGCAGGACCCCAGCAGTGTTAATGTGTGAGATAGATAGTGTCTGCAGTCACACCTTGGATACATCTGTATTTCTCAGTCAAGGTTTAGCCCTTATGGACCCATAGGTGTATTATGTACCACCACCCCCCCCCCCCAGGGCTGAGGGTGGGAAACAGGGTATCCCACCAACAGATCCACATTCTACATCCCTGCAATGGTGGAAGTAGGGGGGGACTATCAACCCCAGTCCTGCTGAGGAACAGACACCCTACAGGGCAGTCAAGGCAGTTCTGTACACTTCCATAAAGCAATAGCAGACAAAGATTAGGCCTGGATATGCTAAGCTGCACCCCCACCACTATCTGATGTTCTCCTGCAGCAAGCCTTCAGCCGCTGCACCCTGCAAGGTATGCCAGCAAGACACATACCAGCTGCAGACAGTCTGCTAGCTAGTCCATAGTGCATGTTCCTGGTGGAAATGCGTGCACCCAGAACTGGGATGTTAGTATACACACCAAGCAGATAAGTCAGTGACTAGACCTCAAAAGGGAACCCATAAATATCACATGAAAGAAATACTACATAGCACTATGGGGGAACCTAGCCATGCCGTGGTCACTGCTCAGTCAGGGTGAGAGTGATCTCCCAGCAGAACATGGTGTGGCTACCCTGTCTGTGCAGGTGGTGGCCGGGCACTACAATGTCCCAGCCATTGCCCTATGCCCTGTGCAGATGCTTCCTGGCCAGGCCACCCTGTCCGGGCTATACCCATGGTACCTTGATCCTCATTATGCACATTGGGAGGCCAATACTGGCAACAGTGCTGGCAATGTGGGATGTGGAGGGTGTTTGCAGCCACCACACACTGCATAGACAGACACACACTCCCGCACATATGCCAGCATTGTGCTACTATAGAGGTGTTTGGCAGCCCTGGTCACCACACCAGTCCTGGGCACAGTGCAGACATGGCTATGGTACGCAATACTGTTGGGGTCACTCTGTGAGACACCAGACCTGAGGCTCACTCCACAGACATCAGAAAGGTTGCTATGATGCAGCTCAATCAGCCAATTGTTCTTAACGTAGGAATTGCTATCTGCCAGTAATCATAGCTACCTTTTGATAGCTGTGTACCATATTCCCAGGTTTAGGGTGGCATTGCTACGGTATGCAAGTGCTAGTATTGGGAGATGCACGCAGGGCACAATGTCCTGCCTCTTCAGGAGGCATTGGCTAATGGAGCCTGTGGGTGTGGGTGTGTCTGCCCCTGTTGGCTGCTGCTTTACGGCAGAGGTTCCCAACTCCAGTCTTAGTGTGCCAAACACTGTTCGGGTTTTCATGCTGTCCCTCATAAATATGCATGAGATACATCTGCATACCATGGGGGCGGTGCATAGATATGCAGCACAGGCATCTTTATTAGAGGCAGCATGGAACCTGAATGGTGTTTGGCCCTCCAGAACTGCATTTGGGAGACTCTTCTCTAGGTAATGCACCTGCTTATGGTGTCTGTGCTCTGTAGGGTAAAATGTAGGTGTTTTGGGCATGTTTACATCATCTGCAATAAAGGTTCTGTCTGTATTAGCACGTTTTAGTAGTGGGTAAAAAATGGGGGCTGGGTTGGCAGGAACTGCAGCTGGGACTTGAACCTGTAACCTTCCGCTCCTGAACATGCTGGCTGTGTGCACTGCACCACTGTGTTGCCACAGAGGCAGTACATCCCCTGGGGATACCATGACTGTTCATCAGACGGGGCCTGTCTGCTGCAGTGCATGGCACCCACCTACACAGGGCTAGGCCATGGTCTGCTCTGGGCAGCTGCCACTGCCCCCTCCACCACCAGTGCCCCTCTGCCACCCTGCTGACCTGCCCTTCTGCTGGTGGTGCTGGTGGTGCGCAGTCTCAGGCCATCCAGTGTGCGGGTAGGCGGCTACCTATGGTACGTGTTCTGGGGTAGGGGTGCCTGCATAGACGTCCACGATTCCGCCCAACTCCGCCTGCCAATGTTCTGTGCCCTTGGAGGTACCTGCTGGGTACTATCCCCTGTGAAACTGTGATAAACACTCTCGTGCCTGTGTTGGGCCCTCATCAGTTGCTGTCTGGCTGCTGTACAGTTTCAGCATTCCTAAGTGCCACCTAGGCATCTGCCTAGTCCGCACTGTGCCCCAGCTGCACCACAGCATGTGCCGCCTGCAGCCCTCTGTATCCCCTTCCCAGCATCTGTCCAGTTGCCCATTCCGACATGCCCACCCTGCTGTTGTGGAACATGTGCATGCCATAGGAAGCCTGTCCAATGGAGAGGGAAACCCTGATCAGTGCTATTTCACTGTGGGATCATTCACCTTGTATGGGGACGGAGCATAGACCCTTCCAACATTCATATCTATTTTTTGGAGCTTTCTTGGGAGTGTTTTTTGCTGTATCCCATTACTATCACTATTGCCCAGCTTGGTTATGTTTTTCGTATATTTTGTTGGGGTCCTTTTCAACTTTTATTTGTACTTTTGTTCCGTGCACATGTATCACACTTATCACTTTTTTGTAGGTTTCCCTGGTTTTGCTGTACATTGCTGACAGAAATGGTTTCTTTTCCCTTTAATTCAGCTCTAATGCGAGGTTTTCACTGGCGTTAGTTTTGGCCTCGGATTTCACAGCGTTAGTGTGCGGGGAGCCTCTGCCCTCCCACTCTCCACCCATTGACCCCTTCTCTCCACCCCTGGGGAGCCTTCCTCTGCCCTCCGGGAGCCTTTCCCCGCCTTCAGCGCTTGTTTGCGCCGCAGAGCACGTTATCGCGCGATAAGGTACCTATGCGCCTTGTAAAGCGCCATTATCGCGCAATAAGGTACCTTATCGCGCGGATAACATCACGGAACGCACATTAAGACGGTTTAGTAAACATACCCCTTAATGTCAGACAATTTCAACACTTATCTGACATCAGTGAATTCCCTGGTGTCCCGAATACCATGCATGGCAACATCAAGCATTTCACCACTGCTTCTTCAGGGGGTTTCCTTTATTAGGGTTCCTCCAGCAAAGTAAGCCAAACCAGTGCTCTTACAAAAAGCTTCTATTAACACACTGCTTTCATTTCATCCTCACTGACCTTTCAATCAACTAATTGATCCCTAGGATTTGGAGAGCCCTTGGAATTTCAGTGGAGTGAGTATCTATTATTAGATGTGTACATCGTTCTCCATTCCATGATTGACATTCATTGGATATGAAAAGGTCATGATTACTGGTACCCTTATAAACAATTCAAATCAATTTGAAGAGAAGAACCAAATTCCCAGTGCAGCAAAATTAGACGCACCAGTGATAATTGCTAGTAAACACATGACTTGAATCAATAAATGAATGATGGCTCTGACTACAACCAGTCTTAAACACCCAACCATACAATAACAACAACCCCACAACCTGTAACAAGAAACCATGTAACTAATATTGTTAATACCCTTGTTCTCTAAGTTTAATGCCCTTGTTCTATGTAATGTTCCTTGTTTATTATTCAATGTAAAACCACTTTGAATATAAGCAAAGCAGTATAGAAAAATCATTAAATAAATAAACAAACAAATAAATAAATAGATAAATAAACAAACAAAAATAAATAAATAATGTTTAACATGGCCACATTCACTCCGTTTCATTTTCACAATGGTGAAGAAAAGAGAGCTGCCTGACACCCTCAGAAAAGTCATTATCATCAAACATCAAATTTCAAAGGGGTAAAAGGCCATCTCCAAAGACCTTGGGATGCTTGTGTCTACAGTTCACATGTTATTAAGAGGTTTTCTGCTCATGGAACGTTCAAGAACCTCCCATGACATGGTGGGAAGAGGAAAATTATTCTAAGAAATCTTCGAAGAATAGTGTGAACTGTTGGAAAAACACCACATCCAACATCCAAAGTGCTTAGGACTGACCTGCAGCAATCTGGACTGGTGGTTTCAACCTGTACCATATGATGTGCACTAAATAAAGAAGGACTTCATGGGTGAAGGAAGACCCCACTGCTCCAAGACAGACATAAAAAGCACATCTGATCTTTGCCCAAACCCACCTTGAGAAACCACAATCCTTCTGGGAAAATGTTCTGTGTACAGATGAAAACAAACAAGCTATTTGACAATGCAGACCAGAGATACATTTATAGGTAAAGAAATGAAACTTATGAGGAAAACAACACCCTTTCTATAGTTAAATATGGTGAAAGTTCCATAATGTTTTGGGGCTATTTTGCTGCCTCAGGAACTGGAAGCCTGAAATATATTAAAGGAATCATGAAATCCAGAGGACTATCAAGGTATTTTGCAGCAAAATATACTACCAAATGTTGGAAAGCTAGGTCTGGGTCGAAGGTCATAGGTCCTCCAACAGGACAATGACCCAAAATACACATCCAAAAGTACAAAAGAAGGTTAAAAAAAGAACAAATGGACTATTTAAACTGCCCAGCAATGAGTCCTGATCTCAATCCAATCATGAACCTTTGGAAAGAGATGAAATCTGTCATTGATAAAAGGAATCTTGGAAACATTCATGAGCTGGAACAAATCACAGTTGATGAGTAGGAGAAACTACCAACAGGCAGAAGTATGAAACTGATAGATGGCTACAGGAAACATTTGGAGGCTATCATCACTGTCAAGAGTTGTGCAACCAAATATTAGTGAAGAGTGCCATTAATCCAGTCCAGGTCGTATTTTGTTTTTTTCTCAGAAATTACCATGTCTAAGTTGCAAAGATGTATTTTTTTTTTTGTTGCATACATTTGAACATAAAATTAAAATATTATGATGACAAATAGTTGGAATATTTCCAATTATTTCTCAAAATATTGTACACAACATACCTAAAATGCAAAGGTGCCAATTGTGTTGACCACACCTATATGTGCTAAGATTTAACAATGCATGGGAACATGTGATGTTTGCTATATAGTCAGCCTTCGTTACCTGAAAACTAATACCTTAGTTTTGATTCTACTTTTTCACTCCCTACTATTGCGGTCTGCAGATTATGGTCTACAATTTTTTAAAAGCTATCTGCTTCACTGACAAATCTGCCAATTCTTATGGATTTTGATGCGCTGAATTAAAAAATGACAATTAAAACTGCTGATTTGCTACTGTTTACAAGATATCTAGGGCCCGATTTTCAAAGGCATTTACACGGGTAACTGCCCATGTTAACCATGTAAATGCCTTAACATGGGTAGTGCCTTGGAAAATCCCAGTTAAGTCCCTAATGCGCCCAGATGCTATGCAGTTAGCCTTGGGCTCGTTGGTGACATTCCAGGGCAGAGCGGGGGCAGAGGAAAGGGCTAAGTGGGTAGCAGTGATTTTCGATGCTACCTGGGTAGCCCTTGGCACCTTAAAGATAGGCACAGTTTTTCCTTGCCTATCTTTGAAGCGCTGGGGCTAACTGGGAAGCACCGAAAATTGCTGCTACCCACTTAGCCTCGGCTGCTACCGGCGTGTCCAACCAAAAATGGATTTTCACTTCCTTTGCTACGGAAGTGAAGATTCGGGTTAAGGGGGTTGGCAGGCAGGCTATGTGCCAACATGGTGCATAGCCTACCTAGATGAAAATTGGGCCCCTAAGCTGTTCCATTTATATAGCATGTTGCTAGTAGCATTTTATTTACAAATTATTATAAACCCAGGTGTTTTCATGTGTTTATGATTGCCATATATAAGACATTGACAATATTTCATCTGTCGTCGTTGTATAAAAGTTTAAAAATCAGGCAAAGGGTTATTCAAATATAATTTATTATGAAAGTTAATATGAAACAGAAAGCAAGAAATGACTACAGTGCATTGCAAAAGTATTCATCCCCTCTATATTTGTCCTGTTTTGTCGCATTACAACCTGGAATTAAAATGGAGTTTTTGGGGTTAACACCATGTGATATACACAACATGCCTATGACTTTGAAGGTGCAAAATATCCTTTATTGTGACACAAACAATAATCAAGACAAAAAAAAAGCAGGAGTGTAAATATGTAGTTACGCCCCCAAAGTCAATACATTATGGGTACTTACAATAATTTGTAAGTACCCATAATGTAAATACGTTCTAACTTTTTACCGTTCAAATGTTATATTGTTACTTGTAAATAGTTCTACCTGTTCTATGTAAAACGACTAGGTATGTACTTCCACATACCATATAATTTACTGTTCATTGTAAACCGCACTTGATACTTGGAAAAGTGCGGTATAGAAATAAGTGTTAAATAAATAAATAAATAAATAAATAAATACGTTGTAGAGCCACCTTTTGCTGCAATTACAGCTGCAAGTCTCTTGGGGTATGTCTCTATTAGCTTAGCACATCTAGCCACTGGGAATTTCACCCATTCCTTAACGCAAAACTGCTCCAACTCCTTCAAGTTAGATGGGCTGTGTCCGTGTACAGCAGTCTTCAAGGAATGCCACAGATTCTCCTTTGGATTGAGGTCTGGGCTTTGACTATGCCATTCCAAGACATTTAAATGTTTCCCTTTAAACCAGCTTTAGCAGTATGTTCAGGGCCATTGTCCTGCTGGAAGGTGAACCTTCGTCCCAGTCTCAAATCTCTGGCAGACTGAAACAGGTTTTCCTCAAAAATTGTTCTGTATTTAGTATCATCCATCGTTCCTTCAATCCTGACCAGTTTTCCTGTCACTGCCAATGAAAAACACCCACACAGCATGATGCTGCCACCACCATATTTCACTGTGGGAATGGTGTTCTTGGGATGATGGGAAGTGTTGGGTTTGGGCCACACATGACATTTCCCATGATGGCCAAAAAGTTCAATTTTTGTCTGATTTGACCAGAGAACCTTCTTCTGTGTGTTTTTGGGATCCGCCACATGCTGTTGTGCAAATTTCAAATGTGTTTTCTTATTTCTTTCTTTAAGCAATGGGTTTTTTCTGGCCACTCTTCCATAAAGCCTCACTCTGTGGAGTGTATGGCTTAAAGTGGTCCAATGGACAGATATTCCCATCTTTGCTGTGGATCTTTGCAGCTCCTTCAATGTTATCTTTGGTGTCTTTGTAGCAGCTGTGATTAATGCCCTCCTTTTATTATTATTTATTTATTTATTTATTAATTACAATTTCTTATATACCGCACTATTCGGTATCAGCGCGGTTTACATTATAACACAACGACCATAACAACAAGCTGTTTGGTTTTACATAGAACAGGAGTACAAACTTGGATAACAGGGGTGAACTATATACATGAGATATTTACACGGAACAAGGTTAGGTAAAAATAACAACATACTCCTTGCCCGGTCTGTGAGTTTTGGTTGGCAGACTTCTCTTGTCAGGTTTGTAGTGGTGCTATATTCTGTCTATTTTGTTAGAATGGATTTAATGGTGCTCCATGGGGTATTCAGAATTTGGGATAGTTTTTTATAATGCAGCCCTGATCTAAACTTCTCCACAACTTTGTCTCTGACCTATTTGGAGTGCTCCTTAGTCTTCATGTTGCTTTCTTAGTGGTGTTGCAGAGTCAGGGGCCTTTCAGAACAGGTATATTTATACAGGCATTATGTGACAGATCATGTAACACTGTCTACACACTGGTGGACCCTAATCAACTAAATATGTGATTTCTGAGCTTAATTGCTTGGACCAGATCTTATTTAGGTGTTCATAGCAAAAGGGATGAATACATATGCACTCACAACTTTTCAGTTTGTATTTGTTTTTTTATATACAGGGTGACCCAAAAAAAGTGAGAACATCTCATAGCATGTAAGCTATTTAAAAATTCAAAAAGACAGATGTAAATGATTGACAATTTTTTAAAAAAAAGATGGCGACCGAAAATTAGAAACATAGAAACATGATTACAGAAAAAGACCACATGGCCTATCCAGTCTGTCCTTCCATAACAACAACTACAACAGTCCACTTTTTACCTTTAGAGATCCTCTCTGTTGGTCCCATGCTTTTTTGAATTCAGTTACTGTCCTCATCTCTACCACCTCCACTGGGAGACTATTCCATGGATCCACTACTCTTTCTGTAAAGAAATATTTCCGCATATCACTCCTGAATCTATCTCCCTTCACCCTCATCCCATGTCTCCTCGTAGCAGAACTTGCTTTCAATTGAAAGAGGCTCTCTCCCTGAACATTTATGCCACTGAGGTATTTAAACATCTCAATCATATCACCTCTATCCCGCCTTTCCTCTAAGGTGTACATATTAAGATCCTTAAGTCTGTCCTCATATGCTTTATAATGAAGCCCATTAATCATTTTAGTAGCAACCCTCTGCACCGACTCCATCCTGTTCACATCCTTTTGAAGGTGCGTTCTCCAGAATTGCACACCATACTCCAAATGAGGTCGCACCAAAGACTTATACAGAGGCATTATCACCTCCTTTTTTCTGCTAGCCATTCCTCTCTGTATGCACCCAAGCATCCTTCTAGCTTTTGCCGTCGCCTTTTCTACCTGTTTAGCTACTTTAAGATCATCAGACACAACCACGCCTAGGTCCCGCTCTTCTTTAGTGGACAAAAGTACTTCACCTCCTATACTGTATTGCTCCCTTGGATTGCTGCAGCCCAAATGCATGACCTTACATTTTTTAACATTAAATCCCAGCTGCCAAATTCTAGACCATTCTTCAAGCTTAGCTAGATCCCTCCTCATGTCATTTACACCTTCCTGGGTGTCTACTCTATTGCAGATTTTGGTATCATCCGCAAAGAGGCAAACCTTACCCGACAGCCCTTCCGCTATATCACTAACAAAGATGTTAAAAAGAATCGGACCAAGGGCAGATCCCTGGGCACACCACTGGTAACATCCTTCTCCTCAGACTGAGCTCCATTTACTTGTACTCTTTGTCGCCTCCCACCCAACCAATTTCTAACCCAAGCAGTAACTTTAGGGTCCATCCCTAGGGTGCTCAGTTTGTTTATAAGTCGCCTGTGAGGAACAGTGTCAAAGGCTTTACTGAAATCTAAATACACCACATCTAGAGCTCTCCCTCGGTCCAACTCCCTGGTCACCCAGTCAAAGAAATCAATCAGATTTGTCTGACAAGACCTGCCTCTGGTGAATCCATGCTGCCTCGGATCCTGTAATCCGCTGGACTCCAGAAACCTCACTATTTTCTCTTTCAGCAGCGTTTCCAATAATTTACTCAACACCGAAGTTAAACTAACCGGCCTGTAGTTTTCAACCACATCCTTACTTCCGCTTTTGTGTAAAGGCACCACATGAGCCTCTCTCCAGTCCTTTGGCACCACTCCCGACTCCAACGAGGCATTGAAAAGGTCAGTCAGTGGAGTTGCTAGAATGTCCCCTAGTTCCCTCAGTATTCTAGGGTGTAGTTTCTCATGAACACAGTCTTCTGAAAATTGTTCAAGATGTCCCTCGCTTCTGTTCTTATTTGTGGGTGTTTTCTGAGGTCCTGCTCCTGGTTCTTCATCTGTGAACACAGAACAAAAATATTTGTTAAGCAATTCCGCTTTATCCTTATCAGCTTCTACATATTCCCCCCCCCCCCCGGCACCCTTGAGTCTGACAATACCACTTTTGCCCTTCCTCTTCTCACTAATATATCTGAAAAATGTCTTATCCCCCCATTTTATTGCATTGGCTATTTCCTCCTCCTTTTGAATCTTTGCCTTCTTGACTACTTTGCTAGCTTCTCTAAGTTTTTCCAAATACAGATGCCTGTCTTCCTCTCTCTGTGATCTCTTGTATTTCATGAAGGCCTCCCTCTTTTTCTTCACTTTTTCAGCTACTACCTTTGAAAACCATAGCGGTCTCCTTTTCCTTTTGCCTTTATTTACCATTTTAACAAAAAGGTTGGTTGCCTTTAAAATACCCCCTTTCAGTTTTGCCCACTGTTTTTCTACATCTCCCAGCTGTTCCCATCCCACTAACGACTCCCTGAGGTATTGGCCCATCTTCGCAAAGTTAGTCTTCCTAAAGTCTAAGATCCTCACCTTGGAATGGATTCTAACAGCCCTAGTCCTAATACTGAACCACACCATCTGGTGATCACTGGATGCAAAATGATCTCCCACTACAACATCAGAAACACTTTCACCATTGGTAAGCACCAAGTCCAGTATGGCCCCTTCACGTGTGGGGTCTGTTACCAATTGCCTGAATAGTTCTCCCTGTAGAGAATCCAGGATCTCCTTACTTCTAGATGATACTGCAGCAGGAATGTGCCAATCAACATCTGGCATATTGAAATCTCCTATCAGTAGCACTTCCCCTTTCCTAGCAATGCTGCGTATGTCTTCAATTAAATCTCTGTCCACCTCTTCCTCTTGTGAGGGAGGTCTGTATATCACACCAATGCATATAGATTTCTCTTTCCCTCTTTCTAGTTTAACCCACAATGCCTCCTCTCTCCCTTTTAAGCTCTGTAATTCCAAAGCTTTAATAGTAGTTTTTACATATAGTGCCACTCCTCCTCCCCTTCTTCCTACCCTGTCCTTTCTGAATAAAGTATAGCCAGGTATAATTACATCCCAATCATGGTTTTCTGTGAACCATGTTTCTGTAACTGCCACTAAATCCAAGTCAGCCACTCCCACAAAAGCTTCAACTTCAGGGATCTTATTTCCCATGCTACAGGCATTAATACACACTGCTTTCCATATGTTACCCCTGTTACCCATTTCCATAAAGGTATTTAATTTATCACCTACCTGGGGGTTTTCACTTACCTGGGGGCTTTCTTCACCCATCCCCAATGAATCTAGTTTAAAGCCCTCTTCAGTAGATTAGCCAGTCTACTACCAAAGATGCGTTGACCTTTCTTGGACAGATGGATGCCATCTCTGCTCTGCAACCCTTGGAACAGCATCCCATGGTCTAGGAAACCAAAACGCTCTTGATGACACCATCCATGCAGCCATGCATTCATCTCCAGAATACAAGCCTCTCTGCCTTGGCCTTTACCCTCAACAGGGAGGATTGAAGAGAACACCACCTGTGCACCTAACTGCTTCACCCTCTGTCCCAGAGCCATGAAGTCACTTTTGATACGTTCCGAGGTATACCTGGCAGTATCATTTGTTCAAACATGGATTAGCAACATTGGGTAATAGTCAGTGGGCTTGATGAGTCTCGGCAAACTCTCCGTAACATCTTGGATTTTGGCACCAGGCAGACAGCATACCTCTCTGGACATCAAGTCTGGTCGGCAGATGGATGCCTCAGTACCCCTCAGAAGAGAGTCTCCAACCACCACTACCCTTCGTTTCCTTCTGGTCACTGATTCCGCAACTTTGGGGTACTTGAACTCTGGTTCTTCCCTTTCAAGGGATGCTTTCACCTCCTCCACTTCCAGGGCTGCATAATGGTTCTTCAATTCAAGGGCTGGAGAAGTTGGATTGGTGATTTTGAAGGCCCTGGTGACTTGTGTCCAACCATCAACATTCTGTTGGCACCCATCTTCTCCTGTGCTGGAGAGCCTGGTTGCTGCAAGAAGCATCTCATCAATGTACTTCTCACTGTCTTGAATGCTCCTCAGCCTCGCCACCTCCTCTTTGAGTTCCTCCACTTGTTTCCTCAGAGCCTCAGCATGCAGGCACCCTGCACATGGAACTGGTCCTTCAACTGGCATTAGGACCTCTGTCTGGACCGAGGCAGAAGCTGTAACGGGGGCAACAGCTTTAGCAATACGATTTTTCACAGCCATTGTTCTGTTCGTGGAGCTTAGGTATCTGTTAAAGCAAAAAAGAGAGATCTACCAAGTACCAGCCAGTTTCGCAGCTGTCCTTTCAGAGAAAAAGCAGTTAAATCTCTTTAATTATATACAAATGTGCTGGTCCAATTCACTGTGATTTATTAAAGGGGGAGGTGCCCTATAAAGCTAGACTGCTCACTAGGGGTGGGTGGGAGTCGGGGTGAGTAGGGAGGGAACTAACACCTGATTAGGTATTAGCAGTTTCTAAACCTGAGGAGGTTACTGGAGTTCAGCAACCTACTGTGCTCAAGGAAAGTTCCTCTAAAAGAGCAAAAATGAAAGTAACCTTGCTTTAAAAAATATACACAAAACCCTTTTAAGAGCTCCCAGTCAGAGAGCTAGCAATGCAATATAATAAAACAAACAAAGAAACCCTCAAATCCTTACTGTTTGATCTGTGGAGCCCTGGTTAGGAAAGCCTCAAAAGGGCAGGGCACTGGAGCCTTTTATGCAGGCTTCAACTGCACTCAGGAAACAGGCCCACTAACTCCTGATTAGGTGTTAGCAGTTTCCAAACCTGAGGAGGTTACTGGAGTTCAGCAACCTACTGTGCTCAAGGAAAGTTCCCCTAAAAGAGCAAAAATGAAAGTAACCTTGCTTTAAAAAATATACATAAAACCCTTTTAAGAGCTCCCAGTCAGAGAGCTAGCAATGTAATATAATAAAACAAACAAAGAAACCCTCAAATCCTTACTGTTTGATCTGTGGAGCCCTGGTTAGGAAACAAAGACATTATATAGCTAAAAAAGGTAAAAAGGTAAAAAAAGTAAATAAGTAAACTATTTAAGCTTTTAATTTACAAGATGTTCTCACTTTTTTGGGCCACCCTGTATACAAGGTATTTTATTGTCATTTCACTTCACCAATTTGGACTATATTCTTAGGTCCATTACCTAACATCCAAATGAACCTCCATTTTCACTCCAGGTTGTATGTATTATGACAAAACAGGACAAAAACCAAGGAGATGAATACTTCTACAAGGCACTGTATGTATGCATTAGCATTCATTTTAGACTTTATTTAGTGTCTACTCTGCATTTCTTGGCTTGTCTCTTGTATTCTGTAGATTGAGTATCTCTTGCCACTGTCCAGCAGTAATCTGCAAGCATTGATGGGCTCCATTTGCCTTGATATCATTTCTCCATTACTGCAATGTTCTGATTAAATCACTTATCATGCTCATCGCTCACTGCTCTGCAGTTCAGAGGAAAAAAAATCAAGATGAGAGTACAAAAAAATGTATCTTTAGTGACATTGCAGCCAAGACTTTTGTATGCATTGAAAAGTTTTTCCACCAACTCCCTGTAGTTGTCTGCTTTATTGTTTCCGAGAAAACATGTTGCCACTAACTGGAAGGTCACGTAGTACATGGTTAAATGCATCATCTTGAAGAAGTTCATGAATCTGAGTACCAACAAAGACACCTTCCTTTATCTTAGCTTCACTTAGGGGTATGTTTACTAAACCGTCTTAAAGTGCGCTCTGCGACATTATCGCGCGATAAGGTACCTTATCGCATGATGACGGCACGTTCTAAGGCGCACAGGTACCATATCGCGCGATAATGTGCGCTGCGGCGCAAACAAGCGCTGAAGGCGGAGAAAGGCCCCCGGAGGGCGGAGGAAGGCTCCCCGGGGCGGAGAGAAGGGGTCAATGGGCGGAGAATGGGAGGGGGGAGGCTCCCCGCACACTAACGCTGTGAAATCCGAGTCACAAAACTAGCGCCAGTGAAACCCTGGCATTAGAAAAGATTTAAAGGGAAGAGAAACCATTTCTGTCGGCAATGTACAGCAAAATCAGGGAAACCTACAAAACAGTGATAAGTGTGATACATGTCCACGGAACAGAAGGGTAAAGAAACAGTGAAAAGGACCCCAACAAAATATAGAAAAAACATAACCAAGCTGGGTAAGAGTGATAGTAATGGGAAACAGCAAAAAACACCCACAAGAAAGCACCCAAAAAGAAATATATGAAATGCGGAAGGGTCCATGCACCATCCCCATACAGGATGAATGATCCCACAGGGATATTGTGCTGTGCAGGGTGTCCCTCTCCATTGGACAGGCTCCCTGTGGCATGCACATGTCCCACAACAGCAGGGCAGGCATGTCAGAATGGACAACTGGAAATATGCTGGGAAAGGGGACACAGAGGGCCGCAGGCGGCACATGCTGTGGTGCAGCTGGGCCACAGTGCAGATCAGGGTGATGCCTAGGTGGGCCATAGGAATGCTGAAACAGTAGAGCAGCCAGACAGCAAATGATGAGGGTCCAGCATGGGCACAAGTTCACCCCCCACAGTGTTACAGGGGATAGTACCAACATTGGCAGGCGGTGTTGGGGGGAAGTGCGGACATCTATGCAGCCACCCTCACCCCAGAACCCGCACCATAGGCAGCTGCCTATCCGTACACTGGACGGCTGGACACTGTGCTCCACCAGCACCACCAGCAGAAGGGCATGTCGGCAGGGTGGCCGAGGGTGGTGGAGGGGGCAGGGGAGGGTGGGGGAGGGGGCAGTGGCAGCTGCGCACAGCGGACCATGGCCCAGCCCTGTGTAGGTGGGTGCCATGCACTGCAGCACACAGGCCCTGTCTGATGAACAGTCATGGCATCGCCAGAGAAGAAAGCACCTCTGTGGCCACATTGTGGTGCAGTACACACAGGCAGTGCACTCAAGAGCAGAAGACCACAGGTTCAAGTCCCAGATGAGGGCCTGACATTCCAGGCCCCATATTTTACCCACCACTAAGCCGTGGCAGTCAAAAGTGGACCTCCAGTGCAGAGAACACAAACATGCTGCAAAGGCCCATATTTTGCTCTACAGAGTGTTGACATCATAAGAATGCTCATCACCTATACCTGAGTCCCCCAAATGCAGCCCTGGAGGGCCACAAATCACACAGGGCGCACGCTGTCCCCAAGATAGGAACATGTCAACATGGCGTCGCAGGGGTATGGGTGGAGGAGGGACCATTGGCCGCTGGCCACAGCGGAACGTGCCCGAGCCCTGTTCAGGTGGGTGCCATGCAATGCAACAGACGTACATTGCCTGGCCAACAGTCATGGCATCTCCAGGGAGGAAAACATTTCTGTGGCTACATTATAGTGCAGATTAGGTCCACCAAGAAGAGCACAACACCACGTTGCGCAGGAGACACCCAGTCTATAACATGTGGTGGCATACTGGAAAGGATACTTTTATTGAATAAATCAAAAACCTGAGAGCCCGACACAGGCCGTGTTTCGTTTTCCACTTCCTCAGGGGAATCAGGTATACTGCAAATAACAATCATAAATAACTTAAAACATAAAACATATCTCAAACAAATGAGGTCATATATGATATGTATAAAAATTATTATTAAAACCATAACAACAATAAAAAACAATTAAAACATGCAAGAACCAATAAGAATCTGACTTTAAAAAACAAACACTAAAAACATGGAGAACTTATATAAAACTAAATAATTAATGTAAAAACATACACATATAATAAATACAAATAGACTGGGTACATTATGATGCAATACACACAGGCAGTGCGCTCAAGAGCAGAAGGTCACAGGTTTAAATCCCAGCTGAGGGCCTGACATTCCAGGCCCCATATTTTACCCACCACTAAGCCGTGGCAGTCAAAAGCGGACCTCCAGTGCAGAGAACACAAACATGCTGCAGAGGCCCATATCTTGCCCTACAGAGCGTAGACATCATAAGCATGCGCATCACCTACACCTGAGTCCCCCAAATGAGGCCCTGGAGGGCCAAACAACAATCGTGACCCATGCTGTCCCGAATAAAGATGTCTGAGCTGCATGACACTGTACCGCCCACATGGTATGCAGATGTATCTCATGCATAGTCATTAGGGACAGCATGGAAACCCGAACAGTGTTTGGCCCACTAGGACTGGTGTTGGGAGGCTCTTCTAAAGCTGAGGCCGTATGTACTGACCCAGTAATGTAAATTGAAAACTAAAGCCAATAAACAATTTTAAATATCATTTTCATTCTCAGCTACCCGGACTTAGTAAAGTGTGACTGAATTTATTTTGGAAGCATTTTGGCTGTAGAAATAACCTCTGCAGGATGCAAAATGAGATTATTTACTGTATCCTGGGTATGTAGTATGGTGTGGGTTTTTTGTAGAATTGTCTTAAGGAATTATGAAGATATTTTGACTCAGTTATATCATTCTCCATTTACTGCTGGGTTTCTTTTTTGTGATTTCATCAAAAAATGTTTTTGGGCAAAATAGTGTTATTATGGGCTGAGCACCAAAAGAACCTGCACGTCCAAAAGCTCCTGCAATATATTATAGTGAATTATTTCTCCAGAGAACGTAAATTTGGCCATAATCTTTAAATTCCTAATCTGAATTCTCAAAAACTTTCTTAGTAGCCCTTTAATTGGAGGATTTAGGGGTATGTTTACTAAACCGCGCAATTGTGCGGGGCGCACTTGAGCGTGCGCTAAGGTACCTTAGCACATGATAATAGTGCATTTTTTGTGCCCTGCACACGTGCGCGCTGCCCGCACACGTGCACGCCGCCAGCAAAAGTGTGCGGCGCGCTGATGTGCGATAGAGGCGTGGAAAGGCATTTCGAGGGCGGAGGAAGGCTCCCGAGGGGCGGGGGGACGGGGTCAATGGGTGGAGAGTGGGAGGGGAGAGGCTCTCCGCACAGGAGCGGGGCTGAATTTCAGTCCAAAATATACCGCGAGTGAAAACCTCGCGTGAGAGCCGATTTAAAGGGAAGAGAAACCATTTCCATCAGCAATGTACAGCAAAACCGGGGAAACCTACAAAACGTGAGCAGTGTGATACATGTGCACAGAACAAAATAGCAAATAAAACTTTAAAATGACCACAAGAAATATTGTAAAAATTATAGGTCAGCTGGGCAACAGTGATAGCAATGGGCAACAATAAAAAACACTCCCAGGAAAGCTCCAAAAAAAAGAAATGATTTTTGGAAGGGTCTACGCTCCGTAGACCCTTTCAAAAATCATTTCAGTTTATTGGAGCTTTCCTGGGAGTGTTGTTTAATGTTGCCCAGTGATATCACTGTTACCCAGCTTGGATATGGGTGTTTGCCCCTTTTTCCAAGGACATTTGTGAGGTTTATTTGCACGTTTGTCTCCATACAAGGTAAATGAGCCCACAGTAATATTTTGCAGAGCAGGGTTTCTGACTAGTCAGGCCAGGTTTCCTATCTCCAGGGACTGCACTGTCTCAGTGGCCACAGTGTGGTGCAACGGACACAGCCAGTGCCTGTAAAACTAAAAGGTCACAGGTTCAAATCCCAGCTGGGGCTCCTGCCAACCCAGGCTCCACATTTTTACCCACCACTAAACAGTGATAGTAAAGACACTCCTTTATTGCAGAGAACATAAGCATGGTTCAAACACCCATATTTTACCCTACACCGCACACAAACCATAACAATGGCCATTACCTACAGCCGTGTCACCCTGATTCAGTCCTGGAGTGCCACCAGTCAATCAGGTCATATGCTTTTTCCCAGATAAGGACATGTCTGCATGTTGGCGGAAGAGTACAGGTGGTGGAGGGGGCAGTGGCTGCAAGCCACAGCAGACAGTGGCCTAGGCCTGTGCAGGCTGGCACCGTCCACCGCAAGACAGGCTCTGTTGGATGTACAGTCATGTACTCCCTAGGGAATGCAGCATATCTGTGGCAACACAGTGGTGCAGTGCACACAGACAGTGTGTGCAAGAACAGGAGGTCACAGGTTCAAAGGCCAGCTGAGGCTACTGCCAATCCTGTCCACATATTTTCCCACAACTAAACCGTGATAGTAAGGACAAACCTTTATTGCTGAGACCCTATGCATGGTTAATATGCCTATATTTTACCACACCAAACACAGACACCATAAACAGCCGCATTACCTAGAGCAGAGTCTCCCAAATGCAGTCCTGGAGGGCCCCACACCATTCAGGTTCCATGCTGCCTCTAATAAAGATGCCTGTGCTACACATCTATGCACCACCCCCATGGTATGCAGATGTAGTTCATGCATATTTATGAGGGACAGCATGAAAACCCGAACAGTGTTTGGAACACCAGGACTGGAGTTGGGAACCTCTGCCATAAAGCAGCAGCCAACAGGGCCAGACACACCCACACACACACCCACAGGCCGCATTGGCCAATGCCTCCTGGAGAGGCAGGACATTGGGCCCTGCCTGTATCTCCCAATACTAGCAGTTGCATACCTTAGGCAATGCCACCCTACACCTGGGTATATGGTACACAGCTATCAAACGTTTCCCATGATAACTGGCAGATATCAATTCCTAAGTTAAGCACATTTTGCTCATTGAGCTCCACCATAACAATCATTCTGATGTCTGCGGTGTGTGCTGCAGGTCTGGTCTCTGATAGTGTTTACCACCCAGGGGAGTTACCCCCAACAGTATTGCGTACCATATCCATGCCTGTACTGTGCCCAGGACTGGTGTGGTGGGTATGGCTGCTGAACTCCTCCATAGTGGCACAATGCTGCCATAGGTGTGGGGGTGGCTGTCTGTCTATCCAGTGTGTGGTGGCTGCAAACACCATCCACAGCCCACACTGCCAGCAATGTTGCCAGTATTGGGCTGCCAATGTGCATAATGAGGAGCAAGGTACCATAGGTATAGACCGGACAGGGTGGCCTGGCCAGGGTGCATCTGCACAGGGCATAGGGCACTGACTGGAACATTTTGGTGCCCGGCCACCACCTACACAGACCGGGTGACCTCAGTATGTCCTGCTGAGAGATCATTCTCACCCTGACTGTGCAGTGACCACAGCATGGCTAGGCACCCCCATAGTGCTATATAGTATTTCTTTCATGTGATAGATATGTGTTTCCTTTTGGGGCCCAGTCAGTGATTTATCTGCTTGCTGTGTATGCTGACATCCCAGTTCTGGGTGCATGCATCTCCACTGGGAACATGCACTGTGGACTAACTAGCACACTGTTTGCAGCTGGTATGTGTCTTGATGGAGTGGCTTGCAGGGTGCAGTGGATGATGACTTGCTGCAGGAGAATATCAGATAGTGGTGGGGTGCAGCTTACCATATCCAGGCCTAATGTCTGTCTGCTATTGTGTTATGGATGTGTATAGAACTGCATTGACTGCCCTGTGGGGGGGTCTGTTCCTCAGCAGGACTGGAGTTGATGGTTCCCTCTACTGCCACCTTTGCAGGGAGGTAGAATGTGGCTCTATTGATAGGAAACCCTATTTGTCACCCTCAAGCCCTGGTGAAGGGGGGTGGTGGTGGTGCATAGCCCACCTGGGGGTCCATGGGGGGGGCTACACCTGACTGAGACAGACACAGATATCCAAAGTGTTTCTGCAGAAACT
Source organism: Ichthyophis bannanicus (assembly GCA_033557465.1). NCBI lineage: Eukaryota > Metazoa > Chordata > Amphibia > Gymnophiona > Ichthyophiidae > Ichthyophis > Ichthyophis bannanicus. The sequence continues at coordinate 436,276,268 of CM066032.1, forward strand.
ACCTATCTCACAGACCTCTGGCACAGCCTTATTCAGATATAGAAGGTGCTGTGGACCTGGTGCTGGGCGCCTCACCGCACACTCAGGGTGAGCACAGTACCCGCACAATGTGACGGTGTGTAGCTACTCTGTGCCAGTTAAACACACGGTCAGTACCCCCTACCAGGCCGAGGTGCTGTGGGGGTGCACATGGTCACTTCCCCCTACCAGGCTGAGGTGCTGTGGGGGTGCATTCCCCATCTTGTGTTTATCTGTGGACAGCTGATTTGCATGTGCAGTGCTTCATGGGTATGGGTGTGCTAACCCTATCCTGGTGACCACAACAGCCTGTCTGTGTGGTGACATGCAGGCTCTCTGCAGCCAGCCTGGGGCTTCTTAGTAGCTATGGAGCTATAGCCCAATGGTTATTTCACTGCCTGTGAAGCCAGAGGTCATGGGTTCAAAGCCACAGTGGGGCTATTTAATAGGGTTGTCCACTGCATTACCTTTTTTTAATGTACATATTTTGATGTCAGCAAAAACACCCTCAGCGTACTGTACCCATAAGGTGCCTCTGAGGGTGCTTTATAGGGCGCCCTATAGGGCACCTTATGGTTCCCGTCCATATAAGGTGCACTGTACATTATCCTGTGACGCAACTTATAGGGTGCCCTATAGGGGACATTTTAGGGTGCTGTGGTGGACAGTGCAATTTATAATGTGCCATATGGAGTGCCTTATAGGGTGCCTTATACGGCACCTTCAATTACGGCACGTGAGGGCGTGTTTGCTGGCAGCAATTAATAAATTAAAAATAAAGTGCTGCAGGGAAACATATGTACAACGCAAAGCTGATGCCACAGCCAGCCTTACATATTAGGTACACTGGGGAGCAAACTCATGACCCCTGCATCAGCAGTCAGTGCCGTAACCATTGTGCTCCACTGCTGCTCCTCCTTGCCTGTCAGCGCACCTACTTATGCTTTCCATTCCTTAAACTGCACAGTGCTGCCATAACAAACAGTACACTGACCTTGCGGTACCTCATACGGCACCCTCTAAAGCGCCCTATAAGCAACATTCTAGGGTGCCTTGGCTGACAGTGCACTTTAAAATGTGCCTTATAGGCCGCCTTATGTTAACACGCTTTGAGAGTGCGTTTGCTAGTAGTGAAAATTAAAATAAACATAAAATGACTCCAAAAGCAATCTTCCCTGTAATACGTAATGCCTCAGCCAGCTTTGTTCATTGGGCACTGTGTGGGATTGAACCCTTGATTCCTGCAACATTGATCAGTGTCTTAACCATTGTGCTGTGGTTCTGTTCCTGTGCTTGAACATTAGCGCCGTCCAATATTAAAAAGCCTCCTAAATCAATAGCTCGCTGCCTAATGCCCATCAGCACGCAACACAATAATAGACTAGCTCCTAAAGTAACAACTCAGCCAGCCAGCCATCTACATTGAGCACTGTGGGGGATTGAACCCCTGACCCCTGCACCATTGGTCAGTGCCTTAACCATTGTGCTGTGGCTCTGCTCTTCTGTGTGTACATCAGCATGCTGCTTATGCCGCCTAGTATTAAACTGCCTCCGAAAACATTAGCATGCCGCCCATTATTTAAATGCCTCATAAATTAACACCTCAGCCAGCTGTCTTCATTGGGTACTGTGGGGGATTGAACCCCCGATTCCTGTATCATTGATAAGTGCCTTAACCATTGTGCTGTGGCTCTGCTCTTCTGTGTGTATATCAGCGTGCCACATATGCCTCCCGCGCAGCTTCCTCATGCGCTAATGTGCGGGGCGCACATGGGCACCGCGCACCTTAGCGCATATGTCAATCACGGCTTTTCTTTTTCAGGACGGAACGCCCACTCCTTATATGGCATCCGCTCACTACCGCGGCCCGCACATTAGCGGGGTTTTAGTAAACATGCCCCTTAGTCTATATAGCAGGAGTCATCACTGGGGTGGGTGAGAGCTGGGGTGGGAAGAGAAGGATCTAAAACCTCAGCAGTGCAACGGCTTCAAAGAAAATGAATCTTTCTTCTTTTTTGAACTTGCAGGCTAGAGAAAAGGAGGAAATAATCATGGCAGCAAAATAGAAACCTTTGCCTAAAACAAAATAAAAAAAATCTCCTCTACAAACAGCTTCTAAAAATAAAGTAGTAACTTTAAGCAGCAAAATATGTTGCATGGCCCAAAAAGCAGCCAGTCCTCAGCACAGATCTTGTTTTAATAAAGCTTGTCTTTACACTACTCTTATTAATCACTCCAGTAATATTTTAAGGCCAGATTGTCACCATTAACAAAATTATTTCATTATAATAAAGTTTCACACTGCCCCAGTAGATTATATTTTGAATACTTAAGCATGCAGCCTAATTTTTAATACCCCAGACCACCTCTTACTTATAGAATTAAATTACTATAATTATTAATGTACCATACTACACCTCATTAATACAGCCATTGCTCTGATTCTGACTGCAGCCAGTGTCAGACAATTCTCTTTAACCGTTTTACCTTATCTCAGCCTCTCTTTTCCCTCCCTCCAGTCATCATTCTCTTGAGACTGATTTCTGTCTTTAGGGCAGCAGTGTGAAACCGGAAAGACCAGCATTCAATTCCCACTTACACTCCTTCTGGTCTTGGAGAAACCACGTAACCCTCCCTTGCCTCAGGTACAAACTTACAGGCTGAAGCAGAAAGCTGGAGCTGAAGTCACCTGCTATTAGCTGTGTACGTGTTTTGTAGCGTATTGATAGCACGAGACTTCAGCGCCAGTTTGCAGCAAAGGATGTGTATGCAAATGAGCTGTGTGTTAAAGGAAGGGAGCCAATGCAAGCGCAGACAAAAGAAGTGCTAGAAGTGGTTCTGTGTGCATGTGCGTAAATGCTCAATGCTCACATTATGTGCACAGGATGTGCAGGATCTTTTGATGCTCGGCCCATAAAAATCAACACTATTTCACCCAGAAACATTTTTTTATAAAATCACAACAAAGAGACCTAACAGTAAATGGAGAATGATATTACTGAGTCCAAAAAGCACACAAGGATAAAAAGCAAAAGATATCTGTTCTTGAACGCTGAACTTTCACTCATATGCTGAAAGACACATGCAGAAAATTTTCACTTCGAAGGTAACTGTTCACCGGTACATACCTGAAACTGATTTTTCCTACACGTGCACAATGTTTAAGTCACCTCAGACCAAGCATAGAGATATTGGTGCTCCTGCTGCTTATGTAATCTTCTATGCATTTCTTTGCATTGGGTGTGGGTCTTATTTGCATACCATTTTAATATGCACAGCTCATTTATATATTATTTAAATACTTTCGCTGTTGCTGTGTGCTCTTTTCTGCATTTGGTATGTGCGTATAAGTTGTGATATCTGCACACAAGGCACGCTAGTCTTTCTCCATTGGCCCATTAGACTGTAAGCCCTCCAGGGGCATAAGTACTGTACCTGCATGTAACTTGCCTTAAATGTTTATTGGAAAGGCATGAGCTAAATACAAATAAACACGTGTGCTGCTCAGCTGCACTGCTGATTGGGGCTGACTGGTGTCGGTCTAAAGGGAAGCAGAGAAGTTGCTACCTGCAAAGTGTGTCTAGTCCTTGTCCAGACTGCGGTGGCTGGGCCCAACATGGGGTGAAGGAGCAGCAATGATAATGAGGATCCTGGCTGCAGCAGGCAGCTCGAACCACCATTGCCTGATGCATCCTCCTGACTCACTCTGTGCTCCTGGCTCCTCCTTTACTGTACCATGCAGGCCAGCGCCGCCTTCTAATATTGTACTACCCTAGGTGGGCTCCCAGTTTGCATATAACCCGATTCTCTCCCGGATGTCGAAGCCTTCTGCACGTCCGGTCTGAACCGGATACACAGAGGGCATCATGATTCTGATCCCGCGGGGCATAAGAACATAAGAGCATAAGATATGTCATATTGGGTCAGACCAAGGTCCATCAAGCCCAGTATCCTGTTTCCAACAGTGGTCAAACTAGGTCATATTTATTTATTTATTTTATTTAGATGGATTTGGTATACCGCTTTATCATTAAATCAAAGCGGATTGGCACTTCAAACAATCGATAATATTGTGTGGTCTGTAGCATGCAGTGGTAGATCTAAGAAGTGTGGTGTGTGTTACAGTGTGTTAGATTTATCGGTGAGCTATATACATAATGAGCCATATACATATATACAATATACAATAATGTAGCCATGTGATTGGTGCTCTAGGGTCTTGATTTTGTCTTGCCCTGAAAGTTGTGCAGAGTAGTCATTTATGTGAAGTCCTTGAAATGTTCTGTAAATAGAGCAGTTTTGAGAAGCTTTCTGAAGTCCTTGAGGTCCTTGGTTGATCTTAGGTGGTCTGGGAGGGAGTTCCATATAGCGGGCGCTGCCAGTGAGAGTGCCCAACTTGATGTGGCCTGTTTTGTTTTACCAAATTCGTTTGGTATTCTGATGGTGTTTGGAGTTCTATTTCTTCTTGGTCTCTTACTGTCTTCGATTTTTATGAGTGGTTGTAGGCTGTCGGCTGAAAGGTTGTGTATTATTTTGAATACATGTATGAGTACTTTGAATTGGACTCGAGAGCTGATTGGTAGCCAGTGTAGTTGGTACAGTATGGGAGTGATGTGGTCGTGGTTTGTGCTATCTGTTATGAGTCGTGCGGTCGTGTTTTGTGCTAGCTGTAGAGGTTTTATTGTCTTTTTGGTAGCCCCTGGTAGATGTGATTGCAATAGTCTAGAGTGGGGATGATGATAGCTTGACAGACTGTTCGGAAATGTTCATGAGCGAGGATGGGTTTGAGCCTTCTGACTGTCCGCATTTTGATATAAGCGCTCTTTGTGGTTTTTGCGATGTGGGATTGGAGGTTAAGGTCCTTGTCGAGCGTTACTCCCAGGTATTTTATCTCTTGTCTTACTGGTATGATGTTGTCCTTCAGGTTGATGGTGGGTGGGGGTGAAAATGTCTGGTTTCTTGTGATGAATAAAGCTTCAGTTTTATTGTAATTTATTGACAGGTTGTTTTCCTGAAGCCAGGTTGCCATTTGTTGGAAGCATTTGGCTATGTTGGAGTAGGTCATATGTACCTAGCAGTTTCCCCAAAAGACACAGGTTCCATAATGCTTGTACTGGGTCAAGCATTGATATCCTGGGTCTCTTCTTAATAACAGTTTATGGACCTTTCCTCCAGGAACTTGTCCAAACTTTTTTTAAAACCAACTACACTAACAGCCTTTACCACATCCTCCGGTAACAAATTCCAGAGTTTGATTACAAGTTGAGTGAAAAAATATTTTCTTTTATTAGTCTTAAATAGTTTACCCAGTAGCTTCATTGCATGTCCCCTAGTCTTTCTATATTCTGATAACGTAAACAATCGATCTACATTTACCCGTTCCACTCCGTTCATTAATTTATAGACTTCTATCATATCTCCCCTCAGGCATCTCTTTTCCAGGTTAAAGAGCGCTAACCTTTTTAGCCTTTCTTCATAGGAGTATCCTTCCATCCCCTTTACCATTTTGGTGGCTCTTCTCTGAACCTTTTCTAATAACGCTATATCCTTTTTAAGATACGGCAACCAGAATTGCACACAATATTCAAGGTGCGGTCTCACCATGGAACGATATAGAGGCATTATAATATCTTTTGTTTTATTTTCCATTCCTTTCCTGATGATACCTAGCATTCTATTTGCTCTCTTGGCCGCCGCTGCACACTGGGCTGAGGGTTTTAACATGTTACCCACAATGAAGCCTAAATCTTTTTCCTGGGTGGTGGTTCCTAATGTGGAACCTTGCATCGAGTAACCATAGTTTGGGTTGTTCTTCCCTAGGTGCATAACTTTGCACTTGTCCACATTAAATTTCATCTGCCATTTTGATGCCCATTCTTCCAATTTATCAAGATCCTCTTGCAATTTTCCACAGTCCTCTTGGGCGTTAACAACTTTAAATAGTTTTGTGTCATCTGAAAATTTGATAATCTCACTCGTTATTCCACTTTCCTGGTCATTTATGAATATGTCAAAAAGCAGCGAACCCAACACAGATCCCTGGGGTACACCACTATTTACCTTTCTCCACTGAGAAAATTGGCCATTTAGCCCTACACTCTGCTTTCTATCTTTTAACCAGTTCCTGATCCACAGTAGTACACGGCCTCCTATCCCATGATTCTTTAGTTTTGCCAAAACTCTCTGATGAGGGACCTTGTCAAAGGCTTTCTGAAAGTCCAGATACACTATATCAACCGATTCACCTTTGTCCACTTGTTTATTCACACCTTCACAAAAACATAACAGATTAGTAAGACAAGATCTTCCTTGTCTAAAGCCATGTTGGCTGTCTCCCATTAGGCTATGACTATCTACATGCTGAGTAATTTTATTCTTTATGATGGTTTCTACCATTTTTCCCGGTACTCACGTGAGGCTCACCGGTCTGTAGTTTCCCGGATCACCCCTGGGACCCTTTTTAAAAATTGGTGTTACATTGGCGATCCTCCAATCTTAAGGTATTAGAGATGATTTTAATGATAGTTCACAGATTACTAATAGCAGGTCTGCAATCTCATATTTCAGTTCTTTCAACACCCTTGGATGTATACCATCTGGCCCAGGTGATTTGCTACTCTTCAGTTTATCTAATAGTTGTAATACATCTTCCCGATGTATCGATATTTCCTTCAATTCATCCGCACCTTTAAATACCACTTCAGTCATGGGTAACATCCCTACATCTTCCTCAGTAAAGACCGAAGCAAAGAATTCATTCAGTCTCTCCGCTATCGCCTTGTCGCCTCTTAGTGCCCCTTTAACTCCACTATCATCTAATGGACCAACTGACTCCCTCACAGGATTTTTGCTACGAATGTACTTGAAAAAGTCTTTATTTCGCGTTTTTTATTCTGCAGCAAGCTTCTTCTCAAATTCTCCCTTTGCCTGCTTTATCAATGCCTTGCATTTGACTTGCCAGTGCTTGTGCTGTTTCCAGGTTTCATCATTTGGCTCTTTTTTTCCATTTCCTGAAAGTTGCTTTTTTGGCAACAACAGCCTCTCTGACCTCACTTTTAAACCATGCTGGCAGTTTTTTGGACTTCCTTCCACTTTTCATAAAGCGTGGAACAAAGCTGGTTTGGGCTTCCAAGATAGTATTTTTCAACAACAACCAAGCTTGATGTAAGTCTTTAATCTTTGCAACTGCTCCTTTTAGTTTATTCTTAACTATTTTCCTCATTTTATCATAGTCTCCCTTTCGAAAGTTAAAAGGTAGTACTGTGGATTTCCTTACTATCCCTCCTCCACTAATTAAATCAAAGGCAATCATGCTATGATCACTACTGCCAAGTGGCCCCAACACCCTTATCTCTTGCACTAGATCTGGTGTTCCACTAAGGACTAGGTCTAATATTGCTTCCCCTCTGGTCGGTTCATGAACCAGCTGCTCCAAGAAGCAGTCATTTATTTCATCTAGGGTCTTTATCTCCCTAGCATGTCCTGCCGTGGCACTGACCCAGTCAATACCAGGGTAATTGAAATCACCCATTATTATTACTGCGCTGCAACTTTTATTAGCTTCCTTGATTTCTTTGAGCATTTCCTCATCCATTTGTTCATTCTGGCCAGGTGGTCGATAGTACACCCCCACTGCCATCGCCTTCCCCTTTTTACATGGAATTTTAATCCTTAGAGATTCTACAGCAAATTTTGTTTCCTGCAAAACTTTAATCCTTTCTGACTCTATGCCCTCTCTAGCATAGAGCACAACCCCTCCACCAATTTGATCATCTCTATCATTATGATATAGTTTGTACCTAGGTATCACAGTGTCCCACTGTTTGTTCTCCTTCCACCATGTCTCTGATATTCCAAGAATATCTAACCACTCATTTAGTGCTACATATTCTTTTTTTTTCTTTTTTTTTAATTTTTTATCTATAAAGTTTCCAAATTACAACAAATCGGAAAAACATCAAGAAAGAAACAGAAAGTAACAGAAGTAATCATCCTCAAAGAGAAACTATACATAATAAAGACCACATTATGGGAACTGACTGTGATCACATTTCAAGAACTATAATTCAAATGCATCTTTACATTCATCAGAAAACAGAGCAACATCTTGCACATACAAGGTGTATAACAAATCACTCACCCTGCATAGCCCCGGATACAACCTGACGATCAGAAATAAACCGTTCTAAATGAGAGCTATCAGTGAACACATAAGATACTCCCTCAAAATTAATGACACAACGACAAGGAAAACGCAGGTAGAACGTAGCTCCCAAACTCAAGACCTGAGGCTTTAAGGCTAAAAAAAGCCTCCGTCTGAGTTGGGTGCTATGTGCCACATCAGGAAAAATGTTAACTGTATAACCACAAAATTTTACAGCCTTACATTTAAAGTAGGCCTTCAGAATACGAAATTTCAAATCTAGGGAATGAAAAGTCACCAATAGCGTAGAACGGGAATGAATTATATCGAGCGAGTCTTCCAGGAAGGCGGTCAAATTGGTTATAGAAGGCTCAGACATACCAGTACCTCCTTCAGCAGAGTGCACCTTTTTAGACCGAAGGGGAAAGTAATAAAGAGAAGAAACCTCTACAGATTCAGTAATAGAAAGAACCTCCTTCAGATATTTATCTAATAAACTGCTACCGTGAGTGAGAGTGGTGTACGGAGCCTGGAGACAGGCTCCTGGGATTGCTGCTGCGGTTTTCACGCCGCTGACGATGCCCTCTCCTGCCCTGGACGACCGGGCAGGCATTGCTGCGGCTACCTGGTGCTGGGAGGTCCTGAGCTGCCCTTTAAAACTGTGCCGTGGTGTTCACTACTCCGGAACTGCTACCATGAGTGAGAGTGGTGTACGGAGCCTGGAGACAGGCTCCTGGGATTGCTGCTGCGGTTTTCACGCCGCTGACGACGCCCTCTCCTGCCCTGGACAATCGAATCAGCGCAGTTTGATTGGCTGTACTTGGTGACTTTTGCCTATAAATTTGTTAGTGTTCTTTGCGACCGCGGAGCGTGACTGCGGGCGTGATCCGAAGGGGCGTGTCTAAAGGGGCAGGACCTGCCCCTTTCACGCCCCTTTGGCGCCTCGTGGTGCTTCGTGTTTGTTTGATATTAATTGTGTCTTATTAATCGTATATTTAGCATTGTTTGTTTTCTGTTGGTATCCCACAGCTTTGTTAAATGGGGAAGAGGAAGGCTAAAACAGAGAACAAGGTGCCAGGGGATGAAGTTAGTGGGCCGAGTGGGGGGAAGGTTATCGGCCCCTTGGACAAGCACCTTGTTCCCTGTCCGTTGGCGCAATCCTCTCCGGAAGGAGTCTCCCTAAGTTCAGAGGGTCGGACTCCTCCTCCCTGTCCTTTGCCCCCTTCGCCTGACGTTTTGGTTCAGGAGTCTTCAGTTATGGTGAGTCATGTTATTCCATTCTTGACTTTACCTAATCCTGTTTTTGAGTTGAGCTCTGGTTCAGAGCTTCCTGTTCTTGCTCCCGATGGCGAAGTCACCCTAAAAGATCTATGGGGAGCGCTTCAATGTATTGATAGTAAATTAACTAGTAATGTTAAGTCATTTTGTACTTTTTCTCAGGAAACTGTTGCTTCATTGCGGCAGTTGGATGAGAAAATTATTTCTGTGGATAGAGGTATCTCCAAATTGAAGGATCAAGTTGCTCCTCTCACTGTTGCAAATGTAGCCGGTATAAAAGATTCCCTGATTGTTCACTCTAAGTTAGAGGCCCTTGAAAATTCTGTACGTGCTTATAATTTACGTTTTTTGAACTTCCCGTGTACGGCGTTGTTAGCACCTCGGATTTTATTAGATAAAGTGCTATATATTCTAACTCTCCCATCTTATTTTTTAGACTTCTAGCATTTGCATACAAGCATTTTAGAGACTGTATTTTATTCATATTAATTTGGCTATTGGCAGACATGGGTAATTTGGGATCTTTAAGCTCTGTCTGCTACATACTCAAGGGTATTTGGGCTACTTTACTCTTTTTTTGAACATCTCTGCTTTTGGTAGTATCCTTCAAGGATACATTCTTCCGAACCATCCACTCTTGGGCGATTGTTGGCGTTTCCCTATTATCTAGTTTAAAAGCTGCTCTACCTCCTTTTTAAAGGTTAATGCCAGTATCCTGGTTCCATCCCGGTTAAGGTGAAGCCCATCCCTTCGGAAGAGCCCCTCCTTTCCCCAGAATGTTCCCCAGTTCCTAACAAATCCAAACCCCTCATCTCTGCACCATTGTCTCATACACGCATTTAGACTCCGGAGCTCTGCCTGCCTTTTGGGTCCTGCGCGTGGAACGGGAAGCATTTCGGAGATTTCAACTTCCTACCTAAAAGCCTAAATTTAGCCTCCAGAACCTCCCTACCATATTTTCCTATGTCATTGGTACCGACAAGTACCAAGACAGCAGACTCCTCCCCACTGAGATCAGAATCGCAAACAGTCCTATACATGCAGACCGGGACTGCGATTCAGCCCAGCCTGCACATACAGGACATGCCCATCTAACTCAAGGCTTTTAAATGGAGCCGTGGTGCCATGGCGTTCGGTTGCCATAGCACCGTGGTTCCATTTAAAAGCCACAATCCTAGCTACCAGCTCCCGCAGCTAATTCCCCACAGCCCAACCCCTGATCCAGCCATCTACAACTAGGGGTCGGGCTGCGGGGAATGTCCTTGGCCACGCCCTGCTCCATCCGTGCCCTGGGCCCGCTGATCCCCTACATCCAGGAAAGTTATTCCACCTCGGAGGTGGAATAACTTCTCCATAAAAGTCGCTAGCCCTGGATGTACAGGGCCAAAATTAGAATCGGCCCTGTACATCTAGGGTGGTGATCACCCACCGTCCGCCCTAGCTCCATCCCCAATCAAGCCCTCGTCTAACTTCCCTGAACAACTGGTGGGGAAGTGAGACACCAACAGGGAGGTCCACGAATTGCAGGATGGACGTCCCGTTGGGACGTCATTCTCCGCTCTTCGGGGGACAGAATAACCCCCATAGTGTTAGGGCTGGCCCTTACTAATATGTCTCTCCCCTTTGCTGTGGCTGTATCAGATTTTCTCTTGACTTTTTTCTGATCTTTCATGTCTCTTTAGTCTGCTTCCTTTCAACTTTTTTAAGCCATATTTTGAAAGGCTGTTAGAGATTTTTTGTGGATGATATCAAAATTTGAAATAGGGTAACATCCTGGAAGATGTGGTAAACATGAGGAAGGATCTAATGAAGCTTAAGGAATAGTCTAATGTACTGTATGGCAGATACAATTTAATGATAAAGTTGTGATCAATATTATTGGCACCCTTGCAGTTCAACTCCTTAATGTCCAATATCTCCTAAAAAAAAAAGAAGTGGCCAGTGAAATGACTTTGGACTATATATGCACACACATTTGACAGATAAAAGAATGAAATAAATCAAGACCACTTACAAATGGAAATAGTATAAAAACTGGGACATTGCCAGGACATGATTATTGACACTCTTATAACAATTCAAATCATGAGGAACGGGGAGATATGATACATAACTTTAAATACTTAAAGTCTATTAATGAACAAACAAAACTTTTTCAAAGATGAGGAAGCTGTAAAACTAGAGGACATAACCAGAAACTGCAATGACGTAAACTGAAAGGCAACGTCAGGAAATAATTTTTCCCTGAAAGGGTGGTGGATGGTTGGAATGCCCTCCAGATGGACGTGGTGGGGCAAATACAGTAACAGAATTCAAAATGGCATGGGACAGACACAGTGGATCCCTTTATAGCAACAGGATAAAATAAAAATAAACATAAATATTTCTTGTATCTCAACAAATAGGAGTGAACTGCATTGAGCGGTGGGTACACCCCTAAACAAAGGCATTGGGAGGGGTGGCCTGCAGAGTGGCAGACTAGATGGACAATATTGGTCTTTATCTGCCATCATATAATATGTTACTATGTATGCTACTATATTACAGTTTGAACAGCAGAACCACATTCCCATTGCAGTAAAATTAGTCACACCTTTGAGAAATTGTCAGTACTCATATGATGTGAATCAACCAATAAATCAGGAGTCTCAAACTCAAATTGCTTTGAGGGCCAAATGAGGACTTGTAAAATAACCCGGGGGCCGCATGAGACGTGGGACCTCATTTGCATAAGGGACCTCATTTGCATAAATATTTGCATAATGTTACCATACCCTAACTTTTAGTAAACATGCCTCTTAATGAGTGCATGAATAAAGAAAGACTAAAAGATTTCTACATTACTATAATCCAGTGGCAACCGCCAGGCACATTAGGAACTACTACAAACAAACACTGCCCATTTAGAACCCATAGCAAACCCGCCATATCCTAACAGCACTACCAGGACTCACAAAGCACCATACCCTACCAATCAAAAGGCAACACTGCAAATATTAAATCAATACATTTCAGAGAATAACAATACATGACCTACTGGGGACAGAGAACAAGTAGCAATGTCAAATAGGAATTACATAAGCAGAATATCTCAGCTCAGTTACACATGCAGAATACACCATCACCAAACAAGGAATCAAAATTTAGAAACAAGACAATTAAACTGGGACCCCCCAAAAGCCAAACTTGGAATGTACAACAACACTGTAGAAATAAAACTATAAATTAATTTCCTCTTGTACTAAACAAAGCACAGACGTTATTGATGCACATTTCCCAGAACTGACATATTCCAGTTAATAAATTCAAAATAAAGATATTTTTCTACCTATTGTGCATTTTTTTTCAGTTCCAGCCACTTTCTTCTGGTTTCTTTGTGCCTTCTGCTAACTCTCCATCGTCTGCTGTCCATTTGTCCTTCTCTCTTCTAGCTTTTTCCATTCTCCCTCTACATCTGCTTTAACATATTAATCTTTCTCCTTTTGCTCTTTCCTCATTCCTATTTTCATCCACTCAAATTTTACCCCTCCATCCTCAATCCCCACTTACCTGGCCAATTGTAGATTTGTCTTCCCTCCCACACAAAATATTTTCCCCTCTCCATTTCACTCTCCCAGCTCCATCCCATTCTAATCCTCCCCCAACATCAGCTCCCTTCTAGTTCCAGTCCCACACAGCACCCCCTCCCTTCTAGTCACTGCATCAGCCCATTTTCAGTCCTAGCCCCCCATCAGCCCATTTCCAATCGTAGCTCCCCCCCATCAGCCCATTTCCAGTGCTAGCTCCCTCCCCTCACAGCCCATTTCCATTCCAAGCCCCCCTCCCCATCAGCCATTTGCAGTTCAAGCCCCCCTTCCACTCAGCCCATTTCCAGTCCTAGCAGACCCCCAGCCCATTATCAGTCCTAGCCCCCCATAGCCGATTACCAGTCCTAACCCCCCCCCCATCACCTCATTTTCAGTGTTACCCCCATCACCCCATTTTCAGTTACCCCCCTCATAGGCCATTACCAGTCCTAGCCCCCTCCCACCATCAGCCAAATTAGATTTTAAAAAATGTATATTTGCTGCTGCTGCAGTATTAAGCGTCCCGCGGGCCCCTCTGCCTGGTCCTCTCCTCCCTGCAGCATTCAGCTCCAAAAGCGGCGGCCTTCAGAGCCGCGAAGAGAGAGAGAGTTTCTCTCGCGCGGTTCTGAAGACTCTCGCGCTGCTCTTCAGAACCGCGCGAGAGAAACTCTCTCTCTTCACGGCTCTGAAAGCCGCCGCTTTTGGAGCTGATACTGCAGGGAGGAGAGGACCAGGCAGAGGGGCCCGCGGGACGCTTAATACTGCGGTGGCAAGTTTGGAATTTTTATTTTTTTTTACTCGCCGGTACTTCGCGGGCCACACAAGATGCTCTCGCCCGCGGGCCGCGTGTTTGAGACCCCTGCAATAAATGATGGTTCTAATGTTTAAAATGGCCACATTCACTCCCTGTTCCATTTTTACAATGGTGAAGACAAGAGAACTGACTGAGACTGTCAGAAAGTCATTATCACCAAATATCAAACTTCAAAGGGGTATAAGGCCTTCTGCAAAGAACTTGTGATTCCTGGTCTACAGTTTGCAATGTTATTAAGTTTTCTTAGGGGTATGTTTACTAAACTGCGGTAATACCATTCGCGTTAGGATCTGCGGTAGAGGCAGAAATACCCAAATAAGGACATGGGCGGTACATCGTTACCAATAACGGGGGAGGAGTGGCCTAGTGGTTAGGACAAGGTACTTCAGGCCAGAGGGCCGGGGGTTCAAGTCCCACCTGGGGACAGCAATCTCAGGCCAGAGGGACTGGGATTTCTAGTCCTATAGGCACTCCTTGTGGTCTTGGGCAAGCCACTTAACCCTCCATTGCCCATGTTCCCTGTAAGTATTAGCGTATGTGTGTCATATCCCCTCGTGTTAAATGTATCTCCCAATTGACTCCTTTGACCTGGTGAAAAGCGGGATATAAATACAGCTAAATAAATAAATAAATAATGCACGTTACAAGGCGCCATAAATTAACGAGCATTACATGATGAGCCGTGGCACGTTACTGTGCGTTAATCTTAAGAAGGCGTACAGACATGCAAACACAGAAACAGAGCTGTAGCACAATGGTTACTACACTGACTGATGGTACAGGGGTCATGGGTTTGATTTTCCAGTGTGCCTAATGCATAAGGCTGGTTGAGGAATCACCCTTTACATTTAAGTAGTGATTGTTGAGGCATTTTACTTTTATTTTAATTAGTGCTGCCAGCAAAGGCACCCCATAACGCACTCCATAGGGCACATTATAAAGTGCACTGTACGCCAAGGCGCTTGATAGGGCTTCTTATAAGACACCTTATGAGACACCTTAAGGTTACAGTACTCTGAGGGTGTTTTTGCTGGCAGGGGAGGGGAGGGGGGGAGGGGGAGGGGGAGGGGGGAGGGGGGAGGGGGGGAGGGGGAGGGGGAGGGGGGGAGGGAGGGGGGGAGGGGGAGGGGGAGGAGGGGGGGAGGGGGAGGGGGGGAGGGGAGGGGGGGAGGGGGAGGGGGAGGGGGAGGGGGAGATGTTTGGACCCATAGGCAGATTATGTACCACCACGCAACCCACCCTCTGGGGCTCATGGTGGGAAACAGGATCACCCACCAATAGATCCACATTCTACCTCCCTGCAATGGTAGCAGTAGAGGGGACCATCAACCCCAGTCCTGCTGGGGAACAGACACCCTACAGGGCAGGCAATGCAGAACTGTACACATTCCTAAAGCAATAGCCGTGCAGGTGGTGGCCGGCCACTACAATGTCCGAGTCATTGCCCTATGCTATGTACAGATGGATCCAGGCCAGGCCATCCTATCCTGGCTATTCCCAGAGTACCTTGCTCCTCATTATGCACATTGGCAGGCCAATACTGGCAACAGTGCCAGCAGTGTGGGCTGTGGAGAGTGTTTGCAGCCACCACACACTGGATAGACAGACACACACTCCACACACCTATGCCAGCATTGTGCAACTATAGAGGTGTTTGGCAGCCCTGGCAACCGCACCAGTCCTGGACACAGTGCAGGCATGGCTATGGTAGACAATACTGTTGGGGGTCACTCCCCAGGGTGGTAAACACTGTCAGACACAAGACCTGTAGCACACTCCATAGACATCAGAAAGGTTGCTATGATGCAGCTCAATCAGCAAATTGTGCTTAACATTGTAATTGCTATCTGCCAGTAATCATAGCAACCGTTTGATAGATGTTTACCGTATTCCCAGGTTTAGGGTGGCATTGCCAAGGTATGCAAGTGCTAGTATTGGGAGATGCACGCAGGGTCCAACATCCTGCCGCTCCAGGAGGCATTGAATAATGGAGCCTGTGGGTGCGCGTGTGTCTGCCCCTGCATACCATGGGGGCGGCGCATAGAAATGCAGCACAGGCATCTTTATTAGAAGCAGCATGGAACCAGGATGGTGTTTGGCCCTCCAGGACTGCATTTGGGAGACTCTGCTCTAGGTACTGCACATGTTTATGGTGTCTGTGCTCTGTAGGGTAAAATGTAGGTGTTTTGGGCATGTTTACGTCATCTCCAATAAAGGTTCTGCCTGTATTAGCACGTTTTAGTAGTGGGTAAAATATGGGGACTAGATTGGCAGGAACCACAGCTGGGACTTGAAGCTGTGACCGTCTGCTTCTGAATATGCTGGCTTTTTGCACCGCACCACCTTGTTGTCACAGAGTCACTGCATTCCCTGGTGATATCATGACTGTTCATCAGACAGAGCCTGTCTGTTGCATTGCATGGCACCCACCTACACAGGGCTAGGCCACGGTCTGCTCTGGGCAGCTGCCACTGCCCCCTCCACCACCAATATCCCTCTGCTACCATGATGACATGCCCTTCTGCTGGTGGTGCTGGTGGAGCGCAGTCTCAGGCCGTCCAGTGTGCGGGTAGGCGGCTGCCTATGGTGCGGTTTCTGGGGTAGGGGTGCCTGCATAGGTGTCCATGCTTCCCCCAGGCACCGCCTGCCAATGTTCTATGCCCATGGGGGTAGCTGCTGGGTACCATCCCCTGTGACACTGTAGGAAACACAGTCGTGCCCATGTTGGGCCTTCATCAGTTGCTGTCTGGCTGCTCTGCTGTTTCAGCATTTGTATGGGCTACCTAGGCATCACCCTAGTCTGCACTGTGGCCCAGCTGCACCACAGCATGTGCCGCCTGTTGCCCTCTTTATCCCCTTTTCCAGCATCTGTCCAGTTGCCCGTTCCGACATGCCCACCCTGCTGTTGCGGGACATGTGCACACCATAGGACACCTGTCCAATAACAAGGGAAAGCCCTGATCAGCGCTATCTCACTGTGGGCTCATTCACCTTGTATGGGGACGGAGCATAGACCCTTCCATGATTAATATCTTTTTTGGAGCTTTCTCGGGGGGGGGGGGTTGATGTTTCCCATTAATATCACTATTGGCCAGCTTGGTTATGTTTGTTTTCCAGTTTGTTGAGGTCATTTTCAATGTTTATGTGCCCTTTTGTTCTGTGCACATGTATCACACTTATCACTTTTGTAGGTTTCCCGGCCTATGCTGTACATTGCTGACACTTAAATTGTTTCTCTCCCCTGCAAATGTGCATCTAACGGCAGGTTTTCAATCGCGTTAGGATTCAGCTCTTCAGATCAGCGCATTAGTGTGAATGGAGCCTTTCCCCACCCACACTCCACCCATTGACCCCTTTTCTCCGCCCTCTCTCCACCTTCTGCAGTGTTTTACCGCGCTGCGGAACGTCTACGTTCGTTAAGTAACGTCTACGTTCGTTAAGTAACGTTAACGCGCGTTATGAGACGTTAACGCGCGTTATGAGACGTTAACAATCGTTAACGTCTCATAACACACATTAACGTTACTTAACGATCATTAACATTACATAACGCGTGTTATGTAACATTACCGCAGTTTAGTAAACATACCCCTTAATGTTCTACTCATGGAACAGTCAGGACATGGTGGGAAGAGGAAAATTAATCCAAGAAGTCTTATTTATTTATTTTCTTTTAATTATTTAACAGTTTTTCTATACCGCCTTTTCTTTTAATCAAGGTGATTTACAAACCTTAACTTTTAACTTTTGCAAGAACTTGCAAATTAAACAGTAAATACATAACTTAAACAGTAACATCATAACTTCAAATTTAAACAGTATCTTGTAACATCAACTAAATTTATAAATTATTTACCTATTTACTTCCATGTTAATTTTCCTGTTACTTGTAATAGGTCTGTTATATCTGACCAATTGTTGTATTGTTTCAATGTAAACCGCACTGATGACAAATAGCGCAGTATATAAGAAAATTAAATAAATAAAACATCTTGATAATTGTAATGGGAGGGATGATTGGTATAGATGGCATAGCTAGTGTGAATCTGGTTGTTGAGTGGTTAGTGTGATTGTGGGTCTTCATTGAATTGTTCTATGAATAGGGTGGTTTTGAGCAACTTCAGGAAGTTTTTTATATTGGTTGATGATCTTATATATTCTGGGAGGACATTCCAGATAGCTGGAGCAGCAAGAGAGAAGGTTCACATGGAAGTGAATTTATTGGTTCTTGTGAATAGACTGGGGGTAGGTATAGTGTTTTTAGTGCTGTTTCTGTCTGGTCTTGTGCTTACTTTATTTCTGATGAGTTTTTGTAGAATTCCTGCTGACATGTTGTTTTTAATTTTGAAGATGGTGAGTGCTGATTTATATTTTACCCTTGAAGGGATTGGTAGCCAGTGTAGATCATGTAGTATAGGCGTTATATGGTCATGGATTGAAGCGCCAGCAATAATACGGCCAGCGGTGTTCTGGACTATTTGAAGGGGACAAGTGGATTGTTTAGTTAGACCTTGGAAGAGGAGATTGCAGTAGTCTAGCACAGATGTAATGATGGCTTGGCATATTGTGTGGAAATGTTCTTTATTGAGGAGAGGTTTTAGTCTCCGGAGCATTGCTAGTTTGAAGAAGGCTGATTTAGAGACCTTGTTGATATGAGGTTGGAGGGTGAGTTGTTTGTCTAGAATCACTCCAAGATAATGAACTTCATCTCTTATTGGGATCGGAGTATTTGAGATGTTGATAGATGTAGGAGGAGTGAATGTGGAGTCCCTTGTAATGATAATTGCTTCAGATTTTTTATGTTGATGTTTAAGTTGTTGTTAGTAAGCCAGGTCGTTATTTCATGAATGCAGGTTGATATAGTAGTATAGTCTGGAGCATCTAGGTGGAATGAGGTATATGCCATAATATTGTCAGCATATATGGCATATCTTGCATTTGTTGAATATTTTGCATATGGGCTGAATATAGATGTTGAAGAGAAGAGCGGAAAGTGATGAGCCTTTTCAAGCGTTGTAGAAGCAGATGAGAGGTTTAGGTCTCCTAGAACAATGAGTCTTGTGTGGGGAGTTAGCTGCATATATCATCTCTAGTATGTTGGAAGTGTCCTCTGTTGGGGCATTGGGGGGTCAGTAGATCAGGCAGATGGATAGATGCCTATTTTCAGTGCTGATGAAGTCGCAGTATTCAGAGCTTTTAGAGGTTGATGTCTTGAGCCTTAGGTCTGATTGGGTGAGAATTAATACGAGTACTCCTCCTCCTCCTCGTTTGTGTGATCTTGGACAGTTGAATGCTGTGAATGTCGGTGGTGTTATTTGATTCAGTATCACCTGGTCTGTATTCTTGATCCATGATTCAGTGATATATAGGATATCAATGTTGTTATCATGGATATAATCGGTAATATTATTTGTTTTATTACATATTGATCTTGCGTTTACCAGACCTATAGTTATTCGGTTGGTATGTGTGGAGTGTGATGGAGATATAGATGTATGTGGAGATGGCTCTGATTGAATGTATCTGGTAGGTTTCTTGCTGTGATGTTTGTAGGAAGCATACACGTGAATAGGTTGGTATATAGTAGGGAGGTATGATATGTATAAGGGGGAAGCTTGTAAGGCTGTAAAATAGGGAGAGTAGTAATAAGCATTGGTTTGGTGTGAGCATAGTATAAGAATTAGTATGAGAGCATACATCTGTTGGATGAATGCCCTTTTTTCATTTGATGTGTACACAGGAGTTTGTTGGTCTTGTGCTCAGGGAGAGCATGATATATTTGATGTTCCATGTTAGTGTCCTCTTTGTTGAGCGGTCTACTCACCGCTTGTGATATCTTGCATTCTGATCATGGCAGTAGTAATGGAATCTTGATTGTTGTTCAGTTCATCAAAGGTGCTATTGGTTTGAGCATCGGGATCTTTATGTGGTGTGTATCAGTTCCCGCCACAGGGCCCATGCCTAAGGGCCCTCTGGCGAGGCCCTCAGGCTCGTGCCTGCCAGGCATGGGCGCACCTTGGGGCGCCTTTGATTTTAAAGTTGTTGATGGGGACACCTGATTGGCCTTGTGGAGTTGGCCGGGGAGGAGCAATCCTTCCTGCTCCACTCCACGATGCCTCTCAGGGCAGCCCCGGTATGATGGCAGTGTCGGCAGTGGTTCCTTCCTTCTTCACGCCTCAGGGCGCTTTTGATTTTAAAGTCATTGATGGGGGCGCCTAATTGGCCTTGTGGAGTTGGCCGGGGAGGAGCGATCCTTCCTTCAAAGGTTAGTGTGAATTGTTGGAAAAACACAACGTATAACAACCAAAGAGCTTAAGATAGACCTAAAGCAATCTGGAGTGGTGATTTTAACCTGCACCATATGCCGTGCACTAAACAAAGAGGGACTTCATGGGCGAAGACCAATGAAGGCCCCACTGCTCAAAGACAGACATATAAAGGCAGGCCTGATCTTTGCCCAAACCCACTTTGAGAAACCACAATCCTTCTGGGAAAATGTTCTATGGACAGTTGAAACCAAATTTGAACTCTTTGGCATTGCAGACCAGCACTACGTTTATAGGTGAAGAAATGAAGCTTATAAGGAAAACAAAACACCCTTCTACAGTTAAATATGGTGGAGGTTCCATAATGTTTTGAAGCTGTTTGACTGCTTCAGAAACTGGAGGCCTGGAAAATATTAAAGGAATCATGAAGTCAGAGGACTACCAAGGTATTTTGGAGCAAAATGTGCTACCTAGTTTCAGAAAGCTAGGTCTGGGTCAAAGGTCATGGGTCCTCCAGCAGGATAATGACCCAAAACATACATCCAAATGTACAAAAGAATGGTTAAAAAGGAACAAATGGACTGTTTTAATCGGCCAGCAATGAGTCCTGTCTCAATCCAATCGAGAACCTTTGGAAAGGAACTGAAATCTGCCATTGGTAAAAGGAAGACTGGAAACACGCCGGGCTGTCTCAGGGCCTGACCTGCACCCATGAGAATGTCTGGTTCCTGCAGTGCAAATCGGGTACTAATGGATCCAGATATGTCCCTAGAGGAATCGGGCTCTTTCTTAACAGCTGTTGTTTATACAGTAGGTGCAGGACATGGTTTTGGCAGAGATGCATTATTTGTGGCTCCAAGTGAGAGTGTCTGTGTGTGTGGTTTGAGTATTACACGTAATGATGTGGTGTACTCATCCACAAATCCGGGGGAACATGAATGCCTGGCCAGTACCTGACCTGTAGGGATGACTGCAGTGTCACCAGGTGCCAGGGTGATTGGGCAGAAAAAATCAGAACAGGTTCTCTATAGCAAAATGTCAAAACATATCGTCACTAACAAGGAATCCTCAGAATGAGAACATTTAACAGTACAAACAGCACTAAGACATGCCCAGAAGCACGATCATTGGTCTCTAAAAATGTGCATTTGAACCTTAGGTTTTTGAACTTTCCAAAGGTGATTGGTCTTTGAAATACTGAAAATCCCAGCTGAGGATTTTCCTCTAGTAAATAGGATTTATTTTCTTCCAACGAGGAAATCTCAGAAAGGATCGGCTGAAGAACCATTGACTTCATAGACTGAGGTGCAGGATTGAGCTACCTTATTAGTTAGCTTTGTATTCCAGCAGAATCTTAGAATGATTTTACATCTCTGCTTTAAACATTGTAAAATCTTATTCCATGGTCAGAAAGTGTGGTTATTCACGGATGTTGCATGAAGTACCCAAGAGAGAAGAAAGTTATTTTTGGTGATGCGGCAGGAGACAGTGGCACTAGGCGCTACTCTTTTTTTCTTAAGTATCCATATAAATATATTTTTACTTTTCTTAAAGTAAAATAGATTTTCTTTTGTTCCTGATCAACTACATGCCTTTCTAGATATGAAGAAATTGTCCAGTTCTACTCCACTCACTTGAAGGGTTTATTGAATCATGGAATGTTATGGGTTGGAGTTTGTGCTTAGTGCCTCATTTTTTCTTTTATTTATTTTTTTACTTCTTCTCTTTTTTCTCGCCAATGTTTTCCCTCTCCCCTTCCTCATTTGCTTGAGTAAGGTTTAGTGTAGAGATGATTTGTGAATTATTTTTGGATTGTAACTTATGTTGTTTGTGAATTATGTTACTTTGGAAATCACCTCTTTTGTTTCTTTACTCGACAGTCTGCTTGTAAATTGTTAAAACTTTCAATAAATAAATAATTTCATAAAGGTTGTTTGCGTAGCTGGGTTTAAAAAAGATTTGGACAAGTCCCTGGAGGAAAAGTCTATAAACCCTTATTTAAGTGGACTGAGGAACTCTTCTGCTTACTCCTGGGATAAACAGCATGGAATCTTTCTACCTTTTGAGAATCTGACAGGCACATGTGACTTGGATTGACCACTGCTCGGAACAGGATTCTGGGCTCAATGGATCTTTGGTCTGGCCCAGTATGGCATATCTTATGATCTTATGTTCTTAACTTTTTTAAATAGCAAGCAGCTGCCTCTCACAAATAGTAGCACCCGCCCCTCCCCCACCATGGCTATGGACACCTCTCCTTTAGAGCTTCAACACTGAAGATTCAGTCACCCTGCAAGTATAAGAATATAAGATATGCCATACTGGGTCAGACCAAGGGTCCATCAAGCCCAGTATCCTGTTTCCAACAGTGGACATTTCAGGTCTTAAGAACCTGTCAGGTTCCCAAGGTATACACATTCCATGCTGCTTGTCCCAGGGATAAGGAATGGGATTTCCACAGTTCTCTTTAATAATGGTTTATGGACTTTTCCTCCAGGAACTCATCTAAATCTTTTTCAAACCCAGCTATAATAACAGCTTTTACTACATCCTCAGGTTATGAATTCTAGCGTTTGATTACGTGCTGAACGAAAAAATATTTTCTACTATTAGCATTAAATGTGCCACATTGTAGCTTCATTGCATGTCCTCTAATCTTTCTACTTTATAAAGGAGTAAACCGATCTACATTTCCCATTCCACTTCATTATTTTATAGACCTCTATCATATCACCCTTCAGTCATCTCTTTTCCAATTTGAAGAGCCCTAACCTTTTAAACCTTTCCTCATAGGGATATCTTTTCATCCCATTTACCATTTTAGTCAGTCTTCTCTGTACCTTTTACAATTCTGCTTTAACCTTTTAAAGATTCGGTGATCAGAATTTCACACAATATTCAAGGTGCAGTCGCACCATGAAGTGATACAGAGGCATTATAATATCCTTGGTTTTATTTTCTATTCCTTTCCTTAAGATTCTTAACATTCTATTTGCTTTCTTGGCCACAGCTGCACACTGGTCAAAGGGTTTCAATGTATTGTACTATCCACAGTAATGCCCGGATCCTTTTCCTGAGTGGAGATTCCTAATGTGGAACCTTGTATTGTATAACTGTAGTTTCAGATGTTCTTCCCTAAATAAGTGCATAACTCTTCACTTGTCCACATTAAATTTCATCAGCCATTTGGATGCCCAGTCTTTCCTGCAAAAACTTTATTCTGTTTGACTCAATGTTCTCTTTAACATATAGCGCCACCCCTCTACCTAGGTGATCTACCCTATCATTGTGATATAAGTTGTAGCCTGGCATCACAGTGTCCCACTGGTTATCCTCTTTACATCAGGTCTCTGAGATGCCAATTATACTCTAACCTTTCATTCATTGCTATATATTCTAACTCTCCCATCTTACTTTTTAGACTTCTAGAATTTGCAAACAGACATTTCAAAGTTTGCTTATTTGTTTATATTAACAGTCTGGCTATTGGATGACAGGGATAATTTGGAATATTTCAACTTGGTCAAGTTTTTACTTAAAGACACCTGGGTTACTTGTGCCTTTATTGGAACCTCTCTATCAAGATGCCCTAACTTCCTTGTTTTGCTAGGTACAACATTTCCGAACCATGCGCTCTTGGATGACTGTCAACTTTCTTCCATTTTCTAGTTTAAAAGTTGTTCTATCGCCTTTTTAATGGTAAATATTTATTTTTATTTATTTTTTGTACCGCACTCTTTAGAATCAGTGCGGTTTACATGTATACTAACAGGTACTTTTTATTCCCTTGTCCCCGAAGGGCTCACAATCTAAGCGTACCTGAGGCAATGGAGGGTTAAATGGCTTGCCCAAGGCCACAAGGAGTGGCCATGGGACTAGAGACCCCAGTCACTCTGGCCTGAAGTTGCTTGTCCCCATGTGGGAATTGAATTAAATGCCTGTAGCCTGGTTCCACCCTGGTTTCTAGCTGGCGACTTCCTCCCGCCAGGCTGCTCACTCCTCGTGGGGCTGACCGGCTAGGGAGGGGGAATGCCTGTCTCTCTGGCGCTTTCTCTGCTAACCTTATGGTGGGGGTGGTTTTGACTTGGCTTGGCTGAGATAGAGGAGAGAAGTAGTACCAGCTGCTTCTTTTTTGGGGGATCTTGGCTTCTAAGGAGGTGAGCAGGTGCCGGCTGGCTGTGCCTCTAAGGGGAGGGGTTGTTTGGGGCAGGGGCAGCAGTTGGAACAAGAAAATGTAGTAGAATGGGACAAAAATAGTCTCATTTGAATTTGGGCCTTCAATCTGATTAAAAAAATAATTCTAAGCACACCTTGATATTTATAATGCCCTTGTGTAATATATGGATTTCAGAAGGAAGCTATATTTGGCACAGTGCAAGCATGAAAACATGCATAAGGTTTATACTTTACCCCCCCCCCTCCAATTAGATACCATTTCTTCCTTGTAACACGCTCCTGTGTTCCTTTGGTGTACAGCCCTGTATATTGGGCCCAGTACAAAACGTGGATTGCAAAGGAAGATTGTTTATTTCAATTTATTTCAAAAACCAACTTCAGCCACGACCCAAGTTGGTTTTTGAAATAAATTGAAATAAACATAATCTTCCTTTGCAATCCACGTTTTGTACTGGGCCTGATTATTGCATGTGGATTTGTGCTTTTTCCTGTTGGACTCTGATCAACAGCCCTGTATATTTACATATTTTCGATCCACTCGAGATGACTCTGATTTGTAAAGTTTTAAGCAACTCTGTTTTGGGTCCTGCCCACATGATATGATGCATTATTTACCTTCCCCCCTCCCTCCCTCCCTCCTCCCCATCCCCTTCCCCTCCCTCCCCATCCCCTTCCCTCCCTCCCTCCCTCCTCCCCATCCCCTTCCCTTTCCCCCCTTTCTCCAGTCCCCCTCCCCCTTTTTCTCCCCCTCTGGCATCAAGGAGCCATGGAAAAATTTGCCCAACTTCTTCCCGCCCCTGCCTGGCCACAAGGGCTTAAGAAATGTCTGTCTGTCTCCCTTCCTGTCTGCCACACCCTAGCCAGGAACCCAGGCAGCCAATGAGTTAGTGAATCATTTTTGAATATATGCACATACATTTAGTCAGATGTAATTATTATTTACAGTCATCAAAATCACGTCTTTCCTGCCTCCACTGGGAGACTATTCCATGCATATATCACTCTTTCCATATTTTACTCCTGAGTCTATCCCCTTTCACCCTCATCCTATATCCCCTTGTAGGAGAGCTTGCTTTCAGTTGAAAGAGGCTCTCCTCATGTGCATTTATGCTACTGAGGTATTTAAATGTTTCTATCATATCTTCTCTATCCCACCTTTCCTCTGAAGTATACATATTAAGATCTTTGCCTGTCCCCATATTTAGATATGAATCTAAACAATATGACAAAGTAATAGATATTTTGATTAAATAGAAAATGAGCTGCTAGGGCCACTAGCGATTCTCAGTGAGGTTCTAGGATGAAGAAATCAGCTTAGAAATGACTCAGAACATTTGCAACTTAAATCCAGAAAATGGGTATTTTTATTAAAATAAACTTTTAAACTATATTAGGACAAGAATAGGACCAGTCCAGCTGCAGTCCCTCCCAGTCAGAGGCAAGGACTCTGACCCTGGTCTGGACATCAAAGAAGAGATTCTATCAAGCTGAACTCAGGTGATGTTTTCGGTTTAATTTTCTTTCTCGCTCTCGGCTCTCATCGTCTCCTTACTAATTTAAATTACAAAACAGTTTTGGGACCAGATAAAATATAAACATAATAATTACTTCATGCTATTTCCCACATGCAATGGGTTAGAGAATGGGTGGGTTGTGGGTTAGGATGGAGAATGGACATGGAACGCACATTGCATTTAGTGTGGGGGGACCTATCCTGCACTAATGCTCAATGCTGCAGTCTCTGCCCTTCCATATCAACTACTATAGTACCTTTGTTTCTTTAGAGATCTTCTGTGTTATGTTGGTACCATGATTTCTTGAATTCAGATACTGTCCTGGTCTCTGCTACCTCACTGGGAGGCTGTTCCATGCATCTACCACTGTTTCTATAAAGAAGTATTTCCACATATATCCCCTTTCACATTCATCCTATGCCCCCTTATTGCAGAGTTTTCTTTAATTGAAAGAGACTCAGCCTGTGCATTTATGCCATAGAGGTATTTAAATGTCTCTATCATATCTCCCCTCTCCCATATTTCTTCCAAAGTATACATATTGAGATCTTAAAGTCTGCCCCCATATGCCTTAAAATGAAGCCCACTGACCATTTTGGTAGCCACCCTCTGCACATCCAACCTGTTTATATTCTTTTGATGATGTGGTCTCCTGAATTGCACACAATACTCTAAATTACTGAAGGTCTCATCAAAGACTTAGCCAGAGGCATTATTCCCTCCTCCTCTCTGCTGGCCGTTCCTCTCCCTAGGCACCCATTTAGCCACCATACAGTCAGACCTGCACCCACGTCCCACTCTTCTTTTGTGGACAACAGCACTTCTCCCCCCTCATACTGTACCAATCCCTTGGATTCTGTACCCCAAATGAATGACCCTGCATTCTTAAGCATTAAATCACAACTGCCAAATTCTCAACCATTCCTGAAGCTTTACTAGAACCCTCCTCATGTTATCTATGGCTTCCTGGGTTTCTACTCTTATCTATTGCAGATTTTTGTGTCATCCACAAAGAGGCGAACATTACCTGATAGCCCTTCTGTAATATCAGTGTGATTTTTCTGTGTTTCTGATTGCCGTCACATTTGTGTACTGTGTTCTTGTGAGACTCAGTAATTTTATAATTACTTATTTGAAAGTTTTCACGTTATTTTACTGTAGACTTACTCTGCGGAAGAAAGGCTTGATAATCTACTTCTGGTTGCACCCTCCTAAGAACACCCAGGGGCTTGATCACCAGGAGTCAGCATTGACTCAATGGCATACACTGCAAAACAAATACTAAATTTAACCCGCGGTAAGGTGAAAACCAATTCACACTTCTTGGCTCACTTCTAGATTTAATAAAAGCTTTGTCGACACTTGAGGTCAATGCTGGCATGTAGTTTATAGCAGTCCAACTTGTTCTATTTTTCAGGACCACTAGGAGATGTATTGTTGATATAGGGCCTGGTATAATATTTACATTACAGCTGGGATTATTGCTGTGAGATATTTAGAATAGCAGGATTCCTACATAGGTGCTGAGCATCTGTGTGATATGCATGAGACTTAGGGGTATGTTTACTAAAGTCCGGGAATTTGCGCGCCGCAAATTAGCGCACGGCAACGCGCCACTTAAACGGTGACAAACGCTCCTAAACGCCCCACACAGGTGCGAGGAACCCCCGTGAATGTGCGCGACACACTAACGGGCCCCGCACAAATACGGGCCCGCAAATGTCCGAAAGAGGCGTGTAACGGCGAACGGAGGGCGGAGGAAGGTCCCCGAGGGGCGGAGAGACGGGGTCAATGGGCGGGTAAGGGGAGGGGAGAGGCTCCCCGCACATGAACGGGGCCGAATTTCCCATGAAAAAATAGCGCGAGTGAAACAGTCGCGCTAGAGGTCATATAAAGGCAAGAGAAACCATTTCCGTTAGCAATGTACAGCAAAACCGGGGAAACCTGCAAAACGTAAGCAGTGTGATACATGTGCACAGCAGAAAGGTGAAAGTAAAAATAGACAATGACCAGAAAATCAATAATAAAAATAGTAATGCAGCCTGTGAACAGTTACAGTAATGGGCAAATATAAAAATCACACCCAGGACAGTCCCAGAAAAAAAGATATGAATTTAGGAAGGGCCATGGAGCTGAGACTCCCCCAAAAATAATTCCCAGCCCTGTGGCTGTCCTGGGTGTCTTCCAAATGGTTGCCCACCAATATCACTGTTGCCCAGCTTAAAAGTAAAGCCCCGGTATATGTGTCTATTTCTGGGGTTTAGCTGCATGTTTGTCACCAGACAAGGTGAATGAGGCCACAGTAAAAGACTGAAGAGCAAGCTGTGCGTCCCCATCCTGACAGGTGTCCTATCACCAGGTACTGCACTGCCTCTGCGGCCACAGTGTGGTGCAGCAGACAGAGCCAGCACCTTCAAAACAGGAGGGTCACAGGTTCAAATCCCAGCTGGGGCTCATGCCAGCCCAGTCCCAATATTTTAACCATCACCAAACAGAGATAGTAAAGACACCCCATTATTGCAGAGAGCATAAACATGTTGCAAACACCCATATTTTACCCTCCAGTGCACATGCACCTGAACAATGGGCATCACCCACAGCCGAGTTCCCCAAATGCAGTCCTGGAGTGGCTCAAACTAATCAGGCCATATGCGTTTGCTAAGATGAGGACATGCCAGCATGTTGGTGGAACAGTACAGAGGGTGGAGGGGGCAGGGGCTGTGAGCCACAGAAGACAGTGGCTTAGCCATGTGCAGTCTGGCACCGTCCACTGCTACAGACAGGCCGTGATGGATGTACAGACATGGACCTCCCAGGGAACCCAGCCAATCTGTGGCTACATGGTGGTGCAGTGCACACAGATAGTGTATGCAAGAACATAAGGTCACAGGTTCAAAGCTCAGCTGGGGCTATGGCCAATTCCACCCACCTTTTTTCCAACAACTAAACTGTGCTGGTAAGCACAAACCTGTAATGCAGAGGAGATAGGCATTGTCTATACGGCTATCATTTCCCATCCAAAGCACATACACCATTAACCGTGGCATCACTCAGATCAGAGTATCCGAAATGCAGACCTGGAGGACCACACACCATTCAGCATCCATGCTGCGGCTAATACTAATGATTGTGCTGCATATCTATGCACCACCCCCATGTTATGCAGATGTAGCACATGCATATCCATGAGGGACATCCTAAAACCAGAACAGTGTCTGACACACCATGACCTGATGTGTGTAACCCATATGAAAGGCATCAACCAACAGGCCATGACACACCCATACCCACAGGCCCCATTGGACAATGCATCCTGGAGAGGCAGGACAGTGGGCCCTGCCTGTAATCCCCAAAAGTAGCAGATGTGTACCTTAGCAATGCCACCCCACACCTATGTACATGGTACACAGCTATCCAAGGTCCCATGTGAAAATATGTTCATAATGATTCAAATGCTCAGTACATGTGTCCCATTGAGCACCACCATAACAATCATTCAGATGTGTGTGTTGTGTGCAGCAGGTCTTGTGTCTGATAGTGCGTACCGCCCTGGGGAGTGACCCCCAACAGTCTATGCCTAACATATCCATGCCTGTAGTGTCACCAGGACTGGTGTGTTGGCCAGAGCTGTCAAACCTCTCGATTGTAGCACAAAAGAGGACCAACCTGGGTAATGGTCACAGCAATGTGAAACATCATCAGACACACCCAAGAAAGGCAGGGCCAAAATATATGAATGTTGGAAGGGTCACCAGACCATGCGGAATATTTGTTGAATGATCACTCATTGATGTAGGATAGAGCAGGTTTCCCCACAGCAATGGACAGGTCCCCTATGGCATGCACATGTTGCACAACAGCATGTGTGAGTTGGGGGGAATGTGCAGTAGAGGTAGTTGCCGACATGCACACTGTATGGTTTAAAACTGTGCGCCCACAGCACCAGTAGCAGAAGGGCCTGTAGCATGTTGGGAGAACGTTACTGGTATCTGAGGGGGCCAGTGGCAGGTGGCCAGAGAAGATGGGGGCTGAGCCAATGCCATGTGGGTGCACCGGACCACAACAGAAAGGCCCGCTATGACAAACAGACATGCCATCTCCAGGGTCCACATTCACTCTGTGACTGCAGTGTGGTGCAGGGGACACAGCCAGTGTGCTGGGGAGCCAAAGATTACCAGTTCAACTCCCAGCTGGGGCCAGCAGCAACACTGTGCACATATTTTACCCACCAGTAAAACGTGAGAGGAAATCAAAACATGTCTTGCAGATAACAACCAATATGTGTAGAGCACCCAACCTTTTTTCGGTGACCTCACAAACTTTTTTCTTTTTGTCGGAGCTAGCCGTAGGAAGGTCGGAAGAGAAACCGACCCACACCAAGCGAGTAGCTACTTTTATTATTATAGGTTCTTCACCAAAATAAAGTTAAAGTTCATTTAACCATAAAATAGTCAAAAGACTTATCTCAGTCCAGAAATGCCAGTTATGAGAGATACACGACGCGCACGTTTCGGGCACTCTAGCCCTGTTTCAAGTGCAATAACTAGGATTCCTCAATCTTCAAATACCATCCTCTGAACGCCGTCAATGCAGCTAAGGTCATTATTACAATGGCTGATGAATCACTTTTAAAATAAAAGAACCGACCAATCAGTATCGGGAAAACCCCCACATGATGGGGAACCCCTGATCTGATTGGTTTTCAA
Organism: Ichthyophis bannanicus; assembly: GCA_033557465.1. Taxonomy (NCBI): domain Eukaryota; kingdom Metazoa; phylum Chordata; class Amphibia; order Gymnophiona; family Ichthyophiidae; genus Ichthyophis; species Ichthyophis bannanicus. The sequence continues at coordinate 436,306,749 of CM066032.1, forward strand.
AAGTTATGACGACATCATCATCTTATGCTCTTCAAAACACCTGGTATCATCCTTCCGAAATAGGGATATATCATTATTATGTCATTCCCGATGGTCACATAGAATTGTAACTTAAATAAGACTCTGCCAGTCTATTTCCCTGTTCAAACCTCCTGGCTCCATTGTGCAAGACGAAAAATCCATCGTTGTTCTATGTATTGCAGATGTTCTTCCCGCTGTCCTCCCCGAGGATTAGCTGGCACATGATCAATAATAGACCATTGAAGCTGGTCAATAGTATGAGAATATTCTATACAATGAGAGACCATGGGTGCAGAAAGTACCGCACATCATGTGGGGGTTTTCCCGATACTGATTGGTCGGTTCTTTTATTTTAAAAGTGATTCATCAGCCATTGTAATAATGACCTTAGCTGCATTGACGGCGTTCAGAGGATGGTATTTGAAGATTGAGGAATCCTAGTTATTGCACTTGAAACAGGGCTAGAGTGCCCGAAACGTGCGCGTCGTGTATCTCTCATAACTGGCATTTCTGGACTGAGATAAGTCTTTTGACTATTTTATGGTTAAATGAACTTTAACTTTATTTTGGTGAAGAACCTATAATAATAAAAGTAGCTACTCGCTTGGTGTGGGTCGGTTTCTCTTCCGACCTTCCTACGGCTAGCTCCGACAAAAAGAAAAAAGTTTGTGAGGTCACCGAAAAAAGGTTGGGTGCCCTACACATATTGGTTATTGATTTGCCTTGACTAGAAGGTGTTTTTGTTTGTCTTGCAGATAACAACAGCATGTTCAGAGGACCTCTATTATACCATAAGGATCACTTACCCCTCAAATATGTACAACACCTACAGCAGAGTCCACACAATGCATCACTGGAGGGCCACATGTCAGTCAGCTGTGATGCTGTACCCAATATAGGCCCATGTCAGCATGGTGGCGGATGCCAACTGCTGGCAGAGGGGGCAGAGGCTGCTGCCCCACAGCAGATCCTGGCCTAGCCACCCTCATGTGGCTGCAGTACAATCCAACAGACAGGCCCTGTGTGACAAACAGCCATGGACTCCCCTGGGAATGTACTGTTGCTGTGCTAAGACGGTGGTGCAGTACATGTAGCAAGTGCCTCCAAGCACAGAAGGCCCCAGGTTCAATTCCCGGCTGGGGCACCTGCCATCACAGTCCCAATGTTTTACCCATTCGCGAAACCTTAAAGTAAAGAATGGAACTCCCGTGCTGAGAACATAAGTGTTGGTCACGATACCATAGTTTGCTATAAATACCACACACCACATAAACATATGCCTCACCCACAGCAGAGTCCCCCATATGCAGCCATGGAGGCTCACACATCAATCAGGTTGTCTGATGTCTGCACGAAAGATGTGTGTGATGCAGGTGAGTTGAACACCACCATGGTATGCAGCTGTATCACAGGCATATTAATCACAGATAGCATGAAAGCCCAACAAGTGTTTGATTCACATTGACTGTAGTTGTGCAAACCTCCCTAGAGCAGTGGGCAACAGGGGCAGAAACAGTTGCACCTGCAGGCACCAGTATTGGAAGACCGATGAAGTGGCAGGATGTAGGGCCCTGTGTGGCGTTCAGAAAACTAGCATGTGCATACATCAACAATCCCACACTACACATTTGGAGATGTCACACATATATCCAAAGCAATATATGATCACTGACCGATAAAAATGCTCATGCTACGCACAAGCAGAACAGCGAGCTGTCACAAACCAACGTCTCTGATGTATGTGCAATGTGTGTCAGGTCAGATCTCCTTCAGAGAGTAGCACCCTGGGAAATTACTCCAAAAGTACATCCCAACGTTGCCATGCCCACACTGTGTTCATCACTGTTATGTTGGCCATGGCTCCCAAATAACACCACATCTGTTCAATGTTGTCCTAGGTGTGGGGAGTGTGTGTCTGTCTATCCAGTGTGTGGTGGCTGTCAACACCTCCCACAGACCACACTAATAGCACCGTTGCCATTATTGGCCTGCCAATGTGCATAATGAGGAGCAAAGTACTGTGGGTACACAACAAACAGGGTGGCTGGAGCAGGATGCAGCTACACAGGGCAAATGTGCATGCCTAGGACCATGCTGTGCCTTGGCATCACCCCCACAGACATGGTGTCCATAGCATGCCTTGTGTGGAGGTCACTCTCCCCCTGAACGATCAGTGACCATGGCATGGCTAGGTCCCGACATAGTGCCATATAATAGTTTTCTCATGTGATATATATGGGTGCTGTGTATATGTGAGGCCCAATCACTGAGGTAATTGTGCGGTGGGTGTGCTGACATCCCAGTTATGGGTGCACACAGTCTCCCTGGTAGCATGCACCATGGACTGGCCAGTGGCCTGTCTGCAGTTTGCATGTGTCTGGCTAGAACACCGTGCAGGGTCAGTAGCTGGGCACAGAATGTGCCTGCTGCTGGAAAATGTCAGATGGTGTTGGTGAGCTTAGGCTCTCAGGCCATACTGTCTGTCTGCCGCACCCTGAAATATGGATGCGTCCATAATAGCAGTGAGTGACCTGTAGGTTTTCTGTACCACAGCTGGACCCAGTCTGCTGATGGTGGCAGCTACACGCAGCATAGCTGGGATGTAGAATGTGGATATGTTGTGTTTGGGGAAACTGTGTTGCACAGGTGAAGGTTTGGTGGTCAGACATACCCGGCCTATAGGTCCTGTAACCTCCTCTCCCCCACCCCCCCTGCAAATATATCATGAAGGGCAGGCCACCCACACAGGATATGCCCCCTTCAGGAACATTGTAGCTCACAAGGCCCAGCTGGGTCTTGGAGACAGAAATGGTCAGATGTGCCAAACTATCAGACATTGGCAAACAAATTGATATGATGTATAGGCCATCTCAGCCAGGATAGGTGCTGTGTGTCTCACCTCACCCTCAGGGTGAGCAACAGACACACACACTGGGATGGTCAGTACCCACTCTGCACAAGAAACACAGAAGGTCAATGTCCAACACGAGGCCGAGGTGCTGTGGGGTTGCACACCCTATCACTGGACCATCACTAGACTGCTGCCTTGCATGTGCAGTGCATCATGGGTGCGACTGGATCGACTACACCCTGGTAACTGCAGCACAAAGTCTGCAGAGGTTATATTCTAGCCAGACAGACCTCACATCACAGCCACAGAGCTGTAGTCCCCTGGTGACTGCAATGCCTCTGAAGTGAAAGGTTGTTGGTTCAAATCCAAAGTGTGTGTGTATAAGCAAAGTGATTTATATATTGTCCTTGGCCCCTATACGCCGCCAGTCAGCAGCAGTGCAGGTCTGAATCTATATAATTATGCATGTCCTCTATACTGCTTTTTCCAAAGATCAAAGGCGGTGTACACTTAACATATAATGAACATGGTTTTACATGGAACAGCGCCTACATTGCATAAAAATAACATACATTGAAGATGACATTGTAACATATAGCAAACATTTTGAAGGTTCATGGGGACTGTCAAGCCTGGAATGTGTGTAATGTCCTGTAGTACTGGCAATTCCGAAACCATCACAGTGCATTAACCCAAGTCCACCCTATACGGTTGTGTAAGGAGCACATGATGCAGACAGCACTGTGAGGATCACAGAGATTCCAGCACTATTTCACAGTCAGGGACCTGTCACTGGCTGCACTCACCAAGAACCACACTGTGGATGGAAACATGCAACCTCTGGCTCCACAGGTATCAAGGTTAGGTGTGGGCCACAGCTCGATTGCTAAGAACAGATGCCTGTCTGGTGAAAGAGGCAGGCATGCAGACAGTGTGCAATGGTCACCAGGGGTGCGCTGTTCCATTGGTGAGAATGGTGTACTGCACATGATGTATGTAGCAGTGTGAGGGTCTTGCCAATAGCAGCACCTCTGTAATGTGGAAACCGGTCTGGGGCAGGTAACAATGTTGCAATGTATGAAGATATATGTCTGGTGCAGCACAGATGTACATGAAAAAAACCATGGCTACTGTTGCACTCAAGTATGAGAATGTGTGATGCCTGAGACAGGCAGTCCTGAGCTCAACTGGAAGATGTAACCCATGACGGCTGGTTAAGCAGTCCATGTATCAACCATTGAGCTATTGTGCAAAAACCAGGACTGTATGCCGTCACACATACCAAAGGATAATGTGCAGTGTGGTGACATGGGGACCCACATAGTCCTGTAATGTCCAACACGCAACCTACTTTGCGTGTGCAATGCTCATATATGAATCTCCCCCCCAACCCCGATGGCAACCACCACAAAATGTCTGTCCAGACATGGAGATACACCACACAACATATTGCACTGGCACACACAACCCCCTATCACCAGGTTGAGTGACACCTGATGCTGATGGTTTGTCTGCACCCATAACTAGTAGTGTCTGAGCACTACCTGCTATGTGACACACATAGCACACCTCATCTGACAATGCATCAGCAATCAGTTGCTATGTGTCCAGAGGTTCAATACCACACTGTGTGGACAAGGGTAAACCATAATAATAATTGTTTGTCAAAGTGACATTAGAGACACCCCAGTAACTATGTAATTAGGCACAGAACAGTAAACATATTTTGAGCACAACCATTACAAATCAATATGAATGGTGCGTGTAGATAGTATTTGCAATTTGCAGACGCACAGCCATGCGGAGCGCACGGGCGTGCAGAGATCTGACGCGCAGCCATGCGAAACGCACGTGCGCGATACGTCACGCGCAATTCCGGAAGTTGCGCCGGGAGCGTCCGCGCGTCACCACGCCCAGAAACAAACATGGCGTCCCGAACCAGGAAGCCGGCTTTTAGCCACAGAGAGCTGTGCCACCTGGGCTCCCTGATAGCCCAAAAGCAGCACAGGCTGTTCCCAGGGCCCTCCAGGAAAAAGAACATGGGGAGGGTCCTGAGGGCCTGGGAGAGGGTGACCAGGCGTTTTAACAGGCAGGCAGACCATCCACGGGAGGTAAGTGAATGGACCTAGGTCAAAATAAACATACACACATACAGGGTTGATGTCAGCTGTCCATGCTGTTGTGTGTAAGTAGTCTGTATAAGTTTAGTGTAGCAGGTGAAACACATGCCATATACATGTGGTATCACATCTGATTGTGTGGCCATGTAGCCAGGTGTTGACGGTTTGTGCCAAAGAGGGCATGATGGCCCCCTGGCGTCATGACAGCTGCTGGTGTTGATACAGCAAAGCAGACTCTAACAAACCTAGGCCATGCATCTGCATAAGGAGCGTATGCAAACATCCTGTGTTGATGGCGGTATCTGCATCAGCAGGGTAACACATAGGGTTACCCATCAGGGGTGGTGCAATGTTAAGCACATGGGGCCTCAGACATACAGGTGATCTGGGGTTGTCTGCAAATGTTGTTTAATACATCCACCCTATCCTCAGGGGTCCAGAGAGCCCCTCAAAGTGTGCACTCAGTCACTCTGTGGATATGTGTGTGTCAGAATGTTCTGGGGATCACCATCACCATCTCCAGGAGTCTACAGGGCCACACAAAGCGGTCCCCACACCCACTGGGGATATGGCTGTGTGTACTAATGTAGTTGGAAGCATCCCCCTACCTCCAGGAGTGCAGAGAGGCCATCCAAAGTGGGCTCTGTGTCACCCTGGAGATATGGCTGTGTGTACTAATGTAGTTGGAAGCATTCCCCTACCTCCAGGAGTGCAGAGAGACCATCCAAAGTGGGCTCTGTGTCACCCTGGAGATATGGCTGTGTGTACTAATGTAGTTGGAAGCATCCCCCTACCTCCAGGAGTGCAGAGAGACCATCCAAAGTGGGCTCTGTGTCACCCTGGAGATATGGCTGTGTGTACTAATGTAGTTGGAAGCATCCCCCTACCTCCAGGAGTGCAGAGAGGCCATCCAAAGTGGGCTCTGTGTCACCCTGGAGATATGGCTGTGTGTACTAATGTAGTTGGAAGCATCCCCCTACCTCCAGGAGTGCAGAGAGACCATCCAAAGTGGGCTCTGTGTCACCCTGGAGATATGGCTGTGTGTACTAATGTAGTTGGAAGCATCCCCCTACCTCCAGGAGTGCAGAGAGACCATCCAAAGTGGGCTCTGTGTCACCCTGGAGATATGGCTGTGTGTACTAATGTAGTTGGAAGCATCCCCCTACCTCCAGGAGTGCAGAGAGACCATCCAAAGTGGGCTCTGTGTCACCCTGGAGATATGGCTGTGTGTACTAATGTAGTTGGAAGCATCCCCCTACCTCCAGGAGTGCAGAGAGACCATCCAAAGTGGGCTCTGTGTCACCCTGGAGATATGGCTGTGTGTACTAATGTAGTTGGAAGCATCCCCCTACCTCCAGGAGTGCAGAGAGACCATCCAAAGTGGGCTCTGTGTCACCCTGGAGATATGGCTGTGTGTACTAATGTAGTTGGAAGCATCCCCCTACCTCCAGGAGTGCAGAGAGACCATCCAAAGTGGGCTCTGTGTCACCCTGGAGATATGGCTGTGTGTACTAATGTAGTTGGAAGCATCCCCCTACCTCCAGGAGTGCAGAGAGACCATCCAAAGTGGGCTCTGTGTCACCCTGGAGATATGGCTGTGTGTACTAATGTAGTTGGAAGCATCCCCCTACCTCCAGGAGTGCAGAGAGGCCATCCAAAGTGGGCTCTGTGTCACCCTGGAGATATGGCTGTGTGTACTAATGTAGTTGGAAGCATCCCCCTACCTCCAGGAGTGCAGAGAGACCATCCAAAGTGGGCTCTGTGTCATCCCGGAGATATGGCTGTGTGTACTAATGTAGTTGGAAGCATCCCCCTACCTCCAGGAGTGCAGAGAGACCATCCAAAGTGGGCTCTGTGTCACCCTGGAGATATGGCTGTGTGTACCAATGTAGTTGGAAGCATCCCCCTACCTCAAGGGGGCCAGAGAGGCCAACCAAAGTGGGCTCTGTCACCCAGGTGATATGGTGCAGTGTGACACAGCAGATGAGCCAATCACCCGTATCTCAGGCACACATGATACATGCATTGTGTGGGCAGGGTGTCAACATGTTGCAATGCTGTATCCTGATGATGATGTGCCCTGGCACACACAAGACCCTGGTGGCGGGGGAGCTGATCGTGACGGAGGGTATGTCAGGCAAATGTGTGCAATAAGGTATAGTGGTCTGGCTGCACAGCATCCGCAGTCCAGGGGCCACATAGCCCAGGACAAACACTGTAGATGTATGGAGATGATATGTAGGATGCAGATCTGGATGCGCGTGAGCAAATACCCACACACAGTATCTCCAAGAACCAGGTCACAACCTCTGCAATGGCAACCTGTCCACAGCTATGTATGTTGAGTCAGGTCGCTCCTACCCACAGCCCACAGGCATACCGCCCCTGTGTGCATAGGTATCTCACAGATGCCCTTGAAAGGTTGCAAGCACACAGTCAGGTTGGCCCAGATAGCCTAAGAGGCACACATGACCAGAGGTGCGAATAGCCCATAGTGTGTGCAGTGACACCTCCCAGACACATACACGACACAGGTTAGAGGAACATAAGAACACCCGATACGCCTGTTTGGGACAGATGCCTGTCCACCATGACCAGTATGCTATGTCCAACATTTGCCAAGGTTGGACTGACGTAGCTATCAACATCCCCATGACATACAGGATACACTGATCCTGTAGTGGTATGGCAAGTGACATCTCTGGCTATGTACAAAGGAATGTGTCATGGACGTGTCCCCTGCCAAGGTGCATAGGGGAACCCACCCAATGTCTCATGTGTCTTCAAACACCCATGTGTGCTGGTAAATACTGTTGCCATTGGTCGTGGAGTGCATGGCATGTGTACATAGTGTGACCCCAAATGTGTATGATGTAACACCCACAGGGTGACAGGGCTGAGCATGGACACCATCAGTGGCCACAACACATGGACATGGCAATGCCATGTCTCTCAAGGGTGCCAAAGGGAAACAGATATGTGCGCTATGGGAGACCTGCACAATGCACATAGGTGTGACTGCACACATGGCAACACACACAGCTAGGCATGTAGGTTGTACTGGGTACAGCTACACATCTGGAACAAGCAGGAATGAGCTGACACATGATGGTACCTGATGGCCTGTTGAGGCCAGCATGCCACAGCTCCCCACCAGACATCTGGTAAGCACAGGGGGGGATCACACAGCACCTGTCACCTTCCCTGATGTCAGCCCAAAATGCTGCACCCCAGATCATTAGGTTAGTCCGACTCCCCATCTCTGTGTCCCTGTATGTGCACTACACCCGACGTTATAGCCATCCCTGTGTCTGTGCCTGCTGATGCCACCAGAACCGTTGATACTGGTGTATGTGAAAGACCCTCACCAGTGGTTGTGTGGACCTCACCGAAGCACAAGACAAGGGGGTCCTTGGCAATGACACACCCATGTCCTCACAATATCTGTGCCCAGTCCAAAGCCACAACACCAGCATGGAAGCCACGCCCTGTGTCAGGGGACTGACGTGGGGGGTGCTGATCCCTCCCCAGTCACTGTCAGCCATGCCCAGTGTGCTTACTGCCGAGGGCCCGCATGTGCGATGTCACGATGATTGTACAGTGGGTTGGCACACAGGGGTGGTAGGCTGAAGCAGGCAGCCAGGCACAGTGGCCACCACCACACAAACATGGCTGGGTGGGGAGCAATGTCCCCTGTGCAGCCCCATGTTCCCTGTGTATCACATCTGACACAACATACAGTGTGCTGGTTCTAAAGGGGTCCCGAACCCTAGCACATGGGGTTTCCCTGGTGGTGGGACTGAGGAGCGCACACTGCACAAACATCCCTGGTGGTATCACTGGCCATGAAAAGCGACTCAGTGCCCACAGCAAGGTATGGGGTCAGCAGATGTGCCATGCTGAGTGGCATGGGCTGTGACAGTTAAATAGACACACACAGAGCAAGTGTCACCAGCGCACAGGGTGCTGGCCACAAAACATGCTAGTGCAGCTAGCCCTGCCCCAACAGGGTATCTGTAACCACCCCATACCACACACATGGTGTGACTACAGGCCACAAAGATGATGGCCACAGCATGGGCATATGGACCATCAGTGCATGTGTTTGGCATGTGGTACCCATTGGTGCAGGGTCACACCTGGTAGTATGCGCCTCTGTCCTAGTACCGCAGTCTGCCACATCCCCCAGGGACAATACACGTCCAACCCGCTGTGTTGACCAGTGAATGTGACCACTCAGAGGATAGTACTGTCAATTGCAAGGGGGTGCCTGCATGTCCCAACACACAACTGTTGTTGGGCGATGACATGTCCCACCAGGGGCTGCCATGTCCTGTGGGCAGGGTCCAATCACGTGCAGTCACAACTGATGTACAACACCGGACACATGAGGTAGACAACCCCACCATACACAGACCTCATGGGAGGATGCTACACCTACAGGAAACCCAAACGTGCAGGTTATCCCCATGAACAGGATGGGATACACCCCCCAACAACCCCCCACATGCCGTACAGCTATATAACAGCTATGCTGCGTTGACGTCACCTGCGTCCCCAGAGAAAAGGCACCCTAATCGTACCAGTGTGGGGTACGCAGGTATTCTGAGGACAGCATGACACAGAGGACATGCCGTGAAACAGCTTGGTAGGTGCCCATGAACAATGATGCCTAGCTCGCAGTTTGTGCCATGCATCCCTGCTGTCACCCAGGATACTGTCCAGAACCCTGTTCCCTGTGGATGGCATGGATGTGGGTCTGCCAACATCGCTGACACCTAGATGCGCACCTCACACATGACAAGTGTGAGGTCCAGGTAGGCCATGTCAGGCATGCCTGTGGCAAACGAAAATCATGCTTACAGTGTCGCATTGGAATGGTGACGGGGCATAGTTAGGGTCCCTGCCATTGCCATTGTGGCACGGACCTGTGGCTGCATTGCTGCACCAGCAATGAACCACCTGTCATGGGATGAGGTGTGATCCACCCCCTGTATGTGTCTCCCACTGTCAAGCACAATCCCCATGCAAACATCCCGAGCGTGGATGCTGACAGGCCAGTCCTGGCCAGGTGGTCCCAGAAACGATGCGTGCGCAACTGAAGGACCACCCACAAACCCCCTCTGTGCAGCACGAATGGATGCTAGCAGTCAGATGCCAACATGGCACACCCCCAGCTGAAGATGATATAACTGGCAGCGACACACAAAACATCACATGTGGGACACACCCAGACGTATATGGTCCACCAGCGACACCACCCACAGGACCCCAGGGTACCTGGTGAGTTCTCCCCCCCCCTTGCCCATCCACGGAAACATCTGTAGTCTATCCCATGAGGCCCATGTCCACCCATGCATGTGTTGTGGGACAGACCATAGGACGCCTGGAACATGCCCAGCACATGAGGCAGCCCAGGAGACACCCCCGAACAACCCCTCCACCCACAACATAACATCGGAACATTTCCCAGAAGCAGACCCCATCAGACCCCAGGGGATATGTGTGAGAGAGGTCAGGAGGGATACACGTGTTAGCACCCCAAGAAATGGACGGTGTGTTCCACAGCCCCTATCTGTGCACACCTGAGTCAACCGGAGGGAACAGACACATCTGGGAGCCCACAGGACTGGCCAGGTCTATCCCTGCGATAGGTGGACATATGTCACGACCTTAAACATTTATTACCATTCCCCCACAGGCCACACTAACCCCCCCACCCGAGCACATGGATGACGGCAACCATGTGCACAGCCACCCTCAGTCCGTCAGTCCACAGAGTATCCCCTATATTGGTAGGGGTGGGGCGGCTCAACACACAGCTCACACCCTGGGTCCAGACACAGCACACACAGTATGCACATGGTGCATGGCTGTGAAAGCTGCCGAGCTGTGTGGCAGGGCACATGTGTATAACCACACCTGGACGTGATGGACATCTGGAAGAAGCCACTGCAGGGGGTAGGCCTGCTTCCCCTCCCACACACCAGGTCCATGCTACGATGTATGTGGTTGCAGAGATACCCTGGGAGCTGGCACAGCCCCTCGCACATCTCATTGTGGTCACACGAGCATGACAGCTTCGCAGACTGACAACAACACACCAGCTGCAGCTGTGACATCCCTGCATTGTGCACATTGGAACATGGGACCTGCAAGTAAATCACCACCTAGACCATGAAATGCACCAGCAGGTGGGTCACCATGGACGCATCATGGGCCCCATCCTAGTCTGTCTGTGTGCATGTCAACACACGAGCAACGACATGGAGACTGCAGATGACCAACAAGGGCCAGTACTGCTCAGCTGGGGGCCCACATAGGGATGCTCTGTGTGATAGGGATGCTGTGCAACACCAATCACAAAACATACACATCCCTGAGCCAACCCCCATAGGGACTGTCACAGATCCCTAATGTGTGGGTGAGCTGCCACACAGGGCACACACATTATGGGGTGCATACCCTGCCAATGGTGCCCAGGGGGCGCCACCAATGGTGACAATGTCCCACGTGAAGCATGGGACCACAGACACACCCACCATGGACAGCTGCTGTCAATGCACAGCTGGGATGTGTCTGGCAAGGTAGATCATCTCCCCTATGTGATATTCCCCCCCTCATCCACTGTGTGTCTGTCACGCCCCACCGGTTGCCCCGTCGCTCCTCTCCCTCTGTCCATCATGTGCCAAACACCATTCCACCAATGTCATGTGTGGCTGTGGTGATATGGGTGGGTCAGCATGCAGTCAACATGTGATGCTGCTGAGAGCTGCCCTATGTGACACTGCATGTGTGTGCCAGCTAGGCTCGTCTGATACTGCTGTGACACAGCTGTGCAAACCTACACCCACATGTCCAAGGCAAGGGCTTCCGGGGTTGTGTCACGCAGCTGTATATGCCACAAACAGCAGGGGTGGTGCTGCAGGTACATGCGTCACACACAGGGCAATGTAATCTGGTTGTCTGCTCCAGTGACAGGTGTTAGGTGCTGACCACAGACAACGTTTATATATCCACAGGTGGAGGACCTGAGGAAAAAAAGCGCGGGAGCTGCGGCATTACCACCCGGAGTTCCTGGAGAGGTGCAGGAGGGAGCGACAACAGCACCATGATGGTCAGTATTGCCAGGGCTAGGTTGCAGGTCAGGTCGGCCATGGGACCACCAGCCTGTGTCTCACCTGTATGTGTAAATGTTGTATGTGACCACACATGGATGTGCCCTGATGTCCTGTCATCCCTCACAGACAGTGATACCAGCGATGGGGCGCCACACACCTCCAGCTATTGCCTGCGCAGACCCACCAGCCGGCACGCGAGGCAGGAGGAGCCAGACGCGGAGGAACAGGAGGGGCCGACGGAGGAGAGGAGGAGGTGGCCATGGAGGCAGAGCCACTCCATGTGACAGATGTGGGGGAGGAGGAGGGGGAGGAGGAGGACGTCACTCCACCCACCCATGAGCAGGGGGATGAGGAGGAGGAGGAGGAGGAGGAGGAGGACGATGATGTCCTGATAGTGGGTGCAGGGGAGGGGGGAACAGGGGGTCTGGGTGGAGGCAGGGTGGGGGGAGGGAGGGGCACGGACAGGCCAGGGAGGGTGGGGGGAGGGTGCACAGGGAGGGGGGAGGGGCGGGAGTGGGGTGGTGGCAAACACAGCCCAGCACAGGCCGAGGGGGGCAGCGCCAGACACTGCAGGCATCTGCACGGCATGGGTGGCAGCATGAGCGTGCACCACCCAGGGCCACTGTCACAACCACATGTACATGCCAGCACACAGGACTGCAGCCACTGTGTGTCTGTGTGCTGGCAGGTGCAATGGACGAGGTGTTAGTGGCCCTGGCTGATGCACGACATGACACCCATGTCGTGTTACATGCGGTGCAGTCTCTGACTGTGGGCTGTTCGGCAGGTGGCAACTGCTGTGGTGCAGTTGGCATCCCGGTTACCACCTGCTGAAGAGCATCACAGGTACCAGCGATGGCACCTGTGATGCCCCCATGTGCCCTGTGCTGGGCTGTGTTCACCCCCCTGAGTGTGTGTTGTGGGTTCGGGCATGTTGGCCATTGTTAATGTTGGACCAAATAAAGTTTACATACTTTCATAACCCAATGGTCCCGTGTCATTCCTACATTCATCATGGATGCAAGCACGGGATATATATTGAGACCTGCAGTGCCAGGTTGGTCGGACATGTGTGTCATACGTGTCGTGAGCTCACATGCATTCTTTGGGTACATTTATGGTTGGGGCTGTGGTTACTGGGTGGGGCAATGGGATGACGCCTGGTGGGGGTCCAAACAAATTACACTGACACATGGATGTGTGCTATGTAGCCCCATGGTGTTGCTGACTGCCTGGACCACCTGACACATGACACCCCTGTCTGCCTTATGATAAGGAAGCTTATCATAAGCTCAGGTAGGAGCTATAGAAAATATGATGTGACCCTGAACAAGCAACCTGTAAGTTCTGGTAGAAGCAAGAAAACAGAGTTGTCACATAAAAGACTACCAGTCCCAGATTGCACCAGGGTTCCAGCAGCCATGAGAGGGGCTGACGTGAGGAAATGTGTGTGCACACACGAGCGCTATGAGGTAATCCCTAAGCACTCATCTCAAAGGGCAGGGCCTGATTCAAGGACAGCTGCGCTGTGTTAGGGAGCAGCACACATTAGAACAGGATAAGAATAGAGCTATTCTTCAGAAACAGTTTCAAGAACAGCTTCAGCAACTGCTACAGAGGGAGGAAGAGATACAGAGACAGAGACAGCACCGGCTACAAGCTCAAGCACCAGTATCACCTGGTGAAACAGAAGCCAAGCCAAGCAGATAGAGAGAGAAGGAAACTCTCTGGATGGAAGAGAAGAAAGGCCATTGGAAG